>JAYKAV010000811.1:1029736-1083136 GCA_035582835.1 Phoebastria nigripes | reverse complement strand
AAAAAAAAAAAAAAAAGAAAAAAAAAGTAAGCACTTATTTCTTTATGTACCATAGGTTTCCTTAAAATCCATATTCCTGTCTGATTCCTACTTTATATTTCATTACTCTTCATATTAAAGTTTGAGGACTTAAGGCTTTTAGCACAGTTGCTTATCACATTTCAGTAAGAGTTTTGAATGGGTAAGAAATAATGGAGAGCGACAATTATTTTTAAAGAAATGTTTGAGAAGCTTACTGTTTTTTCTTACCTCTAAAAACAAAACCTAAGAAGTTTTTCTAAAAATGTATTGAAAAGCTTACCYAGACTTCCAATGCTATTCAAATCATGGGTTATATGGAAACATAGTAAGTGTTCAGCCCCAGAGGTATTATTGCACACGGTTATAAAGTCAGATATTTTTGCTCTGTAAAAATATTATATAATGGTTATGTTCCAAATTATGGCATTTCTGGCTCTGGACCTGTAGTCTCAATTTTCGATTGTCTTATTTGCTTTATATCGTTTCTCACAACCAGCTTTCTCCTGTCTCCCTGTTCCCTTTGAATGAACTTTTCTCAGCAGAAAAGGTCTCCCAGTTAGGAATCATCTGGAAAACAAATGGATTAAGTTTTTGTGCAGATCTACATTGAAAGAAGAGACAAATAAAGGGGGGCAGACTGTCATCTCAGGTCACTTTTTATCTGCTTCCCCTGGAATCACATTACAAAGATCCCAGAATCGCAGTTTTCTGTTATTAATCTGTATTTACAGTTGTGACAGTACTGGACACAGTAATCTATCAGAGGGCTATTGCAGAAGAAATAAATGGCAGCCCTTTTAACAGTATGCATTGCTGTTTGATGTATGTATATCTACTTCTGAAACATAGTCTAGACACGGTAGGAGCAGCTGTAAACCAAAGAGAACATACTGTTTACTTTGTCCTATAATTGGGGACTATTACATTTCCTAGACAGCTGGTGGTTAAGCATCTTGGAAGCACTTCCAATGCATTGAAATTCACAGTACACGAGATTAATAAGGTGCACTAGATGGTCAGTGCAGATTGACAACACCTGGATCAGTTCTTTGGAAATATAAGTGAAAAATCAGAAACAAAACAAAACTTGGGTGGAAGAAAAGTCATTAAATTTAGTAGAAATTCTAAGGGTATTTCTGCTTTCGTCTTTCACTCTTTACCATCCACAGACGAGGCTGTGACAAACATGATGCCAGCAGTCTCTCTTGTTATTACATGTTAAATTTCATTTGAGCTGATGAATGACTTTTTTCCCTCCCTCTGCAGATTATTCAGAGGATAAATCCATTCCCTGCTCTTTGCAGGGGGAAAATGAATGTATAACCACATTTCTACTGGCTATGGATGAACAGCGAAGGACAGTCATTCATAGCATAGAACAGAAAGGTAAGCAGTGAATATTGCTTTTTCCACGTGAAATCTGATTTAAAAACACAGGCAGGGTCAGCTATCTAGAAACGAGCTCTTTTGAGCAGCACTGCAGCTCCTCGTGTTCGTAGCTCTCCTCTGCCCAGCCAAAAGAGCACCTCCTCGAGTACTTATTTAATGCAGTAGTAAAATAAATACTTGGCCTTTCATGAAAGATGGGCAGAACAATCCCTGGGCTACAAGAGTAAGTTAATTTTTCTAAAGCCCTGTGCCCTAAGCCCTAAGATGATGATACCAAATGTCATTTGCATTATATAAGAAAACTATAATTCACTTTGAAATGACATATATTTCATAGATGGACAAATATCCGAAAGACTATCTGATTTGGTATACCTGATGAAATTCTAAAATATATTTATAATTACGTTTAATGTTGCAGTATCATTAAGTTTTGAATATTTTGCATAATTAACAGATATTCAACAGATCTCTTTATATCCTTTAATTTAACGTTACTTCTTTATTTACTGTTGTTTCACTACTGATTTTTCATTAAAGCTCCTAATCATGTAGGACAGGAGAGAACACAGACACCACTTTTCAGCTGCCAAACAGTTTAGCTTCCAGGCAATAAAAATGCTCTTTTTTTTTTTGGACACACCCAGTGTCTCAGTGCTAAATGTTAGTTATGTTTTAGGGAAAGCCATGCAGATTTGTAACCTCGTACTGTTGGCACAAATGGCGTTTATTTTGTTAACCCTTTGTGTAGCCTTTCTCTGGCATACATGTGAGAATGAAAGTGATTTCACTGTGCAAAAAAGCAGCTTCTACCATAAGAACACTAGTCTGGTTTTGTATAGGTTACTGTTACAGCAAAGATGGTTGTAACAAAGGTAGCACTAAAAAAGCACATCCCTTTGTAAACTACACCCCTAAGACTCAAGAATTTAAGGGTAAGGTTTTCTCTTTATTAAATACATTTACTATGCATTTTAAGTAGATCTGAAAAAAAAAAGTGAAAGAAATATCTTAAGGAAGTCACAGTTCATTAAACGCCGTGTAGTGGCCCTCTCTACAATAACCAGCTTCGCTGTCATCTGCTGTTCTGCTCCTGGGCCTTGAAACTATTGTGCTGTGGTGGCTGCGATGCATGCGAACATGAACGGAGATGAGACCTCCAGAAATGCTCTAGAAATTGATTTCATTTATGGAACCGAAGTCAAGACGGCACCAGTAGCCAGAGCGTTAACCCACAGCTCAAACCAGAACCCTCAGAATTAGTTAAATGATGACATCAAGCAAAAAAGTCATGTGAAATACAATCATGTAAGCCAAATAAGACTGGAATGAATTTTTCTTAAACCATGGTTCAGCAGAAAATTTTGTAAAATAGTAGTGCTCACTGACTTTCATGAGCAATACTTTTTAATATTAAAATAATCRAACTTCTTTGTGTTTTGGTGAAGCAAAAACTTCAGTTTTAATTTTGACTCTCTGAAATATTGTATGATAAAATTTAGTGCAGAACTTGAAATGCAAAATTCCTTCAAATTGTTCAGTCCAACTTTTTCAGCAAGTCTAATGGATTTTTTTCCTCATTGTTTTCATGAGTGAAATGCAGTTTCCTCTATTTTCTCCATATCATTGGTGACTTTACTCTGATATAGATCTCGCTAGAATCTTTTCCTCTGCAACACATTGAATATCACTTGATTGAAGTCCAGCTTCAGCCGTAACATTGTAAAATTCATAATCTTGTCAACTCAGCCCTGGTTTTTTAGAATTATATTGACCCAGATCTGAAAATAATTTTCTAGCTTTTCTCTTCAGAATCTGTGTCTGTATCCAGCAGCTGCTAATCGACACAGTAAAAGAACAGTGGAAGAAGTTAGCAATTAATTTTTTTAACATTTTAATGCAATATTTTTCAGCCAGTTTCACAAACCCTTTAGCAAGCTAGCAGGAGGAAAATAACATAGACTTGAAGGAAAAGGCATGCACAGCTCGCAGCAAATGAGAAGCCCAGCATGCCTCTTGGCTGTTTTAAATTGCCTCGAATTTATTGATTGGATATCCACAGTCATAATTGGTTTTGTTTCCACAGATTGCCCACAGCTTCCAAATATCCCAATGATAATGGTGGGTGTCACCCTTGCTATCCTTCTCATTGGCATTGTTTTACTTTGTATATGGAAATTACTGGTGTCAGTTCAAGACCGAAAAGAAGTGGCCAAGTTTGAAGCAGAAAAATCGAAAGTTAAATGGCAAATGGTACGTTAAATGCACTGATTTTATATGAGGTTCTTTAATTTGGTTGCATGATGCACAACTGCCTTTAAAATTCTGTGTCTTGGTTTTGTTCTTTTAAATTGGTAGATTTTACTGTTAGGTTTTCACTACATTTAGTATTCAATAAAGTAAAATCATGATTTTTTTAGGGATGAAAAATAGCTAGAGCTCAATCTCCTGGTTTAATTTCTTCCACACGTAAAAGTGTGTAGGTAACATTTTTTATTAGTTGTTTTTTAATTAGTACCTCACCTTTGATTAATCTTAGCAAAGTTGTTCGCTGCCTATGTAATTATCAGAGGTGTACCCCTCTTCCCAGAAACAGAGCCCGTTTTAGGAAAGAGAGATTATTGATGGCCTCTTCATGATGAGAGCCCACTCATACAGAGAAGCAATGAATGTAAGCTATCCAAAATGTAGGTAAAAGGACAGAGAAACTCAGGCCTTACCTTCTATCTATAGCTTGCGTATGTCTAATGCAAGCTTATACCACATGTTCCCTTTTCTTCTTTCCTTTCTGCCCTTGACTTTTTTGCTCTTCTGCAAAAGCTTTAAGACTTCTGAGGCTCTTTGAAAAAAAGCATGTTGAGTAAGCATTTCTGGTGGGTGTCAGGAGGACAGGCGATATGCTGCYGTTCACCCGGCTCCATTCTCGTACAAAGCCCTGTGATTGCAACATTTCTGCAAGGATGGACACTGCTGGCCTTTCAGCTTTTGAGATGGGAAAAATCAGTTACTTACAGGCAAGGCTACTTGAGAATGTTTTCTTAATCCTTTGGGAGAGCTACATACGGTAAGAAGGAAGGATACACCTGATATAGAAGCATTTTCATTTTCTTTTCTGTTGCAAGAGGAAATGATAGGAAGGGAATGACGAGAGGCCAGGATAAAAAGCCCGGGTGGGACTTGCCCTTCTCCCAGTGCATGGTAGTCTGTGGGGCTCAAGCAAGAGGACCGTGACAAGTCACACCTCACCGCTGAGACACTATCTGTGTTTTCAGAATGGTCCAACCACAACATCTGATACACAAATTATATCGGACATATTTGATAAAGTATTGTTTGATGATGTGCATTACTCTAATCTGGGAGGCAGATGCAAAGGGAAGCATGTTCCTGACGCTAGACTGGTTTGTGCTGCCTCGTATAGACCCATCTCAATTTCAGTGGCTTGGAATATAAGCAAGCTGCTGAAGGCTATTCTAAAATKATCAAAGGTACGAAATTACTTCTGTACAAAGAATAGACCAGAAGTCCTCACTAGGGAAATGAAATAGCAGGAGAAGAGTATGATACTGGACTTTAAAATTATGACTGGGAAAATTGAAGATGGGACATTTGTTCACTGACTTTTCCCATACAAGCACGGTGAGATAGCAGGCTCCAAAGAAGCCAAAAAAGGTCATTACACAACACTTGGTTAAGGCTTAGGATTTATTTCCAAAGATATTCTAGATGACAAACATTTGCATGGATTCAAAGTGTCTATAGACAAATCCATAGGAGGAGGACATCCTCTCTGACCTAGGAGGTTTGTGAAACGTGTGTCAAGTTTTCCACGGACAGCCTGCATCACCCACTATTGGGAATGAATTGCTGGGCCAGGCAGATGTCTGGCCCGAGTTTCTCACAAAGTAGAGCACAAATCATCTTCTCCTGCACTTTGGGAAGCAGAGTGGTACTAGCTGGTGCATGTACAACCTGCATCGTAACACTGGGTCAGGAATCATGGATCCCTTTGCTGAAGAGGTACGCTCAAGGCAGTGGTGTGCAGCTACATCTGCTTGCAGCTGAAGCAATAGCAGGATGAGTTAAACACCGCATGACTCCATTTCTTCTGTTTTTGTTTGGTTTTTTAGGAAACAAATCCACTGTACAGAGGCTCAACAACCACTTTTAAAAATGTAACTTACAAGAATGAAGAAAAGCAGAAAGGGGCCACAGCTGCAAATTTCTATTAGCACCTCCGACACTACAAACTTAGTTTTACTGGCAGGAAATCTAAAAACACTTGTTTCTTCTCAGCTGATTATGTGATATTTGTTTGCACGTTGCAGTGGTATAATCATTCTGTTAGAGAAAATATATCTTGTGTTGGGAAAACCATAGATAACATATTAGTGGTAAAGGTTAGTAGAAATATTTTTAAAAACTGCTTTTAATATTAAAGCCCCACATCTTAAAAAAATAGCATCACAAATATTTTTAATTTTCTCATTAATACCGAGGATTAAAAATTATCATATGTAAGCTTATTTTTGTGAAAGTAGGTATATACAATGAGCTGTATACTACTTTTTTCATACACACAATCCCATATATTTGTGTTTAGGAATGTATTTGTACCAGTCTATTTGGTGGGCTGGTTTAAATTCAAAAAGTTAATTTTTTTCATGACTGCTGCTTAAACTACTGAGGTTAGAGCTTCCTCATATCACCTGTGTGACTGAATAATTTTTCATCAGAAACAAGTAGTGTTATTGCCTATCTTCTGTGTATCTAAGGTATACAGAAACATCTCCTCTCTAATTCTTCTTTCTTGTCCTGTTTCCCTCTTCCCTTGTCCTGTTGCTGTTTGATGTTCTTTAAGAACCCAGTCCCTGGGGTTATCTCAGGGAAAGCTAAATCAAGCCCTTACTCACTTGCAAGAGTTGTTTTCTGTTCCAGGCATAGAACAGAACTGCTTTTTTTTTCCTCTGTCCTTTAAATTCTAGTAGAGAGGATTCAGAGCAAAAGAGAAATATTTGTTAATTAGAGACTCCAGTAGAGAARCTTTAAACCAGAGGGTTACCAGAACTCCATTTCACCATTTACATCCCGTTTAGGCACTCAAAATAAACCCCGCATGCTGGACCATTACATGAACTGTTGCAGGAGCCCTTTACATGCAGGAAAAGTTCATACACAAAGAGTCAGTATCACACACAAAGACAGTACTCTTTTGTTGATATATCCAAAATTGTGAGGTTCTTTCAATGCCCAGAGGCCAAACCATTTATTCATGTGTGAAATACTATATTCAGCAATTTTGGGCCATTTCTTTTTTTCAAACTAAGCAACAAATAGATCTATGGATTCCACTTCATATTCATTTCCATGATGTTAATGAGGATTTTTAAATCTCAGTTTTAGCTAGTTATTAATGACTTGCCATAAATTCTTAAATTGTAATGCTGTTATCATGCACAGCACTAGGAAAAAAAAAGCCCCAACAAAATCAGCTAACATGCTGGCATAAAATATTACAACATTAGGCTATTTTAAGTTAACAATAATTTACTTTACTTTTTAATATCACTTTTCCTCTGCATTTTTTAGTACTCTGGAACACATGGTCAAAATGTACATATGAATGTACTTACGAAAGAAGACTTAGAAATCAAAGGTACTTTGACACAGTCACAGACAAACAATTACGTACATTCCCTATGGTAAATCATATATTTGATCTAAAAAACTCGATGTCCATTTTGTAATAAATATTTACAAAGTCTGTGCAACTTCAGTCTCTATATCCTCTACGGTTCCTGGATGCGAGACTGATATATTAGCTAGCTCTGACCCATGCCTGTTTTAGGGCCTGATCCAAAGCCTACTGGAGTCAATGGCTACAGATGAGGATCTAGTTTCAGTGAAACTATTAGTTTTGGTTTACAAAGATTGTTTTGTTTAAACAAACTGGTTAATACTGTCTATTAGTGGATTAGAACCTATAGTATATATTTCTGTGCAAAGAGAAATAAACAGTATCAGATGCCTTTGGAAAGAAGGTGATGCTATAACCGTGTATTAAATACAAAATGACTGCAGCGCGAAGGAAATGATGGCTGTCATTAAACTGGAACAGACTAATTTCAAGTTCACATCTGTACTCCAGTATTCCTGCATATCTCATAGTGGAAACTCTGCACAGACAAAGGCTTGCATCTGCAGCCCTTCCAACCACTAGACTCCCACAGATGTCAGTGCAAGTTATACATGGGACCAAATCCTGTTTTCCTGGCACATGGATAAACTCACAGGAGGCAAAGCTGGCACCTGGATTCTGTCTCAGATTCCACTTGGGTCAGGATTGCCTAAGGGACTAGGGAAATCTGGATTTAGCCCATGTAAATTATCTGTTACTCTTTTGTTTTTCATGTAGAAGTCATCACATGACAAACTTTCTCTGAAAGAAATGAAAATATTTTTATTACTTTTAAAGTAATAAAAATCTATACTGTTTATTAAATACCTTTTAAGTTCTGTTTCTGAGAAGGCTGATTCTGCTGCTCAATATTAGGGTTGAAAGCCCTTCTTCTGTAGGTCACCCATTTCAATATTGAAATACATTTCAGTATTCAAACGTTTGTAACAAAGTGGTGTTCACATTTCRTATCAAACACTTGGTGGTCTACATTCCCTGTTCCTACAGGAGATTTCATTTCACAGAGCTACTCACTCTCTTCCCATCACTTGCATCTTCTGATCATCAGCGAAGATCCAGCTTGGTATGCAGACAATGTTTACAGTCCAATTAATCCTTCTAGCCATCTCTCTCCAAATTATCAAAGATGTACAGAAATCAGGCAGTATGTTTTTTTCATTTCCCTGCTGTGACTGAGTATACTATAAATGTTCTGTGTACCTTCAAAATGGTCAGGATAAAAATCACTCAAATAACTAAGAATTCATCAGAAGAGAGAAAATAGAAGGGCTTGGTGAGGAAGGTCTCTATTATTGAGGGATATTCAAGAACTAGGCTCATTCATATGAGCCATTCTTTTAACAGCATTAATTTAGATCATAAATTTTGACTAAACCCCCAAATTCAAGAACTTTCAAGATCTTACTTGGCATTCACTCTAGAAACAAGAGTGGTGTTCATCTTTTTTAATTAACTATATTATTTTTACCTTGTAGCATTTGTACCAAAGTTCATTTTTTTCTTTTTTTTTTCTCCACCAAATTATGAGTGGGTTTGTGTGTGGTGAGTAGGATGAAAAAGTCTTTCTGCTGTTTTCATGAATATTGTTTTGACCTGAGGCTGGACCTTGAGAGTGGCCAAAACATTTTTAATACTAATGCTTCTATTCACTGAAGAGTTAAACTAAATAAAAGAATAATCATTAGCAAATTTATGGTATTTGGTATCTTTCACACCCTGTAGAATGGTAATTTCAGTAATGTATGTTAAATGGATAATTTTTAATTTGATTTATAAAAGTTTCATGTTAACCTGTATTGCATATGTTCAGACTGCATTCAACTTTGTTTTGTAATATAACTAGTGGGTAGTGAGTCTGGGATACAAGGCTCAGACGTCAAGTGCAATACTCTCCATGTGTTGTCTACCATTATACACATGTCCAAGTTTGTTTTGCAGTGGGCATAAGGGAATTACTGCCCCACAAAACTTGTCACACGCAATCGGAAAGTAAAAAAAGATAATTTTTATCTTAGTCTATTTGCCACAACTTGTTTCTGTAGAAAAGGAATTACTTCACTTTGAATAAAGATTGTAAAATTGAATGCATTTTTAATATACTTCTATTGTTCTTCGTTTTCCATTTCAGCATGTGTCTTTATCATTTTTTTCACATGATTTGATTAATCTTAGCAAATTTCTCATGCTTTGGCATAACCTAGAGCTTATTTTATAACTCCTCTCCCCCCTTTTTTAAGGCAGCACATGAGATTTAACAAGTCTGGATTTTCTTCTATTTGTGATCCTTTTACTTTTCAAGGAAATGAGTTAATGGATGAATGCTGTAAGCAACCCATTTCTGGAACTCTGATTGATTACATATGGCATTCTTTCATACAGTGATCTCTAAATTGCACAACTTGCTTAAAGCTAAAGATCCATTCATTTTGTAAGTGTAACAGCAGTAATATCTTTTTGGAACTACATGGCAAAGTGCTTATTTTCTGTTTAATCTGCAAGTTACCTCTCCTTTTTTACCTCTAATGAAAAGTTCGTGTACTTTGATGTCTGCTAGTTTCCTGCTCTGAGGAAGAGAACATTCCTCTGCACCCTTGACAGAACTGTATTTTAAGTCTGTTATATTCTCCAGGCACACAATAAGATCATGTTCTCTTGCATTTTACGGTTGATTGTGAAAACTGAAACAGATACAATTGCATAATGTATACTCCTGGCATGTAATTTAGAATGTATTCTACCCCCAAAAGTCTATACATTTGTTTGTTTGTTTTTAGGAATGGTTCATGCTTAGAAACTTTTCTTCCGTGTTTTCACTGACGTATGTATCAGCTAATATTGACAGAGAGCAACAAAAGCACAGTAATGACAGGCAGTGTAGATAAATACAAAGGCTTTGGCTTTTCAAAGATCTTGGTAGATGAGAACTTTGTTTCTTGAAGCTGGCTCAGTCTCTTCTACCAGTCATCATGCAAAAGCAGAGAGAACCAAAAACTGAATTTCCTTGCAACCTCTCCCTTCCTCATGCTATTTACACTACAGTTTAGATTTATTTTAATCAAATTGGATAATTTAAAATCATTTCAAGACATTTCTGTATTCAGATAGATGAAGTTCTCAAGGCATGATGTATTTTTTCAAATGCCTTTTTCCACAGGGTAACTTTTCTCAACAGTGGGTTTTTTCATTACTGTTTCCACATTTAGAATAGGTAGGAGTGGAAATAAAACCAAGGTCTTTATGTATGAAGAAACAGGAAACTTCTATTTAGTGTTCAGCAGTTGGATGTTACCTGTGTTTGGAAAAGTGTGTACCACCAACTTCAGGCTTCAAAGTTAATAACTCTAGTTCAAAGGCAAATTGTATCTCCTGTTGATCTTCTTAGGTGATCGGTTAAAACTTGCTTTCTCTAAAACTCTCAACTGACTTAAAAATCAGGTCTAGAATTATATTATAATTACCATGTAACAAACTCTCAGTTGCTTCTATTTTAGGTTACGGTAGATTTGAAAAAGGACAGATACAGAAAAAAAAAGTAAATAACAAAAAACCCACCCCAAGCCAAACAGGAAAAAACCAACCAAACAAAAAATCCCCAATAATCTCAAAGGTGATGGAGAAATTAAGCCTGAAAATATATCAAACCAGCAAAAGAACAGTTCAGGCTAAGAGTCCTAGAAATCCTTAAAATCAATGAATTGTTACAAAACCATTTGGTACACTTCCACCCACCAGCGTGTGCAGGGAGAGAAAGTCCTCTGTGGTAATGCATCATGAGCCAACACACAAGGTGACAATCAAATGAACCACGGTCAAGCAAGAGAATTTGAATTTTTACAGATACAGTGGTCTGTACCTCTCGTATTCATCCTAGAGCGCTTGCAGCTACTGCTTCGAGCTGTCTGGGACAGCAGCTGCAAGAAACCAGCTCAGTATCTCCCTCCCATAGACTACAGGTTTTGGATTCCCCTTCTGATGCTCTCTGAATCTGGCAGATACAGAGCTTTATCACAGAGAGATGCTTGTCACTGAACATAGTATTTTGTGTGGACGATTAGTCAGCATCCCAAAAGAGCTTGTGGAAAGACTGTCCCTTAGGGTTTGTCCACTAGCGGCACTCAGGAAATTCATTCCAAAATAAATCTAGGAATTTATTGTGGGTTGGATAATCCACATGAAAACTGTGTAGATAACATTCACTTTGAATTGGACTGGTCTTAATCTAGTTAATCTTTCTTCCAAAGTAAGGACAAGAGTGTCTGAACATGTTTAATTCAGTTTATGTGATTTTCTGTACAGTTACTGATTTAATTAATTTAGATCAAATTCTGAGTTCTCCCATGTTGAGATTCTAAAGAGATAAAGGAGGAGAAAGATGAATAGTTGGGAACTTTCCTGCCTTTCTCCGTATCAAAGCCCAAGATACCTGGCCTGACTGTTCTAATAGCATCGGTGGCAAGTCATTCCCACTGGCTAGAAAGTCATTAGAGCCTTTCAGTGACTCATAGTCAGAGCATCTACTCTATCGCAATTAAAACATTTAAGTTTTTTGACTGCACATTTGCATCTGATGATAAGCTCAACCTCATGTTAGCAGAAAGAATTTCCCTGCAGAGAAATGACGCTATTCTCACAAACATGTCCAGTTCTTTCACAGGAAAACAATCCACCAGCAAATGTTATTCTCTTCCTACCTGGAATGAGTAGTGACTAAACATCATTGGGTTTTATCAATCTAATTTCATTCCTCATGCTCGTTAACAAATTTTCAATTTGGGCACAGAAGGATGCAAAGGAAAAATGTTTTCTCTTTTTCGATTGTCCTTCTTACAGCATAAAATTCAGAGAAGAGAGCAGAAATTTTAACAAGTGGTTCCCTGGTGCCTACCCTTATGCGTGTGTGGATATAATATAAAATATAATTATAAAAGTAATGAAGACAGATTCTACCACTGTGTGAAGCCAGTGGGAGCTCTGGCTTCCTGACTTTCTTAAATCCTGGTTCTTAAATCCTCAAATACAAGACCGACTGTGTATCAGATTTACCACAAAACAAAATATTGAAGAGAACAAAACCCATAAATGTCTACGCATTTTTATTGAATACAAAGTAAGATATCTAATGCAAAAATTATTCCACCTGACAAGAAATTGGTTAAAGGAAAGAGGCAAAGTGAAATTGCTTTGGGTTTCTCTGTGTGAATATTCTCTAATGAGCACAGTAAATGTTTCCATTAGGTGTAGGATTTCTGAGTCTAAATGTGTATGCATGGCTGGAAAAAAAGATCACCTCTGCAGAGAAGGAGTCTGCAAGGTGCAAAGGCACACCCTCTCCCAACCTGTGAAGTCATGTCAGCACCGGTACACATTATGCCCTAGAATTTCTGCAAGCGTGTATCCTTGTTCTCAGTGTTACACCCAGTCAATTTTTTTTTCCAACTAGATTGATGGTGCGTTGTTAGCGGTTGTCTACCCTTCCTAAGTTGTTCTTAGTCTCTTAGTAAATGACAAAGCTTAAGGCTATGCCCTATCCTCACTTCTGCCCGCTCCAGTTTATACCAAAGCCAAGCCCAGCTCACAGACACGTTCCTGTTTCAGACACCATTAAATCAGCAGGATGCACAGAGAGGCAATGGGCCCTGGCAAGGTGTTTTGGCCGTGGCCACTGGAGACCAACAACTGCAGGTTTGGACTCCTGCTGTGCTGCTTTGCAGCTCTGCTGCCAAACTGCCAGTGCTGGCTGGCGGGGCAGCGTGGGCATGCAGACGTGGAGGGAACACACCGACTGAAGGGCTTGTGCTTGAAAGCATCAGTTTTCMTGGAGCTGATAACAACAGTGTCCTCAATGCTTCGCTGTCAGAATCAAGGTCCGCTCCCTTTTTTTTTTAGTGGAACCTGGTTATTCCCTATTACCCTGATTTATGAAGCTTCCTTCTGGTAAAATGAAGAGGGGTTTGTGCTTAAGGAATTGGTTAGCACGGGGTAGAAGACACATCCGGCCAAACAAATCAGGAATGGTTTTGCCTACAAACCTGTTTGCCTATAATTAAGAAACAGAGAGAAAACTATCAGTCTCTCAGGTGTGTTTAAACCATGAAACAAAAGTTGTGAAAGTATTATGGGATTTATATTTATTCTAAAATGTCTGCTAAGCAATTAAATGATGGCTTTATTGTTTTTTTTTAAAAAGTATAACATTTGTTGATCACAGTATGTGTAATTTCTGGTATTGAGTACAATGAGTCATAGGTTTGTTCAGAAAACAAGTCTACAGTCTACTATTAATAGCTTTCCTTGGGAACATACTAACTACTCTTTTGTAGCAAATCTTTGCACAAATTGTCTGTCTCATTCTTCTTCTCTTCTTCTATTGATTTCACTATAATAGTACTAACAATGGAAGGCTCCCTTGATGGCAGCCGTGTATGTTTTAAGCATGCTGACCCCCAGTTAGCAAAGTACTTATGTGTCTCAGTTACCATATAGATGTAGGTGGGCATATACAAAGGCTTGAAGTCATTGTAAGCACATAAATGCTTAAAATTTAAGCAACAAATTAGCTTCTTTGCCAGAGTTGAAGATTTAAATTAAACACTGAGGTCAGTTACATGTCAAATTCTTGAAATGCTTTGACCAGTGGATCAGCTGTACGTTACGGCTCTGAGCTCTGTRAACCTGCACTAGTTAACAGGGACAGGAATACTCTGCAAAATATCTCTAGGCATAGGCTGTCTAGGCCAACAAATTCAGTCGTGGGGCAGCTGGCAGCAGAAGTACTTAAAAGCTGCATGAAGACTGCAGACAAAACTAGGGTTCTACTGAGTATTTGCTCTTTGCATGTAATTCCCCGTTCTATGGTGCCAGTGTGATTTAGTTTTGCTCTACCGATCCGAAGTCCTGACCTAACACTGGCTTTTCCCAGAAGTTCACTAAAAGGCGATGAAGGGAAAATCCAAGACCGTTCCCTGCCAACATGGTAGCATCCCTCCCCTCAAGGAGCGCAAGAGAGGACGTTCAAAGGGTAAGAGCGAGGCACAGCCACTTCCCTGCTTTCTTGGTGTTCCCTGCAGAGATGCTGACAGCACGTTTGGGGTGCTGCAAAGAACTCTTTTCACCCTCTATTTTACCCACGTTCTTCTGGCCCCACTGCTGAGAGGCATTTGGAACTGCAGTGTGTATAATTTATAAGTGTTCRTGTATTTTTGGTTTAGCTGCAGGTAGTTACAGTTATGTGAAACACATGGTATTAGTGTGTATGTATCAGTAAAGTGAGGATTTGCTTAAAAGCCTTGAATATGGGAAGGAATAGGTAAGGAGCCTTGAATATGGGTAAAATACAGGTAAGGAGGGCAGATTTTGTATGCAGTACTGTATTGGGTAAGTATGGAAAGGAAACCCTTGTGAGAAAAGGATAAGAATGGCAAAAAAATGACTGTGTTACATGGAAGGATGAATGACGTACCAGGTATGGCTGTGCCAAGGATCTCAAAGGGAAAGGATAAGGTGAAGACAGGCTTTGAGAAACTAATGAGGATGGGCCAGAGGCCATTCTGGCCCCATTACCCAGTTTTGTTTTATTGCAAGTATCGCAGTATTTGATTTTTTCCTTTAATGCTGCATCGGATGGATTACATAAATCTCTGTCTGCCATTGAATTTGATACTACTTCCAATCAACAGCCAGTCTGACATGCTAGATTTACAGAAACAGTAAAATTTCTACCCAATTTTAAAGCATCTATATTCTAACAAACCATTCTGGATTTGCATCAAGTGAGCATTTACTGGGAGAGGAGGGACGGAGGGCTTGGAAAGGTGAGGATTCCTCAAGAGGTGGCTCATGTGGCACAGTAACAGCCACGTAGGTCGTTACTCTCTCCACTTCGTGTCCATGCAGGAACAGCAGCTACCTAGCAGAGTTTTAGAAGCATAAGGCTGTATTAGTGCTCTCAGTGTCACCATTAGGAGGGAGTTTTTCATTTTGGAAAAAGAAGCTTCCAGCCTAAAGCTATGAACAGCTAACTAATAAAACTTAGAGTCACATTTAGAAAAACACATTCTGACTAGTGAACATTAAACTGGCAGTTTGCAAGTAGGGTTTTCAGTTAACCTGAAACTGGCCAGTGTAAGCTGTCCTGTAGGGTCGTCTTATCCGATGAGGGCTGACGGGGACCGAAACTGCAGAGCCTGGCAGCCGCAGTGATTGCCTGGGAGCACGGGAGGATGGCGTGGTGTAACAGGAACACGCAGGTAGAGCTGCCAAAAGGAAAAGGGGTGTCTGGGCATGGCTGGGACGTGTCAGAGGAGGTAGGGAAGGTGGAAGCAGTGCCTGTAGTGCCTGTAGCAAGGTGTAACTGGAGTGGCAGAACTGATAAATGAGAGTAGTTCTGTGTCTGGGGTAAACAGGAAAACTTTTAAGTGAAAGGGAAGATGAATACAAACTTGGGAGTTGACCCAAGATGCCTGGGAACCGTCATTTTTCAGAGCTAACCGGGACCCTAGGACGGTGCCTCTGAAAAAGATGGAATTGTTGCTTGCTGGGCACGGCTATTGCAAGCAATTTTGGTCCTGGTTTTTCTTCCTAGCTATTCTCTGGTTTGGTATTCCTGCTCTGGCTGGTAAGAAAAAAAAATGAGACCTGCCCTCAGACTTCAGATTATGAACAGAAATTACTGCGTGAGAAGATGCTGAGCACGACACACTGGATCTGTGTGTGTGCCTTGGAAAAGCAATGGGTTTGTAAGAAAACAGAATTGGTGTGAATTTGATGAGGGCTTGCATTTGTGGATGAGGGCCACGAATGTGCACTGGGTTCATATCTGTGTGTAGGCCTCCTACAGAAGGCTGAGTTAAAGTCTAAGCAAAGATAGGGGAAGGTGTTGAACAGCTGTGTAGAGTACCTAAATAGCAAAGGCAGATGAGCTGAGACAAGTGCATATATATATATATATATATGGGTCCAAGTATATACGAAAAGAAAGAGAACAGATCATCGACAGAGAAATGAAGAGAAAAATATTTACAAAAAGTGGGTTCCAGACAGAAAATGAAATAAAGGAGACAAAACAAATGCCCTGAAGTAAGACAGGTAAAGCTTCAAATAAAAAAAAAAATAAATAAAATTGGAAAGTTACACAATTTAATGTGCAAGATAATATGAACTATGTCATGAAGTTTACTTCAGAAAATGTTGCCAACCACGTTGGTTTTACAAGCCACTATGCCAGCAAAGATGTGTTATTATTGTAATTAAGTAGGTATAGCTTAGCTATAAATACCCAGACCAGTATAACTGCAGCTGCACTAGAAAGGATTTACCAGTTTAGTAAGAACAGAATAGATTCAAGACAGTAAAAAACTGTTTAGTCAAAGAGGAAGATCTGAATATCAAAGAAAAAAAAGAAGCAAGGAAAACTACTCAGAATTATTAAGTGGCTAATTTGCATTTAGTAAAATATTTACAAAAACATTGTTGAGATGTTCATTATTAGGAATCTGTAATCAGAACGTGCTTACTTTGATCTTACTGAAATGAGCAAAAAAATCCACCTGAGGTGGGGCTCCTTCCCACAGCCCAGAGCAGCCTCATTTTTGCTCACTGGCACCTTTATTTTTAAATGTAGTACCACGAACACAGCGTGATCTCTCAGTGTGACCCAGCAGCAGGTTCTGGTGCAAGAGAGCCCTTTTCTGGAGCTCAGTATTCAAAGTGGTGGCCAAATACTCCTGAAGAGATGTAGACAGTTCCGAGTGGCCGGATTTTCATAAACAGCTCAGTAACAAGCTTCTCTCTCAAAATGTGAAATTCACTGAGAGCTGCAGCTTTCCTGAGAGGTACATTACAGTTCCTTGAGAGTTACAACCCTTCTGTCTTGCAAAGTCAGGTCACTTCTAGAACAGCTTGTTCAGCAATGTTTCCTGCTGTTTGTTCTCTGCCAGAAATTTTTATCGTCTGTTAAACCCTCCAGTTATCTGCTTCTTTCTAAGTGTTCGGCTTCCCTTGCTTCTCAATTCCTTCTTCTACCAAACTACCAGTGAGAAGCTCCCCCCAAGCCCAGAGGTTTCTGTTTCCATCCTTGTATCATGATTGAGGTGGACATGGGCGAACAGAGGCTCAGTTATGCTCTGACACTGTACATTTATTTTTATACGTTTATGTATACATTTATGTACTTGTCAGCTATGCAGAAAGAACAATGCAGAAACATGCTTATGCAGATTAAAACCGAACTGTCCTGCTGATTCCAGTAAAACTAGTCTATCTTTAACCCAGAGGTTCTGCTTTCAACTTTCCCTCCACTATTCATAGCTTCCCTAAGACTGAAACTCAACGCAAGGGGGGCAGCTCCTGTGAATATTCGACTGAAGACAGAGATGAACAAAATGGAAGAAGGCAATTATTTTTCCCCATGCCAAAATGTAAAATGACTTCGAGTTGACAAGCTAACCTAGCTGAAAAACCAGGTCTCTGAGCGGGGTCTGTAGAAGTGGGGGTGCTCAGAGACAGAGCAGCAAACCTGTGAACAGTCTCCCACCTCCAGCGCCTCTGTGCCGTTTTCTGGTTCTTTTTAGGACAGAAGTACCTGGAGTGTAGGCATGAGAAAGTAAATGTTTTCAGATGGAAACGAAGATTCATACAGAGCTTTTTGTCCGCTTGAATCCACAACCCTGACCAGGGCAGACGGCCCGAGCTGCATGAGCTCCGCTTCCAGGCCCAGCCGAGCCGTCCCCGGCGGCCTCCCCGCGGTCGGGGCTGCCAGCAGCCCCTCCCGGGGCCGCGGGCGGGGCGGAAGGCTGGGCGGGCGGCTCCGGCGTGACTGCCGCGACCTCCCCTGCGCCCCTCCTGCCTCCCGCGGCCGCACGGAGGGAGCCCGCGGGCCTCCCCCCCGGGCCGGGCCGGGCTGGGCTGGGCCGGACCGCCCCTCCTCCCCGCCGCGGGGCGCCGCCGGGGTGGGATCGCTCCTCTGCCCTCCCCGGGGCAGGGCTCGGCGGGGCCTGTCCCCCGGCGCGGAGCGGAGCGGAGCGGAGCGGGAGCGGGTGGGCGCAGTGCCGCGGCGATGCTGGGTGTGCGGCTGCGGCTCCTGGCGTGCTGCCTGCTGCTCGGCGGCCGCGGCCCGGCGCGGGGCGCCGCCGCCCTCAGCCGGGACGAGGTGCCCTCCCTTCGGAGTGAGTGACGCCTCCGGGGGGCGGCCCGGGGAGGGAGAGGGGGGGCGGCGCGGGGCGCGCGGCCCGGGGGGCCCGCGGTGGGTCGGGGGGCGCCGTTGGTCGGGCGGCGGCGGCGTCCCCGCTCCGCGCCGGGCTGAGCCGTTCGCCCCCCGGCCGCTCCCCAGCCCCGCATGGGGCTTGCAGCGGGGAGGAAGCCCGCGGGGTCTCCCCCGAGCCCCGGCGGCTCTGAGCGCTGCGGGCGGCCGGGACGTGTCAAGGCGGGGGCGAGTCTCCTGCTGGGGTTAGCCCGACCCCGGCCAGGAGGGTTTGGGCATGGTGGAGGTCTCACCCCGCACCGGGGCGAGGAGTCTGGGAGGAGAGGGGGCCGAGGGCAGGCCCTAAACCCGTGGGAACCTGCCCCGCTGGCTGTGCCTTGCGCCCTTTTCGTCCTCCCCGGTTATTATTCCACTGCCCATCGCTTTTGTTGCACCTGGAGGGAATATAGATGATTTTTTTCTCACTTCCAATAAATTTCAGTTATTTTCTCCATTGCTGCATAAGCAATTCTCACTGCTTTTTGGGGGGGGGGGGGGGGAAGGAAGTGGGAGGTAAGAAGGAAGGAAATGAAGATATCTTGTTCTCCTTGTTACAGCCATTTATTCACTGTTAGCTGTGTTGAACCTAAGTAAACAGGAACTTGGAGGTACTGGTCAGCTATCAGCTCTTCATCTGTGGCTTCACATCGGCTTGAGGCTTCACCTCTGGAACTTTGTTTCTTGTTGCCTTGTCCCTGTGTGGAGGGGCCTGGACGTTAGGAGAAGGGGGATGTTTCCAAAGGCCTCCCTCCACCCTGTCAATTCCTAAAGCATAGGATATCTCCTTTTCTCCTTGAGTCCTCTGGGGCTTGCGAGCTTACGGAGCCCCTCGCAGCTCTTCAGCTGCAGGATTTTGGGCACAGGAATCCTCCCTGACCCCAGGAGCTTTGTAACAAAACCCTTCTATGAGAGCACATGTAAGATGGATGGTGTAGCTTTGCAAGCTGAGGGGAGCCCTAGAGCCGTTCCCGAGGCTTGGTGTTGCTCCAGTTGTCTCATTGCCCCACTTGAGGAGAGGGCTGAGCAGGGGCCTGTGGAGCTGTCGCTGAGCCTGCCAGCTCTTGTGTCGTACTTCTGCCTTGAGCTGGCAATTACCTGGCAGTCCTCAGGCCAGCACAGCTCTCTTGCCAATTGCATTTTGTAGTTGGGGAACRGAAACCACATTCAGAAGGGGGCTGTGTGGCTCAAGAATTACGGTCTGGCTTTTCTTGGCATAAGTTGCTGCAGAATGAAAGAGGGAAGCATGCTATTACTCACAGAGTAGTAACTCCAGCTGAGTTATTTGTGTAGGCCGTGTAAGGCCCTTATCTTTTCTCGGCAGTCATTGCAACTCTTAAGAGCCTTACAGATAAAGGCATTCAAAGGTTGAGAATCCTTCATCTTTGGGTTGTGGTGTTGCCCCGCCCGGAAGCTGTTGCATGGGAGCTGCTGTGGGCTGTCGAGGTGGAAAGATTAGGAGTTTGCMTAAGAAGTTTATTTAAGTGTGAATCCCAGTATCATGGTGAATTAACCTCATTAACCACTGTTTACTGGTACTAACAACATCCCAGCTTCCACTTATCTAGCAAATTAACAGTGTATTTTCTTGGTCAACCAAGATAAGACCACTGTGGGAAAGACATACCCTCGCATGAGAGGCAGAAACCCTTTCTGGCCATGTAGATAGAGACGCCTGTGTCGCCCATGGAGGATTGGGTTGGGTAAGAAGGATGAAACCAGCACAAACTGCACAACTTCACAGAAAACTCAAAAGCAAAGGGCCAAGCTGGGTATCTGTCACAGAGTGTTGTCTGATGGTTCTTCAGTGAGCTCAGACACCTGAGAGCTGTAGAGATACGGTGGATTAAAGGAACCTTGCTCTGCCCCAAACGGTTAAGGACTTAACGTAAGACAGCTGCTAGGTGCTTGGGAGGTGCAATTCCATATAACAGGCTGATTCTCACTTGCTGCCAGTCAGAAAGGCTTGCCCCTGCTCCTACACCGTTGCAAGCTACCAATGCCTAGGGCCATGTGGAAAACAGCCCCTGTTACCAGTGATGCAATCTGCAGTGTGACTCTGTCCTCTCTGTAAGTCAGGCTGCGTGATGTGCTCTGCGCAGAATCTGTAACCAAAAACCTCTCCGTAATCTATATGCTCTCTGTTCTGCTTGTTGTGTGCATGTTATATTAGTGAGCTGATCTTCTGTCTGTTACGCAGCACTGTCCCGCTGCTGCTTGAAAAACCTTTCTTTTCTAGAGCTACCCCTAAACTGTATGTACTAAACCCAGACACAGCATCTGGGTGGACCTCTGCATCTCATATGTTGGATGTGGGCTATGTCAGTTTGAGAGGGTTTTTTCATTGTAGTTACTGCTTCAGGATGTTAGGTGTAGTGAATTACAGCAGCTAGAAAGCACACGTGGCAGAAATCATCACTGTAACATTTCAAGGCAAAATGGAGGTTTTCAGCACATAATCTCCCAAGGCATAAAATAAATATCTCGCCTATAACGTGAGAGGAACTCCATGGGTTAATTACCATTGGATTTCAGAGTGAATGAAATAGCTGAGCTGTTACAGGTTTATATTTTGCTGATTTCCAGTTCCTCAGCTGCCCTCATTTTTTTTCACTCTATATGCTCAGTTAAACATTTGCTCCCAAGACGTTAAACAGCTGGCTTTTTTTCACATACTTATAATGTGATGTCACATAGTTCAGTGAATTTCTACATGATTCCAAGAAAGCTGGGATGTCAGGCTAACCCCACAACATCTGCTGTGGTCCAGGGTAGTCATGTATGGTTGAACAATATGCATCCAATAGGGAAGGCATACTTTAACCCTTGGGCACCGGCTCTCACGGTATGGATAAATCCTACCCTTTCTGTATCCTATTTACAATGCAAAATATTTTCTTTCTGCCTCTGTAGTTGCAGAGTGAAGAATGAATATGGCAGAGAATATGGCAATGTCAGCCTTAAACTTTTTAGCTTTTACTTTAATTGCACTTGCCCTCCCTTCCCCCCCCGAGAATTATTTTACAATATACAGTATGACTTCTTGTAACACTTAAACTCTGTACTCCATTACTGGGTGTTTCTTGGTGACCAGTGGTTTTTTTTTCTTTGAACGTGACTGATGTTTTTGGGCACCCCATTTTTTTTTTTGGCTATCCAACTTGAGAAATATCACCTAGCCTTATTTTTGTGATCTTGCAAGTGGTCCACATGTTAAAAACTCAGCCAAAAATTTGGACCAGTACTCTTATTTTTTGAAGTGCCAGTTATTCTGATGGATATTTTCAGTTTTCTTCCTAAATAGCTCCGACTAAAACATTTGTCTTTTGATACTATTTGATCAATTGCAGTATTCTACAGACTGAAACTTCTTTCTTTTTTTCCCTACAGATAAAGGGGTATTTATTATCCAAAGTGAAGACTCCAACTTGTGCATTAAAGTGGACACAGTTGGCCTTGTTCTGGAAGACTGCGGTCAACTCTCAAAAGACATGTTATGGAAATGGGTATCCAATCGCCGTCTTTTCAACATAGGCAGAAGTACCTGTCTAGGACTGAACATCAGTAGACCAGAACAGCCGTTAAGTATGCTTGAATGTGATTCAACTCAATACTCGTTATGGTGGAATTGTGATGGAAAAGCACTGGTTGGAGTATCAGAGTACAAATTAGCCGTTGAAAACAGCAAACGTATTGTGGCAAAAAAAAAATCTACTTATCAGTGGAAACAGTACATGTCCTATGATGAAGACCTTTGTGAACACCCGTTTCAAGGTAAAAATAAAATTTTGTCATAGAAATGTAGATGGGAAAAGTTTCCAAAAGTTCTTTTGAAGCAAGGTCAGGTGCTCATGATCCCTTCCAGCCTCTATTGTGGTTTGGGACTCAAAGTTTGGTTTTTTATATGCAATGGTTGAGGTGAGCATACCACACAATTGATTTTTTTCCTTATCTGTTATATGGACCCAAAAAAGCACCAATATCCTTGCAAACCAGGAAATGCTCATTTCAAATCCTCTATAAAATAAAAAGGGGAACTAAGGATTTGCTGTTGCCTGTCCTGCAGCTTTCATTATCAGATAAACCCAAAGCAAGATAACGAAGGATTTGGAATTCCCGTCACTGAAAATCAGTCTGTGATCGCAGCGTGCGTGAACCGAATGTTGCAGCATTCAGCACCTGGACTCTGAACGTGCCAAACTTTGGAGCAGAGAGCAGGCTTTTGATTAATCCTGCTATACAGCTAGTGAAGGCGTAGGAATGTATGTCAAGATCCAGGTCTGCAGACCTGAACAGTTTTCCAGGTGTAAGGACTAAGATAAACCCATTGACTACAAACAGCAACAGACAGACTGTACCTTGACCCCTTCCTTGGCATTTCTGTAGAAGGAAAGACCTAATGTTTGCACAGCGTGTCTCAGGCTGGAGCTGTTGATTCTCCCCGTTTGAACTGGGTGTTTGGGTTGCAGATCCGGTCTCAGTGGTTCTCTCTGTAGGTGTAGCTGGGCTTGGCCTTTGCTAACTCCAAAGTCATTCCTTTGGGAGGGGTGATAACTGGGAAAGCACTGTAGCGTCCAACCTCTTCTTTAAAACCTAGTGGCGTTTATACTTAAGACCAGACAGAAAATATTTAAACCCACAAAAAGTCTTACGCATTTGCTATATACACATAGCGAGATGAAAGTAGACCTGGTTTAGCCCTAGTACTGCAACATCTGGGAGAAGAGGATCAGCCTTAGGCAGGCGCTTCTAGCCTAGTTTCAGGACCAAAGTAATTAATTGCGTTGGCAAAATCTCTTTCACCTCCAATTTCTATTTTGCTCCTTCTACCTTAGCTTATGCACATGCAAATGCAAGCCAGCCTGTTAGTCCACCAGGTTGGGGGGACATCTCTACCTTCAAAGAAAAATGTATATAACTGTGGTGAGAGGTCTATAGCTGTCAAATTTGGTTTCTTGCCAGGACTGAGATAATCCCTTGCACCTCCGTAGCTAGCAGCATGGTAACGGGCAGACAGAGAAGCAATCCTGATTTTTTTTCACCCATGTTCTTTGTATCATCTGTTCATATCAGAAGGCTTTAAAGGGGATTTACAATGTGTAAACTGCTTTTTTTTATATGTGAGCAGCCAGCCATTAACTCTGGAAACCTCTAGGAACCTGGCAGTATGTACTGATTCTGTAGTTGAAGGACTTTGGTCTTTAGGCTATCAACATGGGATCTTTGGCAAACAATTTCATTCTAAGTGTGATTGTGGTTCTTTGACCTTTTGTAGAAGCTCAGAGGTTAAGGAGACACTCACTGAGGTAAAGCTTTTACAGCTTTCAGTTGCACTGGATTCTCTCAATATTTTGGTACTCAAAGTACAATAGGAAAATATTTTAAAAGGCATTAATTGATTGTGACAACAGATGTATGTAATATCAGCTCTTTAGCTAGATTATTATTTCCCATGGTATAAAAACTTATTTTAAAAGTTTATTTAATATTCCTTTGTCTTTCACATTTCCTTTCCCATAGAATGACAAAGAGAATGGAAAAAACATTAGAAATCCACTTTAGAGTGGGAGGAGCAGGAGAAATAATGCTAAATTGCTCGTCTGTCGTAGACTAACAAATGAAAAATAAGTAGAGTTTGCATCTGAGCGTGTACTGATTCTGCTAACTATTGTTTTATGTAGTTGTTCCGAAATGTAAGTGCAGATTTTATATGTTAATTGTTCAGGTTTTTTTTGTTTTGTTTTTGTTCCCCCCCCCCCCCCCCCCCAATTGTAGTAAGTTATGAGAATGTGCCTTGTTTCATGGTGACAAATTTCATAAACTATTATTTCCAAATTCTGTTCACTGAAGTTATGCTGCTCATACTTGTAATGCTGTGTTATCAATTGTAAATTAAAATTAGAAAATAACTTCAGACATTTTATCATTGCTACTAAAACCAGGAATAACGAAATATGGGGGCAAAGAAATTTCTGTGGTCTGCATTCTTTTAATCTCTGTATTTTGTTTATTCCAGAAACATACACCTTGCTGGGAAATTCTTTTGGTTTCCCATGCATTTTTCCATTTAAATATAACAACAAGTGGTATTATGAGTGTACCAGAGATGGGAAGGAATTTGACTGGTGTGCCACAACGACTCACTATGAACAAGATGAAAAATGGGGGTTTTGCCCAAATGCTGGTAAGATGTTGCTTGTCTTCTCTCTCCCCCCACCCCCAAGAGTATCTTTGCTCTTTATTAGTAATTCTAGGACGCACTCTGTTTTGGATTACTTCCCTCCTGTTCGAGGGGAATGTCTCTTTAAAAAACGCAGAAGAAGACTTTAGCAAATTTTATCATAATTTATCATGTTTGGCCTTTGGAGACCCAAGTCCTCATCCCAAAAGCAAAACTACAGGGGGTGAGCAAAAGGATGTTATTCTGCGCAGCCCGTTGACCTTACCCTGCAGCTAAACCTCGCTCTCCTCTGTCCCAGTGCTATACAGGGAGCTTCTCTGAAGCCTGTGAAGTAAGGGTTGCTCTTGCAAAGTCACGTTCTGCTTTTGGCTGCATTACGCCTTGCACGTTCCTTTTCTTCTGTGCACTACTTGGACACGTCTTGGGCCTAAAACACTTAGAAGCAATAGCTTTAAAAATACTGGCTATTGGAAAGGTGCTGGATGTATAATCTTCATGAATATTCCAGCTTCTTGCATAAATAAGCAAAACAGTATCTTCTATCAGCAGAAGTGGTGTGGAACAGCCCTCCGTGCTCAAGCTACGTTTCAGATCTCTGTTCCAAAGCATCTCAAAAACAGCTGTAAATGTGTCTTTGTAATGGGGATTTCTGGGCAACCATTATATTATAATAGATGGAATTTTCAGCCTTGCTTATACTTTGTAATTATAGTAAGTTTATTCTCTTGAGTACAAGATAGAAGGAGATCCAGTGACTGCTCCTCCACAAGTTGGGTGAGGTGTTCATAGTTTGAATATTTCAACATTCAGCTTTAGGAACAAATGATCAGCTGGTATAAATGAAAACGTAGCTCTGTTGGCTTCATGAGAGCTGTGAAAATCACCACCAGCTGCAGATCAGCTCCCGAGTTATTTTATCAACTGTATGAAATACGGAGCAACATTTTATTCTGTTAGTGCCCTATTTCCATATGTTCTTTAACAAAGGAACATGAAAGGAGTTCATAATCGTGCTTCCATTGGGATGCTACTGTCATTAATTAATTGAATTGTTCAAGGTTGATTAGTTTATAGTCTTGGGCTGTTGGTGACGAGTCTGTTTTTGAGCAGAGAGCGGCTGCGACAGTTTTTGGAAAAAGAACCCCGACACGCACCTTTGCTACCAGTTCAACCTTGCGTCCGTGCTGACCTGGCGTGAGGCACGGGCTGCCTGTCAGCTGCAAGGAGGAGACCTGCTGAGCGTCACCGACCCCCAAGAGCAGAACTACATAAGTAACTTAAGCAGTGAGTAGACATTTCTCTGGGGACCTTGTAGGAAACCTGTAGTTAGATTTCCTCTTTACCCATGAAAAAGGGGTAAGCTTTGGAGCTTCATACTCTGTGTGATGTCTCTCCCATTGCTGCTTGCGAGGCTTCGTCACAACACGCCTCAGTAGAGCTGTTTGCAAAAGCAAGGGTGAAGGTAAGTTACCACCTTAATAACGCGAGTGCAGAAGTGGTGGTATGTGTTATGTGAGGGTGTAATTGTCTTAATTCTCCCTCCCCACAGAGGCTGCCATTCATTCTTGCAGCTGTGGTCATGGAGTGTGTTTGTTTTCTCTGGAGAATTATACAAATATTTACCTTCTCTGCAGTGTACCCTAGTGTCCCTTTCTCCTGTTAAGTTTTCTTTGCAAGCTGGACTTGACCAAATGTGAATGACGAGAACATTTCTGCAGGCTTGAAGTAAATGTCCTGCATGGGGAAAAATGCCAACTCTGTTTTCATGAGTGGATGGTAGTCCTTCTGATAAGCCTCTTGCTTTCCCCCGTGTAGCAAGCATCTCAGACAAACTTTGCAGAGCCTTCTAACAGCACGRCTTTCGTGGGTGTTTTAGCGTGCGTGGAGAGGACCAAGCGGAGGAATGGGTGGTAGAGCTGTGATGCGAAAGGCTGCCTCAGGTTTCTTGCCCTTTGCTTCCCATTATTGCTGATTTTCAATTGCAGGATATAAGCTAACAGGAAGTTTTTGAAATTACCTCATTATTATCTCATTAGCTTTTTGATATGCCTGCAGGCTGTAAAGGGACTGGAAGTTGTTTGGTTTACAGAAGGCTGAAACAGGCTAGCGTTTATGTAGCTGCTTGTTCTAGATTTAACTTCTAAGGTCAGCAACAACTCCTGCAGGAAGGGTTTGCAGGATGAGTAGCTTTTGAAGGATGCAGACTTCTGAGTTTATTCCTTTTCATCTCTGTATTGATTAACAAAGTAATTGACTTTTTCTAAGGACAGAAAAAATAGCCTGAACTTTCTGGAGACTGAAGTTTTGTTTTATTCCTATTGTAACAAGTCAGGACAGCAGATCTGTACCTGTAGATATTTTAAAACATGGGGAAAGCGTGAAGTATTACTTTGTTTATTTTTTCTGTTTCAGGGCAGTTAAACGCCACAGACATGATGCTGTGGATGGGCCTGAATCGCCTGGAGGAAGATGCTGGCTGGCAGTGGTCAGATGGAGCACCGCTAGCGTTTGTGAACTGGAGAGCAAGTACTTGATGTTCCTCTGGGATATGTTATAGCAGTGTAACTATATGCTTTCTGTAACTGCAGCTTGATACAAGACTGCTGTTCGTACAGCTACGTTTGGAAAGTGAATCAAGTGAACGAGTGTACCTCTTTTTTTTGTAGAAATATTTATTCATATTCATGAACTAAAAGCCCCTTCTGGGGACGTAGCATCAATTGAGATGGATCTGTTCAACGCATTAATGATCTAGCCCTTTTGTCATTTACTTTTAAAGGTGTTTTTTAAGATTCCAGTTGCATATTTAAAAGCTATGCTCTAGCTGGTTTCATGGAGGAAGGGAGTTTCAATTTGTTTACATTAACATGCTGTAATTAACATTAGCACATTAACATGAGCTTTGTGACCTGGTTTGCTACGTTTTGAGGTCTGTCCACCAGCAGATATAACATAGACACTAGAGCTTATTTCAGCCTCTCATCTGATAGCAGCAGCCAAGGAGGGATTGCCACACATGTATAAATCATGGTCAATGTTCAGCTGTCCGTAGCATTGGTGTAATATTACTAGAAGTTTGGCTGTGTGGGGATGTTTATACATTCATTCAGTAAGATGCAGAGMGCCTTACAACACCATTTTACAAGTAAGAACTGAGTTTTTGTAATTTTGTGCTTCTCAAAAATGTGTTTGCAGATGTCTCTGATAACCGTTTTAGAGAAAATCATTGTGCAGTGATTAATGCAAAATTGAAGTACGGCTGGCAAAGTTATTTATGTGAATCTGGATTGCCTTTTGTATGCAAAAAATATTTAAATAAGACAGAGCATGAAACATTGGGTAAGTCTCTCAATGTTACTGTATCCTATTTGTGGGTGTGGAAGGAGAACAAGAGGAAGCCACCTGAATATAAAGTCAGCAGAACAGAGTCTTAGCTGGACTAAATGTATGGGTTTGCTAGTTTAAGTTGAATACGGTTTACTTTAACTGATGTAATAACACTTTCTTCTGGTTAAATGCAGTCCTGGGAAACATGTTAAGAGTCTTAAAACTAACAAATAATTCTAATATACATAGCATTTAATTGGTTCCTTACATGATCAGAGACTTGCAGAATGCTCAGTCTCTTTATATTACAATAGAGCCACACTTTTGAATTTAAAAATAGGTTTTCAGCTTCGAATGGAATTAACCAGTGGCCCACAGAGAAGAAAGTTGTATAAATGCTGCTCAAAATTTGCAGTTATTTTTATGGCATGCTGTACTTTTGATATACAAAAAAAGCATTGTACATATATTTTTTTAAAGTGTTTGTGTAATGAGTATAGGATATATAGTACATAGAATGCCTGAGACTCTCATTCTGTGGGAAAGTTAAACACAGAATTGAGTTTATTAGAACATTAATTTTTGTTTTGATAAGAACAACTTACATAGGTTCAACTTCTTCCTGATAACATAAAAGAAAGTTTCCCTACTTGTTTCAGATAATGAGAAAGAACTTACCCAAACTTTTTGTAGGCAATGGATCTGAAAAAGCTTTAGCTGGCTTCGAATCAGGTTCAGAGGTAATAAGGGAGATACAACATGTCTTAAACTGAATAACAGATCCATTAGTGTGTTTGCACTAGTCCAGCAGCCCAAATGGTTGAATCATAAAATAAAGTGGGAGAAATTTCAGTTTGCTTGGTAGGTGATGTTCCATAGAGCATGTGTTTTGGCCTCCTTAAGTCATCTTGGACAACTCTCTTTTCAGCATTTGAAGATAAAAAAATAGCTCTGAATGTGTTATGAATGTAGCATAACCTTGGAAATTCTATCTAATGTACATAAACTTTGTATGCTTAATTAAAAGATACATGGAGGTATTCTGCCACTCGTTGTGATGCTGGCTGGTACCCACACAATCGCAACTGCTACAGACTTCATAAAGAGGAGAAGAGCTGGAACGATGCTTTTATCTCATGCCAAAGTGACAGTAGCGGGCTCATTAGTATATCCTCCATGGCAGATGCAGAGCTGCTCCTTAACTTGCTTGAAAGTGGTGAGTTTTGGGAGTGAGTTTAAGGTCTGCAGTGTTTCTTGAGGTGTTTTGCGATGCTCTTTTGTGCAGCCCTTTAACATTGTTAGCCACTTCAGCACTATGTTACATGGCACACCCAAATGATGTTTACAAAAAAAGAAAGCATGACGCATGCTCCTTCTAGGAGTCTTAAAAATGTATAGCATAACCTTCTCCAATAACAATACTTAAAATTGAGAAATGAATCAACAAAGTAAACACAGTGAAGCCACAGTAAACACRCTAGCTTTTGTCCTGTCCTGTTCTTGGCTGGTTCCTTGCAAACTGTTGCAAAATATTCAGTGATCATCCTTATGCAAGAATTCTGCTTAGAAGCAACAACAATTCAGAGTATCTTTTGCTTTCAAGCTGGCCTTGTCCACGCTGCAAAGTTGCTGCTGCTAGTATGTCGGCAGAATCCCCCTTGATGGCAGCAGGGTGTATCAAAGGAGTTCTGCTAGTCCACATTCTCCTAAGAGGTAGCATAATTACACAAGGAACTTAATGAACAAAAGCTCTTTGGTGCAGCAATGCTGAAACTTTTGTCGTCATAACAGCAGCAAAGAAAAGTGAATATTTTGTGCTGCCAGCTGACGTCAGTGTGCTGGCAGAGCTGCACAGTTTGGCCATGAGTTTAAGCTTCCCAGAGCGGGGCACAGTGACATGTTTTATCAACTCTGTCCCATCAGCTGTGGTTGCAGGATGGTGTCTTACACTGAATTTACTGGACATCATCTCCCATTATCATCCCTCCTGCCACCCATCCTCTTTGCTGTCCTGTCTGTCTTTCTCTTAGGAGATTAACCGCTGTATCATCTTCCTCGCCTCTATTAACACTCTCCATAGATACCAAATACCATTATTTCCAGAGATGCTGTAATGGATAGATGTAATTGTTCTCAGCTTGTACGCAGCTTCCAAGTCTGCTGCTTCTATTTCAGGCCTGCTTCAGGCTTCTCTTCAGAAGGGCTTACATGCCTGAAAGCCTGTCTGCTTTTTCTGGCTGTAGTAGCTGGTCAAGTAAGACATGACGTCAAACCGCAAGCCTTGTCTTTCCTATGTTTGCCAGCCACTGTGGCTGCAACTGTGCTGTCACTGGAACTTGTAAACATCACTCAGAAAAACCTAAAGCTGAGTGTGCCATGGAAGATTATAAGAAGAAATCTTTGCCTTCCATGTCAGGCTTTCTGCCCCATGCACTTCAAAAAAGTGCATATGCTCTTGATTGGTATTTTTCAGGATTTCAAAGCATATTATCGTGTGTGTTGATCTATTTTTGAAACAATTTAATCTTCAAGGGCAGTAGAACATTATCTCATCAGTAAGGTTTCCTAACGTTTATGCAGCTTTTTTTTTCCTGCAAGAAGGTAATTCTTATGAAAATCCCATGAATAATTTTTAATGGTGGTGTTGATGTTACAACAGGCATTATTTCTTCACCATTAAAATCTGAACTTGCTTATTCTTTTACAGAAAATGTAACTGAAACATGGATTGGGTTATACAGTAATAACACCCCCCTTGTTTTTGAGTGGTCAGATAGCACCCCAGTAAAATTCTCTAACTGGCACAGCCAAGAACCTAACACCTTTCAAAGAACAGGACAACTCTGTGTTTCAGCACAAGGATCTGTAAGTTTCCTTTTCTTTTTGAAAGAATTAGACAGTCACTTCTATTTTAGCTCATAACAATTTATTTTCTCACTATGCGTACTTTTTTAAACCATGACCTGTAGTATGACTTTGGGTTTTGATTCCGAATATATTCATCTTGTGATAAATGCAATGCAGCCTTTAGAAACCAATACATTTTGCAGCGCTGATGCACAGAAAATTAATCATAGATTTTGAGCTTACGTTCAATAAAAAATGTTACATACATAAAGCTAGCAAAATGAAAGAGAACGAATATGAGTAGGTATTTTGATAAAAACAAAGTAATTTAAAAACCAAGTAGTGTATGTCATAATTTATGATGCATCAGTTCTGGTCTTGAAAGGTTCAAATTCATGTTTTGAAAAACTGTCAGCTGTGCCTATTTTATCTTGCTGTCAATATTTATAAATTTTATGTAGCATCTTTCAAAAACAGGTAGTAGTCTAGGTCTACATAAAATTACAGAAGTTGACAGCAGTAAGATTGACCCCAAATCAGTCAGGTGTAAAACTGGGAGTAATGTTCAAATAACACTATGTCCTGTCTTACCGGTATTCATGGCACTGTCAATTTTTTCATAAGTTGGTCATAAATTTACTTTACTTTTACAATTAACAGTACTTAAATTCACTAATACATGACTTATGTAAGTAGCGCTATAATCCTTTTTTTTTTTTTKTAAAGTATGCTTTGTCTAAGTGTGAAAACTGTATCAAAGAGTTTCTGTTGTCTCTTCAGTAGTGGGTCCAGGTTGCAATCTTCAACTCATGGGAAAGCCAAGACAATTACAGTGACCTGGAAAAGTGGGTTCCCATTTGAAGCAGAAAATAGGACTTTGGTAAAATTGTGGGTTTTAGATACACAAAACCATATTTTACTCAGTTTGCAAGTGTAAACAAACAAATGAAAATGTAAAATATGAAGGAAAAGGAGGTTCAAGATAAAATTCTTCAAGCATTATTTTTGGTGCATGTCCAGTATGTATAGATGTCTGAAAATTGTATCATAATATCTTGAGTAAGGACTGCTCAAATATAAAGATTAATCTTACAAAGAACTATAATAGATAGGAAGAAAGTTCCTATCTATTCTGAAAAGTGCGTGCTCTGGCATGGCCATAGTGTTAGTTAATTAAGATGCATTACATCCCAAAGAGTGATTCAGAGAGACAAACCCTTTTGTATGATTAATTTGAAAAGTCCTGCTGACAGTGTTGGTAGAAATAAATGGTCCATCTAAGGATAAATAAATTAATAGAGTGAGAAAAATTACTTGTTTTTACTGAAAAGTTAAAATAGGAGGAGGGAGTGTAATCTAATGTGTGTATAGATATGCATGAGAATATGAGTTTGTACAGAATATACTTCTTTTTATCCCTTAGGAGGGACATTGGAAGGTTAAAAAATGTGAAGACAGATCTTTCTACATTTGCAAGAAAGCAGGGGAATTTAATAATCTCTCTCCTGAGCTGGAATCAAGTTGTCCAGAGGTAAGGGGTTTTGTGGTTTTTGTTTGTTTTAGAGTCTTACTAATAAAATAGAATTATATAGGAAATCTCTAAATGTAGCTATGGAACATATGGATGTAAATAGATAAGTTTAGTTTTTCGTATTAAAGACATGTATGTTTTGCTAGGAAAAATCTCATTATTTGCCTTGAAAGTATGTAAACTAAATTTTAATGTAAGATTAAAAGCTTTCCCAAGATGCCTTTCATGGCTKGTTGCATTGTCAGCGGTTGTGACCCAAGTTCCTATTTCTTTCTAGATCAAACGTGAAAACGCTTTTGTCCACCATCTGTGCAAATAATGGCTGTTATATGATGCCTCATCCCACACATGGTTTTCATACATTGAAATGGAATGTCAGGGTGAAAAACAATCGGTTTCATTGACACGGAGAGTGAACTCTTCCACTCGTACATTAGCATTCCTTTTGCTTTCAAACACAAATGGGAAGGAGCACATCTATCTAAATAAGACATTGCAACAGGTTTTCAGGCTTTTAGGCTCTGCATTCTGGTAGTAAAAGGTAAYGTGTTAAAGTATGGTTTCATTTGCCATCGGTTCCTTTTCACAGTGTGAAAAGAGTAAACTTGCAGACTTTGTGTTTTATTCAAAACTCTGGAGGAGTTTTGTGAACCTCTTTTTCTATCAACAAAAATCTCTCTTCTCTAACTTGCTTTACTCTTTAGCTCATTGTCTTCCTTTTTTAATTTCCTGTTCTTTTTCTTGAGAAGTCAAGAAACAACCACTTCAGTTGAATTGTAAGAAGGTTGAAGCTGAATTGTTTGGAGTCAGATGCAGTCTTTCCCCAGACGTACAGTGGTCAGATCCAGCATTCTGGTCATACCGTTATGGAGGCAGAAGTTACTGCTTGGTTCCAGCTTAACATTTCCAAAAGTTTAGGGTAACTGCATTCGTTTCATTTGGACCAATGTATTTCACCACTCAAGAATTCTGTGTGTTATTAGCGTAAGAAGGGTTTGTCATAGTCCTGACCATGTGAAAAATGTGCAGAGCATCAAGACTTCCAGTTGTGGTCAGGAGCTTGACAGCACTTCAGCTTCTGGTACCTCACAGGATCGAGACTCGAGAGATTGAGTCACTGGTCATAGGTAGTTTGGTCTGCTCTGGCAAACTTCCTACTCAGGAAAAATTTCTGCTTGTTGATGTTTCACACCCTGTAAAAACAGAGGCTGAACCCTGTTATAGTCCTTTGGTTTCGATAGATCCTTTTCTTTCTAAGGTGAAAAAAGTTATATTCATTTAATCAAAAGAAGTCAGTACTAAGCTTACTCAAAGCTACATTTGATTTCAGACATCTTGTCTTGACAACTCACTCTCTTTTACCGTTCAATGTATATGTTGTTGCTAGTTATTGGCCTAATTTTCCAGGGCTAAGTCTTTTTTTCATCCAGATTTACCTTTTTTTTCCCATTTTTCTGTTGCTGACTTACCTTAAATGTACAGAATATCTACTGGCGTTTCTCACATTTGATCTTTTGCTTCGTTAACCTCGTACTGTCTTTCATGTTGGATTGCTAGTAGATTCTCAGGGAGCTTTGGCCTCGGGCACAGTTGTTTGCTTTTCTAAAGCTTTATAGTCTTACGCGTTTATTACTGAGCTTTCATCTCATGTTGATTTTATGACTTGTGCATCAGATGAACTAGCCTTTAACATTTTCTGTGGTTCTGCTGATTGCAGTTTTTGGACTATGTCCATATCAAGTTACCAGAAACCTGAGCTTTTTTTTTCCTACACTTCTGTCATCCTAAGACATAAAAAGTGCTAAGCACTTTCTTCCCTTAGCAGGTCAACTATTCTTTTTTCCTAGTCAGCAGGCTATTACTGAGAATAAATGTTTTATTGCAAAGGTCAGATTCTCCGGGCAGTTTTCCCCAACACTGAAATAACAGTTTTAAACATTTTCTTTCAACCAGCTTTTGAAACAGGTTGTGGAGCTGTTGGGGGCTTGATAATAGAGTTGGAGGTTTCTGTGTACAGAATTGACTGTATTTGTGCTGGTGACTTTCTCCAGTCCTCTACACTTTAATTAGTGCATCAAAAGAGAACAGTATAGTATTAAATCCAGCATTTGTCTTTACGGCTGTTGTAACGGGAGAGAATTGTACTTTCAAGAAGAGAATTGCTATTAAGGCTACAAAACTTCCTAAAGASCAGAGGGGCAGCTGCTCAGAATAAGGGTCCACTTGGCCTCGTGTTCTGCCTCCCACAGGTGGCTGCAAGCGATGTTTGGGGAAGAGCAGGACAGGGCAAATACGGATAATGCTTCCCCCAGTTTTCCCCAGCCATTCAGGGGATTTCCTGAGCCTTTTAAGATTTGTGTATCTAACAGCCCACGTTGGGTATCCCCTCCAAGTGCTCGTCTGGTTTCCCCTTGAACTCACGCGAACTCTTTGCATTCACAACATTACTTAGTGAGGAGATCTATAAATCTACTACCCTTTGAATGAAAAAATGCCACCTTCTTTCCATGTTGAACCTTCCTCCTGCTAGCTTAGCTTTGTTTGTCGTCCCCAAGGTCTTGTGCTGAAGTAGTTGCCCACCTTCATGGCACTCACTCTTTTGTAGACCTGTGTCACACCCTCCCTAAGGCATCTCCTTTTTCCTGGCTGAAGAGTCCCAGCCTGCTCAGTTACTGCTTATGTGGAAGCAGCTCCATACATTTCATCATCCTTGATGCCCTTCTTTTCTAATACCCTCTTCTGAGATTGGGGGTCAGAACTTCAAAAAATGGCAAAAAGTGAATTTAAAAGGACAGAGTAACCTTCTGTGTTCTTTCTCTCCTCACAATTCTTAAGGTTCAATTTGACTTTTTGACTAAGCTGATGTTTCATGGAACTTAACCATCATAACCCCCAAATCTCGTTCCTGCATGGTGGGAGTGAGATAGCTTTCCCTCACTTCATACATGAAATGATTGGGGGCTGCAGGGGAGGTCCCCATGTGCATCACTTCATATTTATCCGTACAGAATGCCATCTGCCATTTTACTGACCAATTACTCAGCCTTTTAAGTTTGGAATTTCTCAATCTGTGCTTGCCCTCAATGCAAGCTTACCAGCCTCCAGTTTCTCCACAATTTTGTTATTTTTTTTTTTTTTAAGTAAAGATTAGCATCAAATTACTTTACTCCAGTCTTTAGGCACCAAGAAAACTTTACGAGGAAGGTTATGCAGTGCCATTTGCTCCAGATTAAAATTTCTGAGAGGTTAGCGTGATTGTGTTTGCTTCATTTCAACCAGTGCATTTATCACTCAAGCATTCCAGTTGAAGGAAACTAGACGTTTGCTGTTTCTTACCTGCGTCCCCGTAGAGGGTTTTTTGGTCAATACTTAGCCCTCTTCCAGCCCCCACTCCCCCGAGTTTAAGTGCACATCAAAGAGGAAGCGGCGTCGCTGTGTCCCCCGCGGGACTGCCCAGAGCCCACTGGGTCCCCGGGCGCTGCAGACACGCTGCCAACGTGTTTTTCCCGTGGGGGAGTCCCAGCTCATTGGTACGGAGATAGGGAAGAGCCTCAACCCAGTTTATTTTTGTTTGCAAAGCCAGCGTCTCAGCAATGCATACGTGTTGTTCTCAGGTGAAACCACAGAAATTGATACTACAGCTCGTTTTGCTTCTGTGCTTTCGTGCCATACGAAGGGCTGTGCCCAGCCGTCTTCCAAGCACTGAAGGAGGGGATAGTAAAAGGCAGCGGAGCTGTCAGCTACCCTGACGGCGAACACACTCCTAACTAGAAGCTGAAATTTGCCTCCCCAGATTCAGCAGGGCTGAAGGATGGGCATAACGTTTGACTGCTGTCCTGAATAGGTCTGCAGCATCTTCTTGTGCATTTTATTATACCTGAGGATGGATAGCAGCAAAAGAGCTTATCTGTTTCCCCTTTTTTCTCCTTTTGCTGTTAACATCACCGTCAAGCGGAGCTTGATGGTGCCCGCCTGGGTGCTGTGCTTGCTCCCTGTTGTGCTCCTTTGTGAGCTCCCCTGCAAGCAGCACCTCCCTCATGGAAGAGGCAAAGCGAGATCGGCTGGTTCTCCTGTCTGTGTGTGGCTTCAAGTTTAGACAGAGATGATTTATTAACTCTTTATTCTCTTGATTATTTCAAACCCTCAAGCAGGATGACCAGGCTGCTACACTGCGTGAACTCACACAAGCAGAATTCACACCAGTCCTGGTAGCGTCTTCTGGACACCCAGAGATGAATAATAAGAAATGAGGCAGGCTGACCACTGACTCAGTGTTCTGGCTCATCTGATAAACCATGAAAATGTCTCATTTTGATTTTGCATTATTAGAGTAGGGGGTTTGTTAATTTAATTTTTTTTTTTTTTTTTTTTTTTAATTTGGAAGTTCTATTTGAAAATGAGAAAGGGAGCTGAGAAAAGGTAAATAACTAGAGTGCATTGCTGCTGAAGGGCCAGCGATTTCTGGAATAAATATTTCTGTTTACAGTTGAAGACAAAGGGCAGCTGTAATCCTTTTTTATAACAACTTAACTGAATCTGACGTGGCAGTGTTTACCCTGCACCTCAGGTATTCGGTATCAGCACTGAGCTACCGCAGGTGGAAACCAACAAGTGCCACTGCCCGCATCATGCCAAAGAGATGGCTGTCGGAGGGGCCTGGCATAGCTCCCCAAACTCAGTCAGTAAAACAATATTCAAAGTATAAAACTGAAACAAAAGTAGTATGCGGGGAGAGTGCCTTAACTGTTGCCCACATTTTTGTCATACCCATTAAAGATGTTATCGTGTGTGTGTGTGTGTGTGTTAAGCCAGTTTTTGCACAATTTAAGGATTTAAACTTTAAACCTTTGTTAAATTTACCCACGTTTTCAGTGACCTTGAGGATAACTACTCTTGAACCACGGTAGAACGGAAAAGAGCTATAGGGACGTCAGTGATGATCAGACAGAAAGTACAAAAGGGGATCAAGTTTTTAACAACTATATAATAATTAATAATCTATAAAATAATGTTCATTTCTTTTAAGGGATGGGAAAGACATGGTGGATATTGTTACAAAATCGACAGTACCCCTCGAAGTTTTGAACATGCTTCCAGTGGTTATTTCTGCCCATCTGCACTTGTATCAGTAACAAACAGGTAGTTAATCCTATTAGACAGCGTGAAGATACCTCTAACAAGAGCTATTCTAACTTTAGCAGGCGTTGCATGGCAAAAGATATTACCGTTCTGAAATAATACTTGTGTGAGAGGCGAGCATAATTACTAACATTGGCTAAAATCAAAGGTGCGCTTTGCTTTATTTTTTAATTGAAAATAAATTTAGTAAAAAGCAATTGTTAGGCTAATAAGCACTTATAGCAATGTGCACACGTGAGCATGCAGGAATCTAAACAAAATGCTTTCTACAGAGGTACGTAACATCTTTAAGGAACTTTATTAGTGTACTTGGAAACTATAATGAAAAATGAAAATACTTAATTTTTATAATCAAAATATAAATCAAAATATAATTTCTAATTTATTTTTAATAATCAAAATATATTTTTAACAACAATTTTAATTTTTATAATCAAAATACATCAAATTTTAATCCAAATCAATTAATGTTTTATAAATGTTTCTATTTATGTATGCATTTTACGTGAGTTCTCAGCAAACAGGGGAGAGAGTAAATGTTTGAAAGCATTTGAGGTCTGTCTTCCCTTGCTTTGTTCCTATTTACCTGTATTCCAGCTTCAGCAAAGGCTTTCTCCTCTGCAGATGTCCACATGCTTGGGTTTTCTCTGATCTCTTTGTGATTTACCCTATATGTTGGATTCCCATTAAAGTTTATGACATACTGATAGATATATTACATACATACTTTAACCTCCACGTATTTACTATAAAACAAACAAACAAAAAACCCCAAACAAAACAAAAACCCCCCAAACACCCCCCCCAAAAAACCCCCCCAAAAAAACCCCAAAAAACATAAGGAGGAAATCTCCCCTCCCTTTAGGACGGGGGAAGTACTGTAACCACCAGCAACCAGATGATTGATAGCTAGAAATTTTAGGAAAACACAGGCTACCCCACATAAGGATTTACATCGATGGGAATTTGGCCTGCCGGATCGTTTCAGGATTGTGCACAAAGCATACGGCGCTGTACGGCAGTACGACAGTAATCCTTACGGGGAGGATAAAGGACACATTCTCGCAGCTGAGCATTGGCAGCTCAAACGTCACAGGCAGCTGAGGGCACACTGCACGTCACCGGAAGCACGTCTTCTGTCGTCTTCTGCTTATTTCTTTTTATTTGATTTTTGCTGGGTGTACCTATCACTGGTTATTATGTTAGTTCCCAGTTCCAATGTTGGAGTGGCAAAGGAAGCTAGTTGTTAGTTTAGCTTTTTTTTTTTCTTTTTTTAAATTACTGCTGAGGTTTGTTGTTCTGGTGTGAAAAATGCAAAAACTTTTCAGTGTACTGATCCTCAAATATTCATTAAAAAGTAGGTTGTAGAGGAAGGAGAGTTGATATAAAAAGAGAACATGCAGAGGAAATGAAAATCGTTCTCAGTCACTCTCAGTGTTACAGATACATTCAGTTTTTTACATTAATGTCATCCTCAAGGTATTTAGCCGTTCTTTTCACAGTGTGTGAAACCAAGAAGTCGTATAAGTCTTTATCAAACTGGGAATTTACTTTGCCGTATATATTTTCATAGGAAGCTGTTTAAATGTGCTCATAAACTGAAGCATTTTTGTGTAATGCTATACCAATTATATCTGAATAAATTACGTTCAAGTGACAAATGGGTTACTATATGCAACAATTACTACTTGCAGAAAGGTGTAAATCTCTCACGTAACTTTAGTGAAGAAATTAAAGAGGGAAGAAGTGATTCCTTCTGTAGACAGATCAGCTGGTGCTTTGAGTCCTTCAGCTCTGGTTTCTTAGCGCTAGTTTGTGTGTCCGGTTCCAATAGGATACTTCTGTGCAGAGCTTTTTCTTTTGTTTCTTCTGTAGCTTTTTCAGACCCTGCTATCTTTTCTCCTTCGTACAAGGAGTTTCTTATTTTTATTTGTGCATCATTAATATATTCTGTCTTTACATCTTGTAGTTCAAGCATTGAGCTTATAAGATCTTAATCTACTGTTTCTTCTATGTGCCCAAATGCTGAAAAAAAAATAGGGAAAAACTGTGGTTTATGCTACACACTTGTGCCTGAAGTTCCCCACAGCATTCTATAAAGAAAATTAAGTACCTCTTATATATTTTTGTCTTCTTGCACAATTTAAATCATTTCATGAGAGCTATTCACTGAAATAACAATTGACCTATTTTATTCTAATAAACTTTTTGTCTTGATTATTTTATTAAGGTTTGAACAAGCTTTTATCAACAGCATGATCCGTAGCATGGTAAAATCTGAGAGAACTTATTTTTGGATAGGATTGCAAGACCTTAACAACACAGGAGAATACTTTTGGCTAAATACAGCGGGAAAGAATCGCTCCGTGAGCTACGCAAACTGGAACAAGTACCAGCCACGTGAGTAACATGTCGATAAAAAAAGAAACGGCTTGGAGGGGGGCAGTGCGCTCTCTTCCCCCTGCCACCGGTGGCTTTAGCAGTGACTGAAGAGTCCCGGTCCTTTCCTCCCTGCCTGGTCAAGAGAGCAGAGGGATAAGCTTACATTTTCTGTCGACTCTGGAACTTCCTACCATGGATTGAGTTAGATGAGTCGGCAGTGGTGGAGAAGCCGGAGCTTCCTTCCCCGCTTTCCACCTGGGTGCTGTTATCGTGGGCTGCCTGGTTGTGGCAGGATGCTGGACGTCGCTCTTCCCACCCTCCCGTGTGGAGGGGGGAGAATTAACAGCCACGCTCTCCTTGCAGACACAGCTAATCCCTGAAGTTTTTCTTTTTCCGTGAGATGTTTTTCATGTTTCTTTATGGCCTTTTCAAGGAGGCCATCAGGGCTTCCTGAGACTCCCAGCAAAAGGTCCCAGAGAAGTCATGAATTTTATTCAGTAACAGTCACAGTTTGTAATTTGCATTTATATGAAAAAAAGAGGGCAGAGATTGCCTTAGATACATTTCTGCCGGTAAGAGCACTGTGTGGAAGTTTCTTCTTCTTCTTCCCCTTTAGTTTGCTGATACTTGGTTTGCTTTGATTTTGTTTGTTTTATAGTAATCCGAAGGAAAACATTCCAAGAAAACAAAAAATGAAAAAATGAAATAGTTGTTCAACCCTTGAAACATAAACCTCTTGGCAATACCTGAGAATAGACATAATAATAAAGACACGCCATTTCACTAATTGCTTCTCAGGGTTGGACTCTCTACATTTATTGCTTTACTACTGCAGTTTGCAGAAGTACTATTTTAAATTGCATTTCATCTCCTGCATGTTGTGAGAGGAACCCTTCATCATGGTTCATTTTACAAGCTCAAGTCAGCCAAGACAGGCTTATAAACTGGTCGCTGATGAGAGCATTTGCTACTTTTGTAAGTTCATCGAGGTTTTATCCAGAACCTGATGCCAATAAAAGTCACTTCGCCAAAAATTCACAAAATTCAAATGCTTTATTCTGATACTCAACACGTATTCCCATGTCTAGGTCATTCTGGAGGATGTGTGGCTATGCGAGGGCAGCACCCCGTTGGTTATTGGGAGGTGAAAAGCTGTAAGAACTTCAAAGCAATGTCATTGTGCAAGCAAAAAATCAATTCTTACGAAGAACCTGAACTTACTTTTCAAAAACATTTGAGTTCCTGCTATTTTGGATGGGAGTCAGAAGCTAATCTGCTCAACTGCTACAAGGTGCGTGACAAACTTGCTTTGAATTTTTCTGATTCCACATCAGCTTAGGGATACACTGTTCCTAAAATATTTTTGATAAAGCATTATTTCTTTCATTCAACAAACAAAAATTAATTGTTACCATCCTTCACTGCATTTTAAAGTGAGCGAAAGTCTTAAGAATCAGAACTATACTTGGAATATACATGGCAGTAGGAAAAACTGCAAATAATACTTGATTTTTACGGGTTTCTGAAACAACTGCTCTCCAAAATCAACTACATTTATGACAGTGTTTATTTTATTGCAGATATTTCACAATGAAAAAGTTCTGATGAGAAGAACATGGGATGAAGCAGAAGCGTTATGCCAAGATTTTGGAGCACATCTTGCCAGTTTTAGCCATATCTATGAAGAGACATTTTTAAACACTTTATTATATACAATTTTTGATAGGTAAATATATTTTTTTAACACCAACAAGATTTATCTTAATCAGACTAATATGTAAAAATAACCTACTATTTAGGTTCTTCCATCCTCTTTACTAGTGGGTGAAGAAGTCTCTACTCTAACAGGAACTTAGAAGTGGGTGAAAAGAAGTGTACTAGCACTAACACTCTAATGTGATTCTTTTTAAAGATGATCTTTGTAGTAGATGTCGAGCAACTGTTAAGGTGATATTCTTGTGAGTTAACATTCCCTGTTGAAATGGAGGTTCGGCAGTTTTAATCCTATTTTAAATGTTTTCGTCTTTAAAAATATAATTTAACATTTTAGTAGGAAAACCAGAGTTTACTTCAAGGATACTAAAAAGTTAAGAAATGTATTACAGAATGATATATTGAATTCAGGAAGAAATGAATATGGGTATGTGCACTATTTAAAAACTAATTTCTGAAATAGCTAAGGAAAAAGTGCATGAGAAATGTTATTTTCTTTGTTTCCATCATAGGACAGAAGAAAGACAGTTCTGGATTGGATTTAATAAAAGAAGCTCGCTTTCTGGAGGGACATGGCAGTGGTCTGACAGAACACCTGTAACTATCTTTATACTATGTATTTCGGTAACCTTTCAAGTCATATCAGAGCATAAGTTCACAAAAATAAGCTTTGTGAGCAAACGTTGGCCAGGAAGACTGTTTGGTATTCATGTCCACGTACTTCACTTAAAGTAATTGTTACAATAGGATTAATAGTACACTACTGTTAAAATAGCAGCCTGTGCAAAAGGGCTGTGCAACTGCGAAAGGAATTTGGTAGGATTACAAAGTTTTGCAGAAGTGTGCTTTCCTGGAAAGCACATTGCGTTTAGTCCAGGACCAGGCATATGCAGAGTGAACGCGCGCACGTGTGTGTGTATATACATATTTACATAGATACACATGCACACACATTGGAAAGCCTTAGGGCTGTGCTTACATGCTTTGTTTKTTCTATGACTGTTAGGTTCATGCCTGCATTCAGAGCTAAGTCTCTCCTTTTTTAATACCACTTTTGATTTTGGATCCTTGAAGACATTGGTGCCACATGCCACACTAATGGTTAGTACCTGGGATTTAAACATCAAACGACTGAAGAAGGGTCAGTTTTTAAACTGTAATTGGTTTTCAGCCTCAAAGAACAGTGCCAGCTCTGCCAGCGTTACTTAACTCATTTCAGAATGCGAGTGCAAAATTCAATCATGCAACGTGTTGAACCAAAGCAAAGGCTGTTAGATGTGGGCAACTACTGCTAATCGTGTCAAAAAATTGTTAGGTTTCATAGCTATTCAATTATTTTTACAAAGAAGGAGTCTGATATACGATGGGAAAGTTGAACAGGACATTGAGAGAACATGATTATGGACCCTATTTTTTGGATTTCACTACCGTAATTTAGGTCRTCCTCTAGTTGTTGCTTATGATGTTCTTACCATATGCACATCTCCAAATCCTTCCTTTTTCTCCATAATGAGTTTTTGAAATGCTTCATCTTGGATTGTCGGTGAAAGATAATGAATGTGCTGTTTTCAGGTTGTATCTTCATTTTTGGAGAGCAAGTATATTGAAGATGACTCAAGAAACTGCGGTGTGTTCAAAGTAAATAGAACAGTCTTTCCAGCACACTGCAATGAAAAGCGTGAATGGATATGCAAAATACCAAAAGGTGAAATGTTAATTAACATCCATTGTCCTTTATACCCATTACTTGCAATTCAGGAGAGACAAGGAAAAAAAATTTCTGAAAGCCTGCTTTTTAGCCTGGAGTTCTCCTCATTGGTCTTCTGCATGAAATCATGGCAAAGCTGTATGTGGCCATTAGGGTGTGTTGGCCAGTTAACAGGTCTAATATGTGCAGTCAGTTTAAAAATGGATAGCAATGATTAGCAGTTAGTTAGCAGGAGTTAATCAAAGTTCTTATTTATAAAGGTTACTAAAAATGTTGCTTAGTAAGTGTGGCAATTATTTTATTTTATTCCATGTTTAACTCCTTTTTTTTGTCCCTGAACAAGAGTAACAATATTCTTTACGATTTTGATTAAATCCTTACCATGTGGAAAAAGCAATTTCAGTGAAATATTTCTTTTCATTCTTAATCAGCAATGTTTTCATTTATTTATGTATTTTTGCAGGTGTTAAACCAAAGAATCCAGATTGGTACATAGCTGGTATGAAAACATTTTCTTTTTTCACATCTTGCAACATTATAACTTGGAAATACAATTTAAGCTRTTGGTAAAAATAAACTAACTGAAATGTTCTGAGTTAAAAATTTACATTAAGGAACTCTGTAGGAACTTGTTGCTACAGATCAAAATCTGCCACTCTTTTGTTTAGGAACACTGAAACATCAGGTACTACTTCGGTTAGATAAAGGAATGTTGCCAGGAGTAAGCACAGGAGTTTGATAACCTCTCCATCACATTAAAACTGCCTTTTTGCAAAGGCTGGGCAACTCTCTTAATATTACTGCAGTATCACAGGATAGAATATAAAAAAAAAAAGTATTCATAGTGCCTTTTTTTTTTTTTTTTTTCTTCCCATAAATTGATATGCTAAATATGGTTCTGCTGTTCGTTGTGGCACATTTGTCCTCTGACACGTGGCTGAAGGCAGGCCATGGGGGTCACAAAGAATGAGACTTGAAATGAGTTTTTACCCCTGCACACCACTGACTCTTTTGCTCGTTTTCTAGAACTGCCGTGGTCATATTATCAAGGAGCAGAATATCTTTTCCATGTCAGTCCTACGGACTGGGAAACCTATGAGTTTGTCTGTGGCTGGCTTCGCAGTGGAATGGCAACAATAAATTCTTCTGGTGAACAAGCCTTTATTCAAAATAAAATTAAGAAGGTAACAAAAACTACTGCTTTGAAAAAATAAACCCTCAGGCAGTAACTGGCTATTTTCCGCTGCATCTTTTGGAATATCTGGCTGCCTGTTGTGCCAGGTAGAATCTGAAAGACATTTTACTTTAGAAATAATTCTCTTGCTGTCTTCATTTCCCACATCCCTCCCTGAAGCCCTATTTAGCTAAAGAAGTCAGTAACGTTTCAGGATCTGCAGAATCATCTCTGCTAATGAGCAGGTTGGTCAGTCTGCCTCAAAAGACCCAAGAGGAGCAAAAACCAGCTTTCTATCCCGAAGTTATGAAAGTAATTAGGGGTAAAGAGAAAGGTTTGTTTCACATGTCGTGTACATCCTTCTCTCTTTCTTCTTCTTCCCCCACCCCTCCATGACCAAGGGGACCTGTCGTGGTTCCTCAGGTCTTCTCACAGCAGTTCTGCATCCACCGGGATGTCTCCTGATCCCACATAGTTTTGCACTTACGCTCTGTTCCCATTCAGTAACTTGCAGCTGGTTTTCAGGTAGCAATACCGAGGGACATTTCAGTGGGTATATTAGCATGAGGTGGGCAGCAAGTCCAGATGTTTGAAACAGCCTTCATAGTTTAAATCCTCAGCGTGATGATTTGAAAGGTTACTCTTGGGGGGAGCTGGCCAAGAATGAAGAATTGCCAATTTCTCTGCACCTTAATTAAATCTAGAGCTCTAAACCATAGAGGTGGGTGCTTATGACCTTACAAAATAGATTACCTTTTCCTCTTGGGCAACATTCCCATGTGTCCACACATTTGTATGATGTCTCCTGAATTAAACCCCTTTGTGACTATGGATATTTATATGGGAAAAAAGACATCTGCCTCTAAATTCCCTCCTCTGGATGAAAGCAGAATTTCTGCAGAAGCACTCTGATGTAACAAACAGATTCGAAGCTGAGAAATAGCTGCAGGAGCAAATGAATTCCCAAGAAACAAAGTCTGTTTTCTTTTAGGTGTTCTCAGTAAAAGTAAAAAAAAAAAAAAAAAAAAAAAAAAAAAAAAAAAAAAAAAAAAAAAAAGAATAAAAATAATCTGTCTGCCTTACTGAGGGCAAAATTCTACAGCTGTAATGTAAAGGGATATCATAGTGTAATCTTTAAAAGAACAACTAGTGCTGGGTAGAAAAGCTTTCAACCAATACTAGCTTAGTTTTGCTTGCATTGTGTACTACCTTCTCTGCTTTTAACTTATAATAGAAAGCATAAGTAGAATTGTGTTGTGTTAAGATGGGGTTTTTAAGTTTCCAAAGAATTATCATCATTTTTATCTGCTATTTAAGTAATTTTGTATCGAAACGTGATGAACTGGATTTAAACCAACAGTTCATGGCAGAAATAGCTCATAATGAAAGAGCAGCATAACTGGCTAGGCTGCCTTCCTCCACGTCGACCAGAGATTGTGCTGTGATGTAATTACTGCCTTACCTAAAACTGAATGTTTATGACTTAAAAAAGATGTATTTTTCCAACTTAAGAGCACTTAAAATGGCTAATCACAATGCTTCTTTAAAGTCACATTTGCTTACAAGAGATTTTTTAAAAGCAGTTTTATCATTAAAATGAGTGGGTGTTAAAGCAGTGTGTGAGCATTCTGTGATGAAAAAGCCAAGTTTACTCCCTTGGTATTGGAAATCACGTTAACTTCCTTGAAGTTTTGTCTCAGAATATAACATATGCAGCTATTTTAAAGCCTGCTGCCTTTGGCTAAGCTTTCCCAGCGTAGCCAGGTGTGTCCCTAAGTGATTGTAACCAGTTTACTGTGGAAGCAAGAGTGAGGATGGCAATCAACAGAACAGTACTCAGGAGTCTGAATAGACCTTGCATGTGTCATTAGAAAACTTGGTCAAAATTTCTTAGCATGGAATTTGAAATCACGTTTTTCACTATTTCTTTAAAAACTGTAATGTGTAGGCTGAGTCCTGTGATTAGAAAACTAAGCTCAGGGGCCAGGCAATACCAAATCAGACAGCATTCCTGAGTCTCYTCTTTGTCAGAAATGTCTACTTTCTTCATTTGATATTGCTATATAAGCTGTAAGCTGGTGAAATCCTAACTAACTCCAAGGACAGTGTGGCTGCCACAACACAGGCTGCACTTCAGTTCTTTCTGGAAAAAAAGAAATGCTTCTCAGAGACAGGGTGGCTTTTCCAGTGTCCTGCACATTCACAACCTTTTTTTGCTGTTGTTGGCTCTTTCCCAAAGACCCCAAAACTATGACTATGGAGTGGCTAACCCTGAAAGTGAAGCCCGTTCATAGTTTAAGGCAGAATGAAGTCAGCACAGCAATAATAAGTGGCTGTTTTGAGTTACATTATTTCTGTGACTTTTCCATAATAATTTGCCTTTTAGGAGTGGAGGTCTAGACCCTTTCATGAGAACAACCATCAGTCTGGAAAGCATCTCTAGGAATCTCTTGTACGAGCTACACGAAGTCAGTAAATGTTCACAGAAAACATTTTGGAAACATAAAGGACCAGCAGCATATTAATGCTAAAAGGAAATACTTGCTACTGTCTATTTTTAGGAGTTGGGGAAAAACAAATTCTGGCCTAAGACTACAGTCCTTTTCAAGCCAGATAGGCTGTAAATTCCTAAAATTATAAACTCCTAATTTACAGAAGATAAAGCAGCAATCCAGTGGAAACTAGGGGCTAAATCATGCTCTGCTTACGTGAATAACCTTACTGAAGTGACATAAATTAACACAGGCAGGATTTAGCACCTCTTCTTCCCATTGGAACCCAATGGAGATGCTATTCATCTGAATACAGAGCCTGAGTTTAGGGGTTGGTTAATGCTTTAGTAAGAGGGCAACAACAGCTAAACATATGGCAAAACATTTTTTTTTTATAGCTATCGAATAGTGATGTTCACTGGTGGATTGGCTTGCACGCAGAAAACCTCAGCAATGAATTTCGGTAAGAATACCTACACTTCAGCTGCTCTGTTTACAGGCTGCCGTTTAGTCTGATGGACTAAAATGGTTTGATGACTGAGTGGGATATTCAAGAGACAACTTCAGTTCTCACGTAAATATCATTCAGAATATATTACCCTTAATTTATCTCCATGTTACACTATTTGTTTTAAAAGGGGTATAAAAGATACAAGCCAAAGACATGAATATCAACCTTGTGGTTTGGTTTTTTAAAGCTTAGTTAATAAAGGGGCACTTTCTACCCTGTATCTGCTTACAAACACTTTTAATGGAGGTTGTATTTTTAGGTAAGGATAGGAAAAAGTGTAACTACACTCTTAACATTTCTGTGCAGCTGGAGAGATGAATCGCCAGTAACATACCAGAATTGGAATGAAGGGAGGGAGAGAGATCCACAGAAACCAGGGAAAAGATGTGGCTTCATTTCATCACAAACAGGTTTATTTTATATTTCCTTTTGTTGCAGGAGTTGCRACTTGATTCGGTTGTTGGCCAAAGGGGTTATATTTTAATTGCTTTCAAAAAATGCAATCCATATTTCATGCTCCTGTCACACGGTTATAATTTGCATAACTGCTTTTATGGTTAAGAAAAGAAAATATCATGAATATGCTCAGAGACTAGGTTATAGGATTTAATAGTTCCAGTACTCTAATGTCAAAATACAAACATTCCAGTGATACTGAATCTTTAGTTTTACTTAAGAATCTGTTATGTGGCACAGCAAAAATGTTAATGCATTGCTGGTTTTCAGTTTTCTCATGATGAAATGAGCCAGATGGATGAGCAATAATTTTTCCTATGTTTATAAACTGTTTTTCTATCAGCACACAACTTTAAATACTCAGGTTTCTAGCTTGTTTTTGATCCCATAGCCAACCTGCTGAGGGATTTTTGGGTACCATGGTTTTGGTGCTAGCCTTTACATCATCACATAGCTCCATATTTTGCTACAGTAATAAAAAAAATTACAGTGCTGCTGATTCCAGTGATTTCTGTCATCTCACGGTCTCTGTTTTCTGAAGATCTGCAAGTCATAGTAAGCTGTCAGGTTCCATGGAAAGAAAAATACCCAGCTTTGTATTTGTGGGAAGGGCTGAAAAAAATTAATCCAGTTGCACTTTTGTAATCTAGCCTCAAAAGCCAAAACTGAAAAAATGTAAAACCTTTTAAAACACATAATCTCGGAGTTTTGATTCATGACTTTTGAGTGCTTGAGTTTGGCGTTACTATAGTTAGTATCGGATAAAAGGAAGAGATGCCCCCCGACCCCTCAGCTGGCCAGCAGATGGGAGCTGGTCAACAGCTTGTTGAGTGCACTGTGTTCCACTGAAAAATGTATTTTCCTCCTAAGCAGGTCAGTGTTTTATGTCAGTACCTGGATCTTGCCAAAAATTTTCAATGTAAGGAAGTCAAACTATTTTATCTAGAAGGCATCATTTCTATACCTTTCCTTTTTTTTTTGCGTAACTAATTTTTTTTTTAAATACATGATGATATAGGCATATGTTATGTGACTCAGTGTAGAGGAATTGGTTTAACTCAATAAAATCAAACTGGGAATGAAAGTATGAGCCCCATGGACCATCAAATCCACTGTAATGCAACATGTCCAAATGTATTTGGTGTAGAATCTCGTCTTACTCAACCACCAATGAGTACCCTTCTTAACAGTATCTAAGCTAGCTAAGAAAAAAAACCTTTCCAATTCTCAAGCCAATACTGAACTGTGATTTTTCTTTTTACACAGGACTCTGGGGTGATGAAAACTGTACTGTCTCTCTTCCCTGTATTTGTAAACGTAAATTTGCATGGAAAATAGAGAAAGAGATTCCGAAAGACCCGAACCAACAAGGAATATGTCCCAAAGGCTGGTTGCACTTTGGATTGAAAGTAAAATTTTTTTTTCTGCTGTTTGATTATTCAAAATGCCTTCCATATTTATGACAGAAATCGGACTTCTTAAGGATTATTCAATATTTGAAGATTTTCTTCCTTTTTGAAAGCAGGGCCCTTAGGTTTATAACTCCTGACAGTGATACAAAGGTTTACAGCTATTAAGTAACTTTGCACACAGTAGTTGTCTTAATAAGGTGTCAAAATTTTTACTTTAGTTGAAGGAAATGAATGCTCATATATGCAAAAGCTATCTAAGTGTATTTGTGCTTTTGCTGTAAAAAGCCTGTTCCATCCTCTCTTTTCCACTTACGACAGTTCCCAGAGTCTTTTATGGTCTCAAAACAGATCTCTGACCCCTTGTTGTACTAAATGGTCCCTAACTGCTGTCATTCTCCAAAAGATGCTGTTTCAAATAGGGTTCATCAAAGATAATTACAAACTAAAGTCTGTTTGCAATTGAAGGTCGAAAGGCAATTATTTCATCAGGCTTCTCTTAAATACATACGTTCCGTAATAGCAACATGCATTGAGGTGGCTGGATTTAGCCCAGTGCTAAACTGCAGTGACTACAAGGATAAATTTARCCCAGATTGTGTTTGCCTTTAAACAACTGATTGGAATCCAAGCCTGATCGCCGCTGAAAACTGATACCAAGCATGTTGGAGAGGTCCCTTGCAGGACCGAAACAAATGAAATACTTAGTTTTCAGTAACAGCGTGTGAAATGTTTTAGTGATGATTCTTAGTGATTGATAGTTTTTAAACTGGAGAAAAAACAAAACAAGCTTTTTTTTTTTTTTTTTTTGAAACAGCAGTCATACTTTGTAGCATTCCATTGCCTTGACCTAACCTACCGTTTTTTAACTTCTGAATTTTTTTTTTTTTTTTTTTTTTTGGAAACAGTGCTTTTTGATACAAATTCCAAAGGATCCAGAGCATCTGAGAAACTGGTACTCTGCACAAGAGTTCTGCGGTAGCTATGATGGGTCACTCGCTTCCCTCGAAGATGAACTGGAACAAGGTAGAGTACTGAAAATATTGTTAAATAAATAAAATTTTATCTTCATTAGGATGCTGTAGTAAAGTTTCATCTTGGATGCAGATTTAGGAAAAAAGATTGCTCAGATCCTACTCATGGTTCCGCTGCTTTAAACAAATTAGTGTTTCTCTTTCCCAGTTTCCCAAAATGTAAAGATGCAAATCGCCTCTGAGCTATATGACCAGGTGCGTTTTGAGGAGTAATTATAATTTCTTTTGTGCTTACTACCATGCATTAGAAATACAAAAAAATAATGGAATACCCATTTAAAAATTTGCTATGTAAAATTTCTCTCTTAGGAATGCAACATCACACTTTTATAAAAGCAATCTTGTTTTTATCCTTTAATAGTACTTAAAATCTGATCTATCATAAAAATCTGTGGTTCTATTTCATACATTTGTAAAACCTTACTGTAAAACCAAATTGTAAAAACTTATTTGGAGGTGGGAGGAATCTCACTGGCTATCTTTAGTTGAGAAATCTTATTTTCAGCTAAAACTGAGAAAAGCTTTTTCAGTGGGACAGTACCCTGAATTAATACTTAAGATGTTCAAGCTGCTGTGAATGTTTCTGGAAGACTTACTAGTTAATGGACTAGATCCTAACCCAACTGAAGTTAATCAATTTAACTGAATTTATAGTTAGATGACACTGAAATGCCGCTCATGTTCCTACTTTCTAGTAACTATGTAATGTCATTGATGAGTAATTAAATTTTTCAGTGCTTTACTGTGTTGGAGGAGACTTCATCTATCCCTAAATGGTTACCAGTTAATTATATTTTATTCCTGTTTCATTTTTCAGCTTTCATAACAATGAATCTATTTGGACGGAAAACTAGTGTTTGGATAGGTTTCCAGAGTGACGATTATGAAAAATGGGTGAATGAAAATTCTCCGATGTATTCCAACTGGTCTCCAGTTGAAGTAGTGGATGTGAGTATTTCCAGGGGGTTTAAGGACAGTGAGAAGTTGTTTTATCCATAAAAATCATGACTGCCACAAAGACRAGGGCTAACTTGTTACAGCAACTTAGTCTGCTCTTAATTTTTGCAACTTCAGACAACTGTGGGCACAGATTTATGGGCATAACTAGAGGTAGCAAAAAAGGCACTAACGAGACAGTTATTTACGTAATTTGTGGCTATAGTCACATTCTCTTGCAATTGCTTTTAAGCACCAAAGTTTGAATTATATGGTTAGTATCATATGCTGGATCTGAGCAAAGTTTAGGAATAAGATTACGAATTTCGTATTTTAATATATTGTTTTACACCACATTAGTCCGTACTGGGCTTAGCATTTTAGTTTGTTCAGTGAAAGCTTGTGACTTTTTTATTATGAGGTTATTGTTTCAAATTGTATTTATGGGAGTGTTCATTGTTCTACCTAAATATTTATAACAGTGACTCACAGATAATTATTCTGTGAGATGTAATAATTAYGCAGTTTTTACACAGTGTCTTTTTTAATTAATACAAGGTTCTGTGTTGATTGCAGAGACAGCGTTATAACAGTGCAAACATTCAAGAACAACTTCCACTATGTACATTGGTATCAAATAACCCTAATTTTTATTTTACGGGAAAATGGTACTTAGAAAACTGTCAGAAAAATTACGGGTTTGTCTGCCAAAAGACTCAGGGTAAGGTTTTGTTTTGCTTTGCTTCTGTTCTCTTTTCTTACTATATTGAATTCATCTTACGTTATTTTCATCTAGAAGCAGCTTGTTATAGGTGTCTATAAAACCAGGAACACGAAAGATTTCTAAGATAGTTCTACTCTGATATTTAGAGTAGACTAGCTCTACACTATTTAATAAATCAATAGCTGTGATGTAGAAGTAGTTTCTAAAAAAATGTTTTGTTATTAAATTTTCTTCCGAACTGAGCTCTCTGTTGCGTATCTTGGATTCAGGAATAGAGATGAAATTTCATGTTTTCCTGTCATGGCAAGCAGAGTAACAGCATGGAATTACAGAAGGCAAAACTGAGGGCAATTTTGATGAAAATATGATTTTTTAAAAAATTTTATTTATTTTTTAGGGGGTGGGACTTGCAATATTAGATGAGAGTAGACTCTAGAAAATGCATTTCTGTGAGCAGTGCGGACCGACTGGCCGATCAAATAGAGTTTGGCTTTTCTTTTCATGGTTCTCTAATTCTGTTACCATAACGTTGACCTGCCAGAAGCACAAAGCTTTTGCGGGGAAGACGCGTTGTTTGCTTTCCTCGAGCCACGTTCCGGCGTTGCCTCTCGGGCTGGGAGCCGCGGGCACCCCGGGGCGCCCGGGCAGCGTTGGAGCCCCCTCCCAGCGGCTGCCGCAGCCCTGCCGCGGGAAGCTGCCAGAGCATGTTACCAGAATAGACCAGCAGCAAATTGTTAACCCTAAGGCAAGGGGAGGGCTGTAATCTGAGCCTGTAAGGAGCCTCCTTGGGTGTTGTGCTTACTGCGGGGGTGGTTTTGTACGGCTCAACTTTATATATCATCTCCGCGTTAAGCCGTGGGTCTGAAGAGGCAATCCTCTCCTGCTGGGTGCCTAGGAGGCGAGGGAGGGCGAGTCGAGGAGTAGAATAAACAAATACAAGCTTTGGGCAGTGCTCACATGTGGCTCTAGCAAACCATAGCTGTACTTGACATCATTTATTATGAACTACAGTTGTGGTGAGTGCTGGAGTAATCCTGCAGGCAGTGTAGAAAAAATAAATAAAAGCATTCTCCTGCTGTTTTGTTTCGTTTACCTCCCGAACATTTGTATTTTAACCCCTTGCTGCTGCTTCAGACAGATGGAAAAGGCTTTAAAGGGCAGGAAGGAAAACTGTTGCCTTAGGGCGGCCAGGCTGCAGGGCGCCCGGGCGGGATTGGGGCTGCACTGGGTGCTCAGCACCCTCCCCCTGTTTCCCGGCTGGGTGAATGTGAGCGTGGCCCTTGGGCCCTGGCCGAAGCGTGGTGGGGCTGGGGGGGGACACGCTCTGCCCCAGGCTCAGTGCTGCCCACCTGCCCCGTGCGCAGCAGAGCGCTCCTGGGGGTGAAGGGACCCGTCCTGCCTCCCCCGTGTGACACCCATGGCACTCTCCCAAACCATCAGGCAGTTCAGCTTGCTAATTCAGCAGAAACCTTTCCTGTCTCTTCCCCCCTCCACC
>JAYKAV010000811.1:865303-1029716 GCA_035582835.1 Phoebastria nigripes | reverse complement strand
CCCCCCAATTGATGTCATTTTGTGCAGCTTTTCCAGGCTGCATCAGCTCAGTGCAGGGTCAGGCAAACACCAGACCTGCATGGGAATATGCAGCTGGAAGAGCAGAGAAGTGAGGAAGGGAGAAGTGAGACAGCCTCTTGCTGGCGGTAGTGACTGCTAAATTTCCTCAAACGTCCAAACAAATGTGTCCATTCCTGGAAAGATGAGCTGGTGCTTTGCTTCTGCAGTCCTGTCYGTATCTCATCTACCCTTTTTTGAATTATTTTCTGTAGGAGACTAAAATTAAATAAACCAGCAGGAGATCTGAACTAGGCTCTGATCTCTTAGTGATGCTTGAGTTACGACTGTGTCAGCATTTTACTGCATTTCTTGCTTGTTCTTTTTTTAAGCAGTGACACGCACTGAAAGCTGGAACAAAATAGAGTGCTTCAGCTCAGGACCAGAACTTTTTCTTGCTTAGAAATTTCTAATGTTAAATGATTTGTGGATGACAAATAATAAATTAATTTACTATTTTAAGATGCTTGTTAACACTCCTCTCTTAGTCATGAAGGGAATCAAGTCTAAAAACACTCCACCTTGTAGCAAAGCAATCGCTTCATTTTGTAATCACAGAGAAGTTTTACAGGCAGAAGCAATTAATCCAAAGTGACAAACGGGATTAAAACTGAGGCATTGCTTTATTTTAGTAGCCTTGTTTAAAGTATACTGTGGGCATTCATACACATTAGCAAAGGCTTTTGCCTCCTGTAGAAAAGCGAGCATGGCAGCATCACGGACTGGGCTGGGGTGGAGATAGTCTCTGTCTCCTGATTTTTTTCTTGTGGGAGACACTCTGTTTCTTAAATCTAAAAAGTCTGCTTCTTCCTTATATTTTTTCAGACGTTGCTGCGTTAGTTTATTATCAAAAAGAGATTTAAGTCTCCATGCACAGAGGATTTCTTTTTAAGTGCCAGTACTGTAATCTTCCCTACATTGGCTCATGGATAGTAAAGATGAGCTCAAGAAGCTCCCAAGCACGCACTTCTGCCATGAGCCACAGTTTGTCATCCCCTGAGTTGTGCCAGTACAATTATTTGCGAGGCCAGACTTTGTGCTGTAAACTGATCTTTGAAATTATTAAAAATAATGGGTCAAAAAAGAGGTAATCCAAATTACATGCAAGGTATGTGGGGTAAGAGCACTCTGCAGCCCACTGCTATTGGACATTTGGGATATGCCCAGATCCCAGGTGATTTCTTACTGACCTTCAAAGATACAGTCAGTGGAACTAACTCCATCCAGGTTTTCTTTTTTTTGTTATACATTAAACTCATTCACTCCTGTGATGAGTTTTATGCTGTGGTGCAATTTCAGATACTGTTCTAGTAGTCATCATCTTTTTAAAGTTCACAGTGCCTTCCTGAAGCAAAGGAGTTTGCAATTTTTAGATTTGTTTTTAAGGATAGTTCTGATTTTTTAGGAGCTGTTCAGCTATGTTCAAGCTGTCTGTTTAAAAAAAAAAAAAATCCTTTCGTTCTGTTTATAACAGACACATCCAGACATGTCGTCAATGCATCTGAAATGTACCCTGTGCCAGATACTTTAGAATATGGAAACAGAATGTATAAACTAATACATGGGAATTTTACATGGTCCTCAGCTTTAAAAACCTGCATGGCAAATGGCGCGGAGTTGGTCAGCATCACAGACCAGTATCACCAAGCTTTCCTCACGGTCATTGTGAATCGGCTGGGATACAACCACTGGATCGGGCTGTTCACTTCGGATGTACGTAGTGGATTCCCTGGCTATGAGTATGATGCTGCAAAGGTGTTTTTCCAGTAACAAGCTAATGAGCTGTGTCACTCATTTGAAGTAACAGGAAGTTTGCATCTGGAAATGAAACCCTGGAAAGCTTGAGCCCTAACCATTTTTTTGCAATGTAATGTATAAATCTAACGAGAGCCAGTTTGGTGCAATGACTACTGAAAGCTAAAAGCCATAGAAAACATTTAAAAACACACAAAAAATCTCTTGTAGTGTCAACATTGAAATTATGTTGTTTCATTTTTAGTTGCTCAATGGCCCAAATAACCACTTGCTGAAAACAGCAGGTTAGATGTACTTTGTGGTCTCCCACAAGTAAGTTGGGAGGATCCTTGGAGCTGCCTTTTGTAGATCCTTCTGGATCTACCCGCACTTCGGAAAAGTAAAAGGCATTCTGTAATACCTGATGAGGATGCCACCAGAAGAAGATGAACTTGTATGGTGCTAAAGTATATCAGAAAGATAATCTGAAATTTGTTTTGGCAGAACGGGCTTAACTTTGAGTGGTCGGATGGGACCAGGTCRTTGTTTACCTTCTGGGAAGACGATGAGTCCCAGGCCTTTGGCAGCTGTGTTTACATTGATACTTCAGGGCACTGGAGAAGTGCTAACTGCGAACGACTTCTGCAAGGAGCAGTTTGCCATGTGCCACCTAGTAAGTCAGAGTTAAGTTTTATATTAAATCTTTGCAGCTGCAAATGTGTGTATTGACAGTGGAAGTATATGGAAAGAAATTAATTGGTTTGAGGTTAAGCAATGATGATAGTATTACTCAAAATTGAAATAGATTTCTGGCATTTCCTTGCTGTATCTCCTCTTTGTGAAACCATTTTTTCCCCATAAAATATTTGCCATCAGGTCCGGTCTGCAGGAGAATGGAAAGAGAACTTTCATAATAGAAAAGAAACAGGAAAATTACTTACTCTCTCTTCAGTGAAGACTATATTATCTGTGGAAAAATGATGATTGCTAATAACCTAGCTCGAAGGGAAATAAATTCAGTTTGCTGCAATTAACTGTGGGATGGGCAAAGGGAAGCATTTAGAGCAAAGTGAAAAATTAGAGTCACATCTTCACTGATTGCATAGAAAAGATTTTGCAACTTTTTTTTTTTTTTTAAAGATATGACTATTTTCCTGTATCCTAAAATATGTTGTGTTTCCTGCAACGATCTGTCAATTACCTGGGCTTCGTTTGAATCCAGAATTCAGGTCTGGAACTTCATTCAGTCCAGGACTGCAGAGTCTTTGGCAGCATCCAGTTCTCAAAATAGTTCCTGTTTGGTGGTACTGATCACCAGGGGTTCACCTACAGCTTATTATAGCTTTTGGATCTGTTGAGAAGAAAGCTGTTTTGGAATCCTTCAGGACAAAAATTATTCTCTAGCATGGTTTTTGTAGCGAAGCTGACTAATTTTCTCATTTGTTTGTCAAGTTATGTAATCATATATAGCCTAAGGTTTACTTAGTTTTGAAAAGTTGCGTTTTGTAGCAAAGTAGGACGCATATGAGACCACAGGTGACACAGCTGAATCTGCAGCACTGCCAAAAAGTGATGCTGGGTATCGCAAAGTGAGCTTGTAGAGTTGCCCTGAGTCAGAGGGACTCTGCTGCAGCACATTGCACGCTGGAGAGGCTGGCTGCTGCTTCCCGATGGGAGACTCACCTCTGTGCCATGCTGTTTGGCAAGAAATTATCTCTGCAGCTTAGTGGAGAGAAGCTCTGCAGCCCTTGGAAATCCCCAGCCCTCTGGGAGATGCTGGGCAGCCGGGAGTGCTCTGACGTGCCTGTAGTTTGCTCGTAACTCCCCATGCGCATCAGTATCGGTTAGATTGTCCTGATACTGCTGTTGCAGTCCGGTGAAGTTTTTGATCAGAAATAAAACCAGCTTTACTGTTCTAATACAAATATATACAACCACTAGATTTTCACTTCGAAAAATAGAGGCATAACACAATAACATGCTTATTAGCATTACTCCAAAACAGCGTGTGGAATGTTACATTAATGTGTATGTTGTTGTGCCAATAAAGCTGTGCTGTTATTTCTATCACAGAAAAGAAACTCACTGCCTATAAAGGCTTATGCTCAGAAAAAACTGTTCCCTGGATCAAATTCAAAAACAATTGCTACAGCTTTTCCACAGTTCTGCAGGGCACAAGTTTTGATACTGCGTATGAAGTCTGCAAAAATCAAGGTAGGTGATTATTTTGTCATTGTGATATCTTAAAAAAAAATACATTCTCTGAAATGACTGAAATCATGGCATGTGTTTTCTCTAGTTCAAGATAACGATAGTGGAGCTTATAAGCCAACTATGAAATTGGAGGCAACATACTTCAAAAAAATGTTCCTTTCCATGTGAAAAAACTGATTTCTGGAATAACACATAAAATGCATTTCTTTCCCTTCAAACTTGTTTTAAAATCATGTGAGAACAGTTTTATATCAGCCTGAGCATTTTCACATTAACTGCAAATTTAAGAACTTACAACACGTTACCAGACTTTTTAAGCTTTTCAATTAAGGCTCATAATACTAAGTTTTTTGAAATGCAATGTTACGTTTTAATGGCATGGATTGTTTGAAAATTTGTTCTGTGTTTAATCTGTAGGTTCAAATCTCCTAACTATTCAAGATGAAGATGAAAATGCTTTCATTCTGGAAGAATTGCACAGTTTTGGTTATTCTGTGCAAATGGTTTGGTTGAACATCCTGCTTGTTACAGACAGTAAGTTTTGGGTGGAAGAGAACTGCACGTAAGAATCTGGTTTGGTTTTTGGTTTGTTTTTTATTTGAATGCTGGTGTAACCATCTTCTAAAACACTATTATCTTTTTGAGATTTTTTTCGCTGCCTATTACCTGTTTATGATGTAGTAAAACCAGTCAAACTTTCTGTAATCATTACTTATTAGTATTCTGAATACTCAATATGTATGCTTGTATGTGAATGCCTTTATTTTCTTCTTAAAGAAGCCTGTAGAACACTACAGGCTGTTTTCTGTGTCAACTACATAGGATATTTTTAAATCCTTAAAAAGAGAAAGTAATATAGTGGCCAAACAGACAAAGTCCTGGCATTCTTTAATTCACTATTCATTTATGTGAGGGTAAGTCCAACTGAAACAGAGATAATTATCAAAACACTATGGTATTTTATAACGATTTATAACTTCTGCCCTTAGATGAGACAGTCTCCTGGTTTGATGGCTCTCCCTTAAGTTATTCTAACTGGGGCATCAGGGAGCCTGAATTTGATCATCTCAAAGGGAATTTCTGTATCAGCCTGAGGACCACAGATGGAGTCTGGCAATTATCTCCATGCAGAGAAAAAAAGGGATTTGTATGTAAAATGGATGCAGGTATGTCCTGCCATAAAAGAAGGCAATTGTGTCCTTTTAACCATTGTTTTACATGTTCCTTGTTGCTTGCTTACTTGCTCTTAGTTTTCATTTAAATAATTCTGTCCCGTGGTATTAGAAAAAATACCTGTAAAAAACCCAGCCAGCCCGGGTAACCTCCTGTCAAGGAACCTGGGCAGCTGTTGCGTTATTGCCGACTGCGGTAGACTTTCTGCTGTATGGGTGAGCCATGCGCRGAGAATCACAGAATCACAGAATACCAGGTTGGAAGGGACCTCAAGGATCATCTGGTCCAACCTTTCTTGGCAAAAGCACAAGACGCATCTAGACAAGATGGCCCAGCACCCTCTCCAGCCGAGTCTTAAAAGTGTCCAGTGTTGGGGAATCCACCACTTCCCTGGGGAGATTATTCCAATGGCTAATTGTTCTCATTGTGAAAAATTTTCCTCTCGTGTCCAATCGGAATGTCCCCAGGAGTAACTTGTACCATTACCCCTCATCTTTTCCATGTGACTCCTTGTAAAAAGGGAGTCTCCATCATCTTTGTAGCCACCCTTTAAATACTGGAACATGGTGACAAGGTCTCCCCTAAGCCGCCTTTTCTCAAGGCTGAACAAACCCAGTTCTCTCAGCCTTTCCTCATATGGCAGAGCATCAGGCTGATCTCCACAGACCCCGTAGGACAGACAGGCGCAGCCCAGGAATGCTGCACAGACACGACRTCAGTAGGAATGTGGGTCTGTGAGAGAGCTGAAGTGTTCGAGAGCCCACCCAAAATGCCCGAGTCGCTGTTGGACTCAATAGCTGGATTAATCTACCGCTGCACAGATCTGCTCATGCGTTTCCACTTTAAAAAGTGGATAAATGCTGCTGCTCATCCTTGCATAAATGTCACTTAATGTATTCCGCCAAATTTAAGGGATTTTAGATAACAGATTAGGTCACGTTTAACGTGTCCAGTGGGAATCCCATTGACATGAGTAAAGTTAAAGAACAGCCTGCTCTTGTATGGTTTTAGATTGTCTTCTCAGTATCAATTTTACCATGAATATGTATAGTAACTTTTGTTAGCTCTATGGGTAATTTTATGACCGGTCTGGATTCTGTTTCAGATATCGATGCAACAGAAACCTCTGATGACTGTAAGTTTCTTCTGTACTTTCTTAATATTTTTTCATAAGGAGTAATACATTTTGAGCCGGTATTTTGTGAGGTAACATTTTTCACTGTTAAACCTGTAATTTAAAATGTGTGACATGTAAGGGGTAATAATATGTTTTCCATAAAACTTCTATATCTTTATATTTATAATTATATATAATTATAACTATATTTGCTTAATAATAATTTCTGTCCTTCCCTTTCAGCACCATACCGTGGGCTTGCGGCTCTGGCTGTTGTCGTGACGTTGGTGATGCTGGCTGCCATTTCCCTTTTTCTGTGGTGCCTGTACAAGCAGAATAACCGACTCTTCCGCAGGATACTGTGGGTCAGAAATGCCTATTTGCCACAGATCAACACTGACGTTCCTGCTTTGGAAGAAAGCATCCTCATTTCTGATTTTGAGAGAAGCGACAATTAATTCATCAGAAGTAGCAAGTGATCACGTCTTCCGTGTGGAACTCCACAATCTACAGCAGTTTTCTCCTTCTCAGGAGTCCCCCGGGGTACCCATATCCAGAGAAACCTTGGCAGCCATCAGTATGAACGCCGTAGGGGCTCCCTACCTTGGAGCACTTTTGTTTTGTGGCAGGATGAGGTGAGGATGCACAGCAGAACCGCGGAGAAATTGGGTCCTTTGGGACAAGCCAGGAACTGAAAATACTCCCACACCATAAACCTCCAACCACTCACGTGGAGCAGTCATGTCCAAGGCCCCAGAGCAGTGGGCATTTCTATGCAGCTTTTTCCTTCAGGAACGTTTGGGCTTTTGTGTTTTGTTTTTATATGTCACAGAACCTGCTCATGAGCCAGCATTAAAATTTGGCCTTGAATTTAGGAACTCTGAAACATATTCCAAGGATTATGGGGTGGATTTTTTTTCTTAATAGCCATTCCTTCTGCAAAATGAACAGTTATTTTTCAGACAGTGGATTCTTGCCAGGTGGATTTCCAAGCTTGCAGAGAGATGAAGTCACTTTTGACTTCAGAGTGCCAGAGTTTTGGTAGTTTGACCCATGATGGTTCATGTTATAAAATAAACTAGTCTAGAGATAGAATGGCATATGGACTTTGTCATCCTGAAGTTAATATATTCATTTGAGATGCGTCCAGTGTCCTGTTAAAGATTTAACTATGTGATCTCTCACCTAGCTTATTTCAGAAATTGAATCCCATCAACCTCTTTTAAAGACATTTTTGGGCAGTATCTGTTTGAAGAGAAAAAACTGTTATGAATCTTGCTGAAGTTATGGTAATAAATTGCTTTACTGTTCACCTACAGTATTTCTGCAGGCAGTATTCACGTACGTTCTTCTGAGACCCTGCTCTCAAAAGCTAAGGACGATACGTGGGGGAGCCACATTGCTGTTCCCAACAGGTGCTATAGTCCTATAACCCCATGTAGCAGACCCTCAGAAGGACACTTTTCACTTTCAGTGTTTGTACTAAGGTGCTAACGAAGGAGATAAATTTCACTGACTGGTTGTTCTGCAGGCTGATGGTTGTGAAGGACCCAGCTCAGGTCTCTGCACTACCTCAGTTACAGTGGCCCAGGACAGCAATGTTTGCTCTCCATGGGACTCCCTCCACCCTAACCAGTCCTCCAGCCTTGTCTCTGAAAATACCCGGAAGGTTTGGGGGGATTTTATTTTTTATTTTTATTGCAGCATGGAAAAACAAATGGTTAGTCATGATGAGTTACTTCAGAATGGATTTAGTGTGCCTTCAGTCATCTCTCAAAGCTGCTGCAAAGGGCTGTGTTTATTGCTGGGATTGTTGGTTGGTTTGTTTTAAGATGACTCATTCTAACAATTTTGCAAGAGCCCTAAGATGCAGGTACGTTCCTGAGAATTAAGCAAGCAACTAAGGCCAACTGAAATGTTTTTACATAGTATTTGCGCACATGCACAGGAATGTATGACTGCCTTTTAGTTAGATTTCACATGGCCAATTCTAGAAACATTGCAAAAATTGTCTGTTCATGTCATAATTATGTATAGGGCTATTTTTAAAAATTATTTAGTACATAGAATATTTCTGTGCTGGTTTACAGAACCATTCAGAAATGTTGTCAAAGAGGCTGCAGATGGTTTTGATCCCAATATCATCTTCAGCTTACTGTTTTCGATAACTTCTGTGGGTGTAGCTATCACAAGTTCTTAACCTGAGATTTTTCCATCATATAAAATATAAATAGCTTTTCTGTGTATATTTTGTCTAATGGTTTGACCCCATACATTAGTCTTCAGTCTTTAAAGTTTGTTCTTAGTCCTGTAGATTTATCTATAGGACTGTTTTTATGTGAAGTCCACTGTTAGAGTTTGTGGACTGCAGCTTTTGAGTACAATTGCCAGATCATCTGCTGTTTTATATGTATGAACTGTGATAGCTTGAGATCCAAAAAAAAAAAAAAAAAAAAAAAGGGAAGAAAAAAGGTTGTGACCATCTCTCCCTTCCCCATGAGAATTTCACCTATTTAAACTACAGTTGGACGAACTTAAACCAACAAATCCCCTTCATCACATTCACTGACAAGTGTAATTGCTGCCTTCTTACAGCAAGCAGAGTGGCTTGCAGGATGGTTTTTGTTTGCCAGAGTAAGCTGTGTTGTCTCCGAGGACTTGTACTTATCAGGCTGCAGTGCTGTTACCTAGTTATGCAGACTCTTGTCAGATTTTGCTGTGGTTAATGAGGGTGTATATTTTTTTCACAAAACTTGACATAGGCATTTTATCAATTTTCCTTGAGGTATGTTGTAATCATTTAAATATATTTGAAGGGCAGTGGTATAATAAATAACCCTAACCTCAAAATAGTGATCATTGATTAACATCAACTCTAATGTAGATGATCTTGCACTAAGGGAAAAATAGTTCAAGCAATGTTTTCTTCATACTTTGAAATGGTTTTGAGGGAACAGACCCTTAAATATTTATTTTTAAATCCTTCATCATTTAACTTTTATAATTGCAGGTATTATTCACTCAAGAATGTAATTGTTGATTGCTTTCTAGTCCTTGTTCTGGGTTTTGTTWCCATAGCTTTCGTTTGTTTTCCCTTAACCAGAGGTCTCCCGTGCTATTTCTGATCAGAGTATGTGGTGACTATGTTTTTACTGCTGACCTTGATGATATTGATAGCCAGGTTCACTGTATTATTTCAACTGGAAAATTAAAAGTGTGAATAATAATTTTCTGTGCTGGAATTTTTCTTGAATCTTTCCCCAGCTTTAAGTAGCTGCCAGGCTTTAGTGTCTCGTAACAGCAGTTCCTAGGCTTTGCACCGGGTCATCCTGGTAGGAGAGGGACAGCTTGCACCCCCCTCTTTCTGGCTACGTCGCTGGACCCAGACCTGGGCACTGCAGACGGTCTCCACACATGTGGTGGCTCCAGTGTTTCCCAGGGCATGGACGAGGATGCCCTGGGACCTGTGTGCGGGAGGTGCTGGGAGGAGGAAGGAGCCACAGCACCGTCAGTGAGGATGTTGGACGGGAGCATGGTGTTGATGCACAGGTATTCTCCCAGGCCATTGCCCGATCCCTGCAGCCCTGGGAGCGCAGTAGCTTCCATGGTAGCACTGAAGTAATTCCCGTGTCCAAGAACTGGGTTCACCAGAGCCTGAGCAGGCAAATGAATGTTGTGTTTTCCTCTGCCGTGCCAGCGTCTTTGAATGTGTTTACTGAAAGGGATGCGTTAGATGTTTTTGTACCACTCCTTTGCTTGGGGGATGGAAGGGTATCCCCACCAGAGATAGATACATTCAGGCCAACATATGACAAACCTTGTCTACCAGGTATTACAGTTTACAAAAAAATCTGTGTGCTTCTTTTTGCAGACTGCATTCCAGGAGAAAATTTACCTCCTGGTCCCTTTAGCAGTCCTTGCAGCATGTCTCTGAGGGATAGAGATGCCTGATGCAGCCGTCACATCCCAGCTGGACAGGAGTCTGCAATGGGAACACACGTACGCTGGAGATATCCAGCATAACCGGGCAGAGCAAAGGGTTGTGGCACAAGGCTGTAAGTGGGCAACATGACTGCTAAGCAAAGCCCTTTCCAGCTGTGCCTCTCCCGGGTGCAGTGCTGCCCTTCCTTGCACAGGGATCCTCCTCCCTTCTCCTCCTCCCTCCCCCTGCCTTTGCACACGCATGCACGCACGCTTTTGTGGCTGGGTCATGACGTGAGAGGAGCTGTGAGGCTGCTTGAAATCGGTGCAGTACAGTCTGGAGGGAGTGTAGGGAAAACGTAGGTTTTTGCACGCTCTGCGAGACTTGACCAGCTCTGGTTCCCAGGGCACCATCTCACAAATTCCTGTTTAATTTAGCCTCTTTAGATTTCTTCCCTCGTCTTGCCCCTCCCTTAGTGTAGTAACAGGCATTCTCAGTCTCTTGCAATAATAAACGCACTGTAATGAAATCCGTGGCATACCCTTCCTCCAGGGCATTTATATATAAGCAGAATTTTTTGGTTAAAAGCTAAATTGCAGACATACAGCAACTGGGCTCTAAATCCTCAGCTCAAAAAAAAAAAAAAAAAAAGAGGCCTCTTCTTGAGCTATAATACTACTTCCTTTGGTAGTCAGTGGAATGTTGATTTTAAACCCCTGCAGGCCAGCACTGATCTCTTGCAATCTGATGCAGCCCTCGTGTGTAAGTAACGAGGAGCAAAGTCACAGGCGTGGACGCTGTCCTGAGGCGGTAGAAGTGAGGTGGAGCTTGGTGCTTGGAAACGCGGTCAGTCTCGGTTTGGCCAGTAGATGGTAGTGGTACACACAGAGCTGACAAAATGAGCTGTGCAGGAGAAGAAATCAGCGGGATCTGCTCCGGATCCTTTTGAAGTTTAATTACATGAGCAGCAGAACTCCCAAGTCACAGGACTGCAAATATCAGTGTCAGTTCTTAGCCGTGGCTGCAACATTACAAAGCTGTGTTAAGACAGCTTTCCAAGTCTCAGTGTTCATCTCAACAACTTTAATAGGATGCATTGAAATGCTCGGAATAGGATAATGCAAGTCCTTACGTTGGTCTGTGGGTTTTTCTTTTGTTTGGTGAGTGAYGGGAAAATCCATTTGGGTTCCTGAGTATTAAATAAGTAAGTAAATACATCTTTGTGGTATGTTTTGGTTCTGGTCCCCTTGATGGAAAGGTAATTCACTGAAGATGCTCTAGCCAGGTCTCTCTGCTGTAAATGGATTTGTTTTAATGTTTTATTTCTTGACTGTATCAATGCAGGCATTTACTTACTAATTTATGTGGGAAAATGAAAATGAAGACATAGAAATAAAAATTATTAGACATTTCAGACATCACTTGCATAAATAATCATTCCACAGCACTGTTGAAAGCAGATTTATTTTCTCCTTCTCTCAATTTATTCTGTAAGTTGCTCAGAGCGTAAGAGTTGCTGATCCCTTTCTATATCCACTGTCTTTATGCAGGATGACCGTGATTTGGATTCTGATCTTAGAAATTTAACCATAAAAAAGGGCATTCAGAATCGTTTTGTAATAAAGCCTCACTTAAAAGTCTTAGTTTTTATAACCTTGTTTCCTTATACTGCAGCTCTTCTAGACTTTCCCGATCCTCCTGTGACAAAGCAACTGCAGCTAAGGAAGGGTACTAGACCCAGCCTGCCGCAGTGCTTGCGTGTAACACCATGGTAATTTATAACCACTAAAGTGATTCTCAACTGCAATCGTTTCCAAAAGTGCACAGCCAGATAATTGTGAAAATGCTTCTACTACCATTTCCTTCTGAGGCTTATTTTTGTTTGTCGGCTTGTTGCTATTGTAACAGATCCTGCTCTTTTCTTAACCTCAGCCTACAGACTAAATCTCCACTGCGGTTCTCAAAAATAAATGCTTCAAAACATCGTTTTAGTGAGGACAACAGCTAAACTTGTAGAAACAAGATAAATCTTGAAATGCGTAGTGGGCTAAAAGTTACTCTCCTCTGCATGCTATCACAGGAAAATAGGGAAGACTCTTCCTCTGAATCACGCACACAAAGGCCTAACTAACAACCTGCTTCCCGCGGAGGCGGCCAGCCTGCAGCTAACGGTGGCAGTCGGTGAGTGCCTGAAGGCCATCCACCACCACGGGCTTGACTGGTAGAATGCAATAGCTGGGTCAATGTCTCAGACCATACATCTGAAAAACAAAACTATCCCTGTATCTTTTCAGATTTTTATAGATGGATGTTCATCTTAAGAAATGAAAAAGTTTCCATTTATGCTGTACAAAAAATCCTCTGTATTTTTTCTTTTAGTTTTTTAGTGAATACTGAAAATTATCCCGTCAAGTACGTTCCTCTTGTGAAGCTATTTATTCAGGTCATTTGTTCTAAAGCATAATCTTAGGCCTTTGAACCCAGCCATAACCTCATTAAATCTGCTTTGCCACTTCTTCCTGCCATAAATTTTGTGTGCGTTGTAGGTGAGAAGCCCCTGGAAAGCCCTTGCTGGAAGCCAAAAGCAAGCTTGCACGGAGCTGATAAAAGACAAGACTCTACCTCATCAGCAGCTTTGGGCTGCGTGGCTTCACTGACGCTGGATTTGGGACTCCATCCCAGAGCTTGATGCTTCCAGGTTCATTCAGGTATGCAAACAGAATCCTTAACGTTGGACATCGGCAATGAGCTGGAGTACATAAACTTTTAATATAAAGTAAAAGAATATTCTAAGTTATGTAAGGCTTCATTTGTTATGTTCCTAGCACAGGTTACGCAAAATTCTGCTTTGTCTGTACTAGTTTCTTTTGGGAAGTTTCTCCTGATGCTAGCACGCTTACCTATTATGTATCTGAAATCTGACACCTACCTAAATGCTTACGTGACCTGGACTTTATATTTTCTGGTACTTAATATTCAAGAATATCAGAAGGATTCTTTCTGAAAAGGTAAGAAGGTAATGTTTCTGCTGCCGCATATCGTGTCCTGCTAGCCCTGTGGGATGAAAATGATGTTGAGAGGCAAACTGAATTACTTCAAATATTGTTTCAAAAGCAAATATTGAAGATGGAGTTGTGCATATGGGACGCACTGTGGCTATAAAAAATGTAAGGTACTGTTCCGCTAAATGTGGAAATGCATCAGAACAGCTCCGGGGGGCTTTCCATCTGGAAAGAACAGATTAATAGAATACCTCCAGAAACAGCAGCTACTTTACCCTTTAAAATAGTTGTAGTATAAATAGCAGAGTGGCTCTTCCCCACACACCATACCCAAGAACGCAGCTGACATGTTGGTTTTATCACTGCAGGCTCCCAGAGTGCCATGCCCCATGGAACATGGCACCTCTGGAGCGTACGCACCACGTGTCTGGGTGTCCCGGTGCAGTTAAGTTGCGGAAGAGGGAAGGAAAGCCAATGTGGGCTCCTTTCTCAATCTTGTCCTTGACCATCCATCCTCCCCTGACCTTCCAGAATCTAGTCTGGGTTGATGATTTGGATTTTAACTATTGCTATTTACATATAAATTTGCTTCATTCTTGCCTGATTGAAAGAATGTAAAGTGGAAGTTGGGTGAGTCTCGGCTGCTCTTACAGGTTGCCTGCCCACTTGCTCTGACGTAGCACAAAGCAAACCCTCATGGACGAAAAGATGAAAGGAAGAGCTGATCACTGGTGAAAGCGAAAGTATAAAGAGAACAGGGATCAGTTATTCCTACTAGTTGGGAAGACTAGAACAAGAAGTAACTGACTGAAACCACAGCAGGAAATATGTGATAGATAACCATGGGAATAGCTGGGCTGAACAGTAAGCAGCCAACATACATTGGTAGGGTCACTTTCAATGGCAGTGTGCACTGCTAAATTGGATAACTGTGATTTAGAAATAAACAAATCAATCCACCGCCACTGCTGGGGAATAGATTCACAACACTGCTGGATGGCCCCTTCAGCTCAGTCTGGGTAAACATGAGTAAGCCCAACCTGAAAATATTGGTGTGTATGTGTTTGTGGGACTGCTGATGCATCATCCCACTGCCTTCTAGCCCAAACCCAGCGTCTAGCCTTCTGACCCACACAAGTGTTCAACAGCCAGAATTTAGGTTCTCTGTGGACACAAATTCCACGCAACTGGGATATGGGAAACACCTATGGTTAGGTTTGTGGTCTGCCTCAGGATAGAAAGAGACAGCTCCGAAATGAGTAAAGCTGAATCATCCAATTCATCTGCTACAGCAGCCAGTGGGACACAGGCACCCAACCTGCCCTGGGTACCTAAAATCCACATCCAGGGTAAAGGAAGTGAAGGCCCAGAATCACTACATGAAGAGCACAAAAATGAAAGGATACATGCAAAAAAGAAACCTTTTTTTTTGCTTTCATTTCTTTTACTCTCTTTGGTTTTGGTTTTGTTTTCCCCCAGAGAAGTCACAGACTCAGGTGATGGGATGCCTGATGATCTGTTTACTTGGGTTGTGCTTTGAAGATGTCTCTGTGATGTACCTTTGTGGTCCGGTTGCCTCAGCAGGTCTGGAGCTGGATCCCAGGTGGGGACAGCCTGCTGGGAGAAGTAGCAGCCCTCACTTCTGCGCAGGAGGCAGCAATGTCCCAGGCTCCCCTTTCTTCCTCTTTTGTAACATGTTAGTGGAAACAGCACCTTTCCGCGCAGCAACTGCCTGGTTCAAAGCACTGAGATACGACTGACTTACAGGGCAGGTTTTGGCAGACTTACAAATATCTGTTCCTAGCTCCATGTGGGTCTGGTGGAGTGTATCTGTGGCCAAATCTGGTTCAAGAGCTGCTGGATAGACTGTAAAGCCCATGATGTTCAAAGCAAAGCCATAAGCTGTGAGAAGGGGCAGGAATGGTTGACCCCAGTTCTACCAGGATCATAAAATCATTAAAAATTTCCTTTTTGAAAGTGGATGCATTTAATCCATTTGGATAACACCACCAAAAAGAAGAAAATGAATTCTGACAAGGGCATTCTTCAGCATTTCTGGAAATGGTATTTAAACAGAGCCCTAACACAGCTAGGAGGCTTTCTGTCTCCCTCTGGAGACAGAGGAACATTCATGGGATGCTGAAAAAAGCTGGAGCCCCAGAAAGCCCACATTGGAGCGTGTTCCCAAATACAAGGACACCCAAAACAGATGCAAGACTTAACCTAAGGTGCACAGTGCTATGTCAGTGCTAGTGTTTATTATTTTTATGATTGCTTTTTAGAGCAATGGTTCTTTTGATCCATACTAACTGCTGGTCAGGGAAAGAAAAATAAAGCTTACATAGAAAATAACAAAATTTTCTGGCTGGAGGCCAAAACTTCACAAGAGAATACTGAAGCCTAATATGTTTTGTTTGACGTCTTTGTTTCTGATAGATGCTGACTGAATTCAGGAGGATGATGGCACTTTGAACAAAACCAGCTGGGGAAATCAGTTTGCTAATTATTAACCCTCTAGGGAAGAGATTGAATTGGAAATGTGCATATGAAACATTCTGGGAAGATATAAAAAATAATGTAGATCTCTTTGGAAAAGAAATACTTACGCTGTGGCTTGTATTTTTAGCAGAAAGGGAGGAGAGAATTTCTGATATATGACTGAATTCCTCAAGATGGATAACAATTAATTCTTAGACTCATTTTCTCCCTGTTGTATGATTCAGCAGTCGTGAAGTTGATCAAGTCTAACATTAAGGAATGACCTCAGGGAATGAAGAGAAGTTATACATTTATTGTGATATAAATTACAGAGAGGGAAAAAAAGGCCATTGCCAGCCTCTTGACCACTTTGCAATAAGGGGGGATTTTCAAAGCTGTAAAGAGGAGAGGAGCATCAAACTGCATACTGTGTCTTAGAAAATATTATTCAAAAGCTACTGTGATAAATATTCAGATACCTAATGTAAAAATATAAATAACAAAAAGGGGGGGGGGGGAAGCATAACAGTCTTTGGACAGTAGGCTCTGCTGTGACATATTTACATCTCACTCTACCTGGATGCTCTAATCCTTCCTCTACAACCTGGCCAGAGAGGTGGGTATATACAATGTGCAGGTATTTTTCCCCCTTTCAGGTCTTTTAGGTATAGAAGAAAGGAAGAGTTAGATATGGGCACTACACCAAATTCCAGTGCAGTTCAGTGTTTAACTTGTGGCCAGTATTAGCTATAATTATAGCATGAAACGGAAACAGAAAAAAGAGATTAAAGGAGAAAAATATCCTGGTACAAAAAAAAAAAAGATGGGAGAAGAAAAGAAATTTAGGAACAACTTTCACCATTTGCTTAATATCGGAGCTCTTTTCCTGCTTGATGTGTTGGTTGCAGCACAGAGACATCTGCTGTTAGCAAGTAAGTGCCAAAATAGATGTAGCAGAATGCATTATTGTTTAAAACAAATAGATCATGTGGGGTGCTGAACTGATTTTTGTTTTCTTCCCCATAATTCAGTGTGTAGTCATTTTAGGTGTCAGATTGTTAGAGAAAAATCTTATCATTGTTAGGCAAGCTTTTTAAAGTTGAATTGCTTGACAATTAATTTAATATCAGAGATGTGCATATTTTTGACTTTTTAATGCTGTAGGTGGTATTACAAGCTTAGCTAAAGTCCTATCCAGTAGGCAATACAGTAGCTAGCAAAGTACCTTCTCAACTTGTCCATTGTCTGATTATTTGCAACTCTCTTTAGTTGCTTTGATACAACTCGTGTGTGTGTGTGTGTGTGTACTGACAGCTATTACAAATGATGAACTGGAGTAATTATAAAGTATGCTATTTCCAGAATGCTGCAACAGTCCCCTCTCCCTCCCAGGACTGATTTAAATTGCAACTGGTTTTGTAAAGTGAACACTTACAGTATTTTTGACAGAAGGCATTAAACTCAAGCATCCCAGAGTGACCACGAATGAGTGTCTTAGTATGTTACCGCACACTTCAAGATAGAGGGGAAATCCACACACTTGCACAGGAATTAATGCAAAAGGGACCCAACCCTGACTCCTGCTGGTGAAGTGCCAGTTGTATGAGATGCCTTAGATTGTGGGTCCTGCTGCTTTCATCCTGCCCTTGTGAGAAAAACCAAACCACCAACCAAGCAAACAAATCCCAACAGGTGGGATAGCCAAGATATGTGGGCATGCATCGCTGTTTCTTTGCTTAGGCAGTTACAATACTAATAACAAACAAGTAGCCAAATGACATCAGAGCAATGGTCAGTCATCGAGTCCAGTCTTTATTTCTCTATTTCAGAGAAAAACTGGGCAGAGCCGTGCATTTTGCTGTTATGCTGTTTGATGGCAGGTACAGGCAAAAGGATTTGCCTGATGCTGGGAGCTGGGGAGGTCCAGGCTCTGCTTCCTGGCTTTACTACTATCACTATGTCATCTTGGCCAACTCACCTGTTTTTTGCTTTGAGTATCCCATATTGAAAATGGGGGAAAAAAATTATTCTTTGGCAGGCTTCTAGGGAGAATGATTGCCAAGTACCATGCAAGTTGCAAAAACACCACCTTGTTTCTAAGGGGAAACCCCCTTGCAGGAACAGTGTGAAGTACCTCATTCCATCACTGTTTCCAGACTGCTTCTGAGGCCAGACAGATACATGTCTTGCCAGAAAATTGTTGGTAAAATTTAATTTCCAAAGTTCTTTTTTCCAACTATACTTGAAGTAACTTTTGTTCTCAATTCAGGCTAATAGCAGTAACAAGAAGGAGCTAAAATGACAATGTAATGAAATGGATAAACCAAGTCTATTTTCAGTTATGTATTGGGTTAAAAATGTGAGATTACCATYCCAAACTTGTTTCATTACAGCATTGTTACGGTGTTATATTACAGCATTAGCAATCTTTCAAAATCCATGGTATTGTTTATAAAAATAAACTAATTGAAGGCAACTTCTGTTTAAAGTGACCTCTAGCACTATGTGTTTGCTCATGCTTTCTTTTATGTCCAACGTTTGTGTTTAAACATGTTTTGTTAGATGAATAAAATATACTCTGACTTGGAGTCTCCACTAACTTTTGCTTTTAAAGTCAAGACTCTTGGCTTCCCTTTTGCTTGCTCCTGCTTTGCCGTGTCTGTCATGTCCTCTCTGGCAGGGCTCATGGCTATAAAAGTGTGTGGGAGTAAAGGTTAAAGATAAATGCTAGGTTTAACAAATACGGTTATTGTTGCCATAAGGATTCACTTCTGAAGTTAGTGGTTGGATCATTCTATTTTTAAGAATAGATTACAATTGCATTCCACATCCATGCCTGAGCTAAAGTTAAAATCAATATACTTTTAGCACTTTGTCTTTCTGAAGACTTCAGGTTGTCAAGTCAAGGGCTAGATTCATAAGGAGAACATAGTCTAACCCTCAGACTTTATACCAATAAGTAAACATTCAACAGGTCACAATGAGAATATGAGTGAGACTGTGCTCCAGTAGTAACAGTACTCATTTGTGGGGAAAGGGAAGAGGGAGACCTAAATTCCATTTTGTACTCTAATAAATATTTCAGTGCTTTGAATGAAAGTGGATCAGCTCCAAAAGGAGCCACTGAGAACTTGCTTTAGCCTGGTAGTTACTGAAGTAATCTGGATCAATGTGGGTTCAGATTCTTCTTAGAAAAAGGGATTAYATTTGAGTCTTTCATAGCAAAGATGCCCAAACTGTCCATGTATTTGTTAAAAAGGGGACAACACCATCTTCTCTTTCTCTGTCTGGTGACTTTCCTAGTGGACCAGTCCATTGACAAAGTTTAGAGAAAAGTGAGGAGCTGAATAGCTCTGCACTGTCAGGACTTCTACAAGTGTATCAGCAGCAAAAGGAAGACTAAGGAAAATGTGGGCCTGCTGCTGAGTGGGGTGGTGGTAACAAAGGACGTGGAAAAGGCAGGGGTACTCAATGCCTTCTTCATCTCTGTCTTCACTAGTAAGATTTGCGTTCAGGAATCTCAGGCCCCTGAGACCAGTGGGAGCATCTGGAGCAATGGAGACTTACCCTCAGTAGAGAAGATCAAAACATTTAAACAAATTGGACACAAACAAGTCCATGGGACCCAATGGAGCAGGCAGGTGTCATTGCAAGGCCAGTCTCAAGTATCTTTGAAAAGTCACAGTGATCAGAGGAGGACTGGAAGTTCAATGCAAATGTCATGCCTAGCTTCAAGAAAAGGAGGGAGGATGTGGGGAGCTACAGGCCAGTCAGCCTTACCTCGATACCCAGGAAGKTGATGGAGCAAATAATTCTGGAAACCATTTCCAAATATATTAAGGACATGAAGATGATTTGGAGTCATTAGTATGGATTTATGAGGGGAAAATCATGCCTGACCAACCTGATCGCCTTCTATGATGAAATGACTAGCTTGGTGGACGAGGAGAGAGCAGATGTTAATCATCTTAACTTTAGCAAGGCTTTCATCACTGGCTGTCATAGTATCCTCATTAACAAACTGCTAACTAGACAAGTGGACAGTGAGTGGATTGAAAATTGGCTGAAATGCCAGGCTCGAAAGATTATAATCAGTGGCACAAAGTCCACCTGGAGGCCAGTCACTAATGGTGTACTCCTGGGGTCAATACTGGGGCCAATACGGTTTAACATCCTCATTAATGGTCCTGGACGATGGGACAGAGTGTGCCCTCAGCAAGTTTGCAGAGAGTTGAAGACTGGGAGGAGTGGCTGATACACCAGATGGTTGTGCTGCCATTCAGAGGGATCTTGACAAGCTGGAGAGATTGGCCAAGAGGAATCTCATGGAGTTTAACAAAGAGAAATGCCAAATCCTGCACCTATTGAGTAATGTCCCCACACATTACTAGGGGCTGGGGACCAACCAGCTGGGAAGTAGCTTTACAGAAAAGGACCTGGGAGTCCTGGTGAACACCAGCTTGAACATGAGCCAGCAATGTGCCCTTGTGGCAAAGGTGGCCAACAGTATCCTGGACTGCATTAGGAGGAGTGTTGCCAGCAGGTGGAGGCGGGTGATCATTTCCGCCTACTCAGCACTGGTGAGACACAGCTGGAGTGCTGGATCCAGTTCTGGACTTCCCAGTGCAGGAAAGATATGGATTTACTGGATTGAATCCAGCAAAGAGCCACAAAGATGATTAAGGGTCTGGAGCATTTGCCATATGAGGAGTGGCTGACAGCTGGAGGAGGGAAGGCTCAGGGAGATCTTATCAATGTATTTAAATACCTAAAGTTGGGGAGAGTAAAGAAGATGGAGCCAGACTTTTCTCAGTGGTATTCAGTGAAGGGACAAGAGGCAATAGGCACAAACTGACATACAGGAAATTATTTTTAAACAGAAGAAAAAGTTTTTTTGCTGTGGTGGTGGTCAAACACTGGAGCAGATTGCCCAGAGAGGTTGTGGAGTCTCCATCCGTGGAGGTATTCAAAATGCAACTGGACACAGTCCTGGGCAACCTGCTCTAGCTGACCCTGCTCTAAGCAGGGGGATGCACTAGAGGATCTCTAGAGATCCTGTGATTCTTTGACTTAGTTACTTGGATTCATTTCAACAGCATCTGAGTATTTCTTCCAGGTTCACTGGTTGTAAGGAGATTTCTGATGTTTCCAAAGTTTGTGCATGCCAATGGGACCTAAATATGGGCCATAGGTTCCTACTGGGGCATTTAAATACTGCCTGTGATAGATCCAGCCCCAGGTTATTCTGCATGGCCAAACTGTTTCAGCACTGTGAGATACACACAAACCTTAAGAAACTTAAGGACTTCATAGAGTGAAGTGCTGCTGTTTAATAGAAAATATGTAACAATTGATGTTTTAATACTATGGGCGTATTATTGCCCCCCAAAAAGAAAAAGAAATGTAGATGTACTCCTTAAAGAAATAGGGCTATTTAATTAAGCATGAATTAAATAGATCGCTGACTAGAACTCTATATGCAGTTGCATTTTCTTCACTGCTGTAACCTTTTGTTCATTCTCCATTTTTTTTTAGAATTTTGTGATTTATTTAGGTATATTGAGAATAAAGACATACACAAATCAAAAAATGATAATAGTACTGTTTAGTTATTTTAGTGATTATATAGTATTACTATCTTTTTCCTTTTTTTTTTTTTTGCATTTAAAAATTTAACTAGCGGTACTCATGCAGTGTTGTAAAGTCAGTCTTCCATAAGATACCATAAAGAGCAGGCTTACTCCTTGACAGCCTCTGCAAAGGAAAGAGAGTGGGCTCAAAATCAAAGCCAGGAACAGGTTCAGCTTGGACACAACTGATGATCTCTACAATGGGAGTATGTCATAAACAGAGGTGATCTCTGAAGTGACCAAATCCTGAAGGCTTTATAGCTTAAAATCTACTCTGAAGTTTTGTCTAGACACTTACTAATGGTTAGTGCATGTGCAGAGCACTGCAGATCTGAGTCATAAGAGATCTGTGCTGTTCTGTACTATCTTCATCTTCCACATTCTCCCTCATGTATTCTGCGTCAAGCACATGAAACCAGCTCACCAGCAGTACTTGTGCAGTGATGAAAAGCTGATAGCAATACTCTCATAGTCTCTCCCTGATTTACCCACGGTGTCAAGCAGAGAAAAGTTCTATAAACTCATTTGTATGCACTGTCCACCCACAAACTTTATCTCAAGTTGTGTGAGTGTTGAGTCACAGACAGGTAGTTCTTGTTCAAGTCCCAGGTTCATGTAAGCTGCGGATAATAACAAAAGCTATTTCAGTCTCACTCTCAGAAATAATAAGAGTAAGGTACAAATAATTCCTTTACAACAAAACCCCCTCAAATCAATAGAAAAATGCGAACAGCAAGTTCCAGTTAGGAGTGCCTGCTGATTTGTTCACCCAGCAGGAGCTTTCATCCAGATCAAGAAATCACCAGTGGACCATATCAGCCAGATCACTCTTGTCCGCGTGCTTGCTGACCTCGTCAAAAAACTATCTAGAGGCCTAGATGGTAAATACTACAGTTAGAGAAGATGTGTTGGCACTGCCCAAAAAGATTGTATTTTTCCAGGTGCGCACTAATTCTATCCTTTATCGCAGTTTCTACTGCTTTGCCTGGCACTGATGTTAGGCTTGCCAGCTCTTAGTATCATCCATCCTGTCCCCTCATTTTCCCCTTGGAATCTTTTTTAGAGATTGGTGTCACGTTGCCACCCTCCAGTCTCCAGGCACAGAGGAAGCTTGACGAGAAAGGTAGGCCCATTAGTAGATCTGCTATTTCTTATCCGCACTCCCTTAGAAAGCTCGGGTGCCTATCAGACAGTCCTGGGGATTTGTTACTCTGCATATTTTGGATTACAGCCTTTCCAAAGTATGGGGATTGTCTGCTTATTCCAGTGAACACGTGCAAATACATCATTTAGCTTCTCTGCAAATGTTTTGGCCTCTCCTCTTTTTTACTTTGCAGTTTTTATTTGATCCGTCAGACTCTGGTGGGCTTCTTGGTCTTGATGTTTCTAAAAGATTTAATATTAGCTTTGATTCCTTTTGCTAGCTGCTGCTCACACTTTTTTATTGCTCTTTCACTGTGTTTTCCTTTAAAATGTCACTTTACGATCCTTTCTGTGTTTTTCATTTGGAGATGACTTCAGCTTCTTGTTTCTAATAATCTACCCTATGGTGAGATTATCTGTGCCCACATCCTTTTAACAGTTCTCAAGACTTTAGTAGCTGGCATACACTGATGCTGTGCTGTGCATCCTTCAGGAAATTCAGCTCCACCTATAAGAATTTACTGTTCCTAGCTGCTCCTTTTTGTTTCCTCTTCACAAGCTTTCTTGTTTCTATGTCTCTGTCCCTTTTTAAACTGGGTGCAACTGCTGTGAATGCTTGGCCTTTGTCAAGGCTGTGGGAATTTTGAATTTGAACACAGGAACAGCAACTGTAAGCTGAAGATGTAGGACAAGATCTTGCACATTAATGAGGACCAAATGAAGGGCTGCATCTCTTCTGTGGCTTCTTGGTCCAACTGCTCTGTGAAGCAGTACTGATGGAGTCTAATGTAGTCTGTGTTATATTCCAATGCTGCAGTGTCCAGACAACACAGGGGTTACCTGCAGTACAGTTTCGGTTGTATTTTGCGCTCTCTTTGCCCATCTGATCTCTCTTGGCATACCTTCTCTGTCCTTCTGGTCAGGCAGGCAGTCTGAAGACTCAGTACTACATATGCCTAAAGCTGGCGTTTCGGTCCATGCAGATTCTGTGTCACTTGCTGGGTCCTTACTTTGTTCATTTGGTTTGATTATAAGATCCCACTAATAAATTTCACTACCCCATCACCAGCAGAGGTGACTCTTATATTTTCTGTATATTTTATGTTCTGGTACTGTGATGTCCTACAGGTGTCTAGCATGTCATAGTCTTCACRTAAGGCTAGGCATTTGATTTCCCTCAATTTATTCATTAGATTTTTAGCATTTGTGTAGAAGTATGTGTTGTTGCAGTGTTTGTTTCCTTCTTCATCTCCCATTTGAAAGGCACTCCGTTTTCCATTCCTTATTTCTGCTCTCTGGCCTCTCCTGCACTCAAAAAGGCACAATTTCTAAGCCTTTGCTGATGGCATACTGAACTGTGTGTTCCCCACACCTGCTGCTCTTCAGTTTATAGCTTAATCAATCACAATGTTTAAAAGCCAGCAGTTTAGCCCCCAATGAGTCCACCCTTTCTACACAGGCTCTTTTTATCTCAGAAGTGCTCCCAAGTCCAGATCAATCTGAAATTTTGCTCTTTATACCATCTTCTCAGAGGCACGTTGAAAGTTTGCCTCTTTCTGGTCACACATAAGGCAGTGGGGCCATTTTGGAAAGTGCTGTTGGTGAGGGTCTTACCTTCATCTTCCCTTCAACAAGCTGAATTTTGCTTCCAGAACATCATGTGAGACTCAAAACCACAGGCTCTTCCCCAGAACTTCTAGGGAACTGTTCTGCTTTGCATGTTTAAAGAAGAAAAAAAAAGCTTTTTCATTTAATTTTAAAAGCTTTTCCACCTGAATTACTTTTTATTTGCTTAAAAACATTTCCCAAATTATAACTGATGTTCTTTTAAACCATTCCTCCAAACAAAGTTTTTTGCAACAAATGTAATGTGGTACAAAATATAACCTGAGTTGCCAGCTCCCACAATCATAATTTGAGTAACAATCCTACACTGGCACAGTAACAATGGAAAACAGCTTTTGAGGAGATTGAGCATATTAACGCTGCCAGTAGAACTACTACGTCGGGGCAAAATTTCCATTAAAATCGCACAGTGCAGGTGTCAGAGACCCTTTCTTAAGGTGCTACAAGAGAGTATCATTTACCACTTACTTTACGATTTTAAGCGGTTCTCTGAATGTTAAAGTACTGCTTGTATAATTTTGCTGTTGTTCCAGGAGCACGTAGAGATCCCAGCAGGAGTCAAAGCCAAACCAACACACAGAGAAAGACATTCCCTGCTATAAACAGACAAAGATGCAGAGTGGATGTGTCAACACTCCCTTCTTTGTCTTATTTCTCAAACCTGTTTCTAGTATTTCAGTAGGCCTTGTCTAATCTGAGTTTGAATGTGCAGCAGGACAGAGCCGGAGGCAGCACTACAGAAGTTGGCACTGTTACATTTGAGTGAAAAAGGAGGTTGGTATTAGAATAAAGGTTTGTAATTCCTTTTATTATTTCTGGAAGTTACCTACCATGTTTCTGTGTAGTGGGAGAGACAGAACAGTCTCTAAAATSCTGTAATAACATCTAGCCTATTTATTATGAATGATGACACTTTAAGAGAGTCAAATGTAAGAATCCCTAACAATAATAAACCCTTCAAACGCAACAAAAAACTCAAAACCTTGGAACTTGTGCCAAAGATTCATATAGAGATTGTTAAAGAGATGTAAGAAATACATAAAAATTCAGCTGAGAGAGTGTGTGATTTCATCTTAAGTTTACTGTGCAATACAGCAGTTTCATAATGTGCTAGAAGTTTAGGCTGCTGCCACTGAAACAGGAAATCTAAGCCAACAACAGAGAAAAGCCATTTTCCTTTGTGTTCCCTTTTTGCTAAAAGTGAAATATTCTTTAATGTTTAAAAATAATTAAATCCTCAACACCCACTTAAAAAAGCAAGCCAGCAAATAAGGTAAGTGTCCATGAAGAAAAGACCATCCAGGTGGAGTTAATGCAGAATCAAGTCAAAGCTATTGCTTAAAGACCTCTCTGGATACGATCTCTCTGTATCCAAATCAGTTGCTGGATGCTTGTCACCTCCCCTTTGAATTTTAATGATTTTTTTCCCATGGCTATGTACGGGATTAACTCAATCAGACCAAACTTGTGTATATGTCAAAAAAGAATCATTTAACTTTTAGCCACGCTTATGGTAAAAGTTGCAATTGTCCAGTTTTCTTTTCCATTAAACTATCTTTAAACATGTCCAAGGCTAATATTTTAAATGGTTAGCAGGCACTTTACTCAAACCAGAGCCATGTTCTAATATTAAATTTAGCAGCAGAGTCTAGGTATGACTGAAATCTTTGTCTGCTGGCTGCTTTGTGGGCACCATGACTTTCTCAGAGAAAGTCCTCTGCATCAGGAAGTAACTCTGCTCCTGCAACTCTCGCAAGCCCTCATTTGTTTGGTAGGGGTTTTTTGTTTGTTGGGTTGGGTTGGGTTTTTTTCCCTGTAAGGGCCTGAGTATTGCAAGCATCAATGTTGCAAGGTGGAAAAAGTAATAAACAGCTAGTGTTCCCTGTTCGGATGTCACAGTTTCAAAGTCACTGCTGGGGGGAGCAGAAAAGGGCAGAAATTACCATCTCCAGAGCCTCTTCCCACTCTTGGGAGATGCTGGAGGTAGCAAATCCTTTTCCAGCATTCCCTTTGTGCTCACTGGCATGAGGATGCGCTCAACCTAGCCAGAAAAACTGGATTACAATGTGTTGATTGTAAAAGAGGGAGGAAGGTTGCTCATGCAAAGTATCTATTTCATGTGGTGAGCAGAAGAGAGATGGGGTGGAGATTTATAGATAGACAGGCGTTGACACTTTCTGCAGGTAATGCTATTGTTATAAACATATGGGCATAAAAGCAAAGAAATTATCCGTTGATGAGCAAGAAAGACTCCTGCTAGAAATACAAGGCTCTTAGTCATGATGTTGGCACCTCAAAAGACTTTTTTGACTGGAAAGGCAAAGTAATCTTCTTGGAAGCAAGAGAAAAGGCTGCTGTGCATTACTGTCAGCTCTGTGGTGGAGCCCCTCCTGTATCTGAAATTCTGTATTTGGTTATGTCTGTAGGCATGGTTGAAGTTTGCTCTGCTATTAGTGCTGCTTTGCAATGAGCTGTATTCATGGGGACGTTTGTGATTTGCAATACAGAAATTGTTCACCTATTATGCTGTGAGTAATGCTGCCGCGCAGCTCACATTAAATGCAGAAGCCTCATTGATAAAGCTAGGATAAATCCTTTAAGAAGTAGGCTTTGGCATAGTTATAATTTCAATAAGCTTTGGTACAAACCCACTTTTTCAATTAACAGAAAACTATTAGAGTTCCATAGGTTATCATATGACACACACTGATTTTGTTTTTTTCCTGCATTGTTCTTTCCAAAATACTGGTTGGTTGGTTTGTTTTTGTTTGCACAGTGATTGCTCCCTTTACAGCCATCTACCTCAAGGAAATATTTTTAATCCTCCTTTTTAAAATCTGGCATGATTAAATCATGAATGACAAGAGGAGGCCAAGAGTCTTCCACAGGAGAGATTACTTAGGCCAGAGGATCAGCAAATTCAAGAAAAGGTTGTTTGAGATATTGCCTTTGAAAGCTAGCTCCGTTAGGAAGAGAGTGTGGGAACTTACCACCTTTTTGGGGACAAGAAAGACTCTGTACTATTGGGGGGGAAGAGGAACGAGGCAACTTTCCATGTTCTACTCTCCAACTGCATGTAGCAGTATTATGCAGAACTAATACCAGAAACAGATACCAGTTGTATAAATGCTGATGTGCACCGGCTCTTTAGGGAAATAGAAGCACGTTGACTCTACTCAGGTGAGGAGCTGGCAGCCTGGAAGTTACTGGTGGCAACTGGTAGTCTTGTAATGGACATGGGGGCTGGCTTTTCTGGGTAGGTTGTGTGGATTTCTGGTTGAGCTCTTCGGATATGAGGTATCAAAGGATATCTTCCAGTGCCCAGATCCTTCTAATTCCTGTAGCACTGGTCTGTGTGTCAGTGGTCCTACAGAGATCCGTGTTGTCGTGGTGGGTTTTGTCCTGCACGGGCTGCCAGGTAGACTGACAGTCTTTTGCCTTAGTGGGGGAATGCATGGCATCAGAGTGCACAAAATTTGGTTAGCCACAGAGACACTGTGCAAGCCCACTGAAGGGTTAACAACCACAATTTCCGTATTAGCTTTTAACTGATCATTTCCACAGACCACAAAACATTGTACTGCAACTTATTTTATCTTAGTGGAAGACAAAAAAAAAGAAAGAAACAACAAACCAAAAAATAAGTATTTGTGTTCAGGCTTTTTTTAAAATGTTCTTGATATAAAAACCACTAAAACTACTGTTTACATGTGATTTTCAGTAACTTCCTCTTTTTTAAACTTCTGTCATCAAAATGCTGACTTCTTGTTTTGTGCATAAAGCACTTTAACCAAACAGTTGTACAGGTGTGAGTCTATATACTCTTATCTGTCTGCTGCTTGGCTGGGGGCAGAGGGAAGGGATGTGTTTTGGTGGGCTCATAAGGGCTGTACATTGTGTATTTCCTCTTACATTAATGTATGACAGAGTTTAAGTGTAGGTCATGCACATGCACACAAAACTGAAACTAAGAGGCACCAATGCAAACAGTGATCTTTCCTATCCTTGGGCATTCTTTAATTTTCGAGTCAGGATCAGGGTCTGATCCTGTGTTATCTAGCATGGTATTTTATAAACAGATAAACGAAAAAGGACCTCCAATTGGAAGTGCATATTGGAGAGCATATGTTATACACATTAAGAAACCTTAAGAGAACCTCCCCTCTATTAATACTTGCTGATACATGTTCGGTAAATAGGATGCTGTTAATTTCAGAGTTGCTGGTGTATGTTCAGTAAATATGCACTGCATGCTATTAGTTTCAAAGTTAAACACTTTACTACTCTCCATACCAAAACTGGGACAGTCAGTTATTACATTAAAAATAGCACGCATTGGGAAAGGTTCATGGGGATGCGGGGTTCACACCTACTGCTTCTTGTCATGATGTTTTATTTGAAAAGAGACACACCATCCCACTACGTATTTAATTTTAGTTTCAATAGCTTGCTTTTGTATCAGGCTCACCAGTGGGGAATTTCTGCCTCCCACTCTCTGCGTGGAGACTTTAAAGCTTTGCTCTTCCAGAAAACAAACCCTTTCTGGTAGCACAGCTTCGATTTTGCTGCAGCTATGGACCCCTCTCTGCCTGAACCTGACTTCAGATTTTTCAAATTGCTCCTGCCTTGGCAGCCAGGTCTTGCTCTGTGGTTTCCAGCAGGAGAGAACATTTGCTCACTTACAGATGCCTGGTTTTGTTCACTGTCTTTCCGCTCAATTCCCAGCCCGGCACACCCTCAACTCCTGTGTTCCCGGGTGTCCAGATTCCTACACAATGGGCACATTTGAAATGCATAAAACAGACTGCATGCTGCGCTTCCCATCTTTATGAAAATCTAGTATTTCTTTCCCTGAATGACTGCTCCTCCAAGTCTAATCAAAATACATTTTCCTAGCCAATTTTTTTTTTTCTTGTGACTTTGCAAGCGCTTTCTTGCACAGCTGGGGTTTGAGCTATACAGCCTTTCCAGGTCAGCACCGAATCACCCAACGCGCAGCTATAAACAGACACAATTTTAATTTACATACTTTACCTCAGTTTCCCTTCTTTCTCTTTTCCTCCTTCAGGCCAACTGGTTCCCTGCATCTTTGTGTTTTTATTTTTGGCTTCTGTAACTTCCTGTAGCCAGCATCGTAATTTTCTCAGCAACAGTTATTATTTCAACTGCTCCCAATCTCATCTCCTCCTCCCCCTTCCCTGGCAGAAACAGATCAGACAATTGCAATTTTAGCTGCTAGCTACCAGAAAACTCTTAGAAAGTACGGCAAGGCTGCCCGGCCCGCCTCTGTTCCCTCTCCAGCTTCGCAAAGGTCCAGCTAGCCCCTACAGGCCAATATGCAGAGGCAGGTCTGCAACGGGGAGGGCGGGAAGGGCTTTGAGGCCTGGTCGTGGGGGTCCCTCATGCCCGCCGTGGTGGTGAGGGCCGGCCACCCRCCAGGCGCCTGCTGCCAGCCACTCCCCGACGCAAGCGCTGCTGTGGCACGGAGGGACCCTATGGTGACACTAGGCCCCCTCGGCCGCCTCCCGGACGGGCACCCGCCCCACAGCCCCTGGCCCAGCGCTCCCCTGCCTCGGGGATGGCGTCGTGGCCCTCACGCCGGGCCCAGCCAGCACGTGGGGGATGAGGATCACAGGGTAACGTTTAGAAATGATCCATTTTTAGGTCAAACGGATCTATTTGATCCATTTTTAGGTATTTTACTTCAGTGTCTGCTATTATTTATTATTTTTGGTTTACAGTCTCTTCACTTTTTGCCTTTTCTTCGCTTTCAGCACTTATGCTTCCCCTTTCTTTCCTAACTGGACTTCTAAAAACTTTTTTTTTAGTTTTAACTTTAATTACCATGCGATAATTAGGTCTGCTTTTCTATTTTTTCTTCATTTTTCCTCGGGTTTTCCTCAATTTTTTCCTGCTTCCTTTTTTCCCTTCACTTTCCCTCTTTTTTTTTTTCTCTCCTCCTTTTCCCTTCATTCCCCCATGTTTTCCTCATCTTTACTCTTATTTTCTCCCTTGCAATTCCCCTTTCCCTCTCCTGTGTTTCTCTCCCCTCAGCGGTAACCTCGCTCCCGCCGGGGCAGCCGGGGCCGGCCCTTCCCCGCCGCCTCGACCCCTCACACCCGGCCACCGCCCAGGCCCGGCCCCGCCCCACACCTCGCCGCAAACCCGGGGCCGCTCTTCTCCTGGCAACAAGTGACGCTCCCCGGGGCGGCCAATCCGACCGGCTGCTCGCGGTCCCGGCCAGCCGGCGGCGGGCACGACGCTCCGGCAGAGCGAGCCCGGCAGCGCTGCCGCTCCGCGCAGCCTGCGCGCCGCGCCGCGGGAGGATGGCGCGGGCGGCGGGGCTCTGCCTGGCCGCCTGCGGCCTCGCCTGGCTCCTCGTCTGCTGCGCGGCCCGCCGGGACCCCTCAGGTAAGCCGGGCGCCCACCTTGCGAGGGGGGAGGCGCTGCGCGGGTGCGCTGCGGCGCAAGGGGCGCGGAAGGCCCTTTTCCGCCCAGGCGGGCGCCTGAGGGGAAAGGCGGCGCGGTGACGGGCCTTCCGCCCCGACGGTCCCGGCGCCCCCGGGCGTTGCGCTAGGTGGCAAAGTCCAACTGCGTGGAAACAACGTGGGAAACTTAGGAGCGAAAAGGGGAGCAAAAAAACCCAAACCTCCCTCCCGGACCGTGCGCTTCGCCTGGGGCGTCGCGAAACCAGCCGCTGCCCCGCCGCCCCCGGGTGCCACGTTCCCGGTGCCCTTCGTGCCGGGGCCGCCCCCGGGCCGGGGCAGCGCCGGGCCGGCGGCGCGGAGCGGAGCGGTGGGAGGGAGGGAGGGAGGCGGGAGGGCCTTTGGCCTGTTACCACGAGAGGAGAAATAACCCGAACTCGGGCAGGTCCTCTGCAGGGCGTCAAGCCGTCATTTTTTTTCGCAGCTTTACGCGCAGAGAGAGGAAGGAGGCTTACCCGGTCTTTCAGAAAGCAGGTGGAAAAGTTTCATGTTGAGCAAATTCTTGCAAGCCAAAGCCGCTAGCTTGGTGAGAGCTGCTGGGAAACAGGTCGAGCTCTTCACTAAATAGTTGCACCTCACATATTTTTATATCCTTTGACAGTAATAGGCTTGGTTTTGTAGCTAAAGATGACAGGTAAAACTTCATGGCCAGAGTGTTGAACTGGAGTAAGTGAGCACTGGTATTAATAAATTGCTGTACAGAGAGATTTGGTGAGACAACATCAGCATTTTTTCTGGGGAAATTTTAAAAAGTTATTTTCTTCTTGATGTCAGAATGAGGGTTGTGTGGGAAGAAGTGAAAGAAGAATGAGCAAAGGGAAGATCTGAGAAGAGGCTGAGAACATGTTACAAGAAATTGAAAAGAAGAAGAAAGTCCGGAGGGGAGAATAAAAAGCAGAAAGCAGATATAGTGCTGAAAAAGCACAGGGTAAAAAGATACCACAAAAGCAGGTTTGGTTGTTAAAATGTCTTATTTAGTTAATAGGATGAAAGAGACGGCTTGTTGAAAAGTGCTATTTAGAAGAAGTCACTCCAGTAGGCGGCTGACTTAGAGATTCTTCTTTACAGTTTGACCAGCTCAGTACTATTTAGATACTATTTGGCACTTACACAGTGGAAAATTCACGAGTATACTGGGAAGTAGTGGTAAAATTCACTGCATAACATCACTGAATATTTTCCTTGCTGTTCAGCCAAACCTATTATTAAGTCATATTAAAAAAACGCAGTAGGAATCTGATTGACAGTGCATTGCTATTAAACACAAAACACTACTCAGCAGATTCCTTATTTAAACAGCAGACTAATAGCCTTGTGGGTCTGGGACAGGCAAGGTCCATTTCAGCCTGGTTAGTGAAGTTTTATACTGTGGGGCCATCTTTATTGTGGCATWGAAATAGTTTTAGGGCATTTTTTTCTTGGTTAGCTTAAACCTACTGCCACTTGTCAGAGGTGTTCTTATACTGGCAGAGGCGTCAGCTTGTATCAGTAGGGTGATCCATATCTTTTTAAAATTGTATGCTATGCTTTGTCAACTTTTTTTTTTTTTTTCTTTTTAATGACAAGCTACATTACAGCTGAAAATGAAACTAGGTTTCCTCTATCATTTTAAAAATGATACTCCTAATCTTTGTGTGGCATCTTTGGTGGGATATTTATTCTAAAACTCTCTCCGAAAAGCAGTGCCAGTTATTTTAGTAATACTGCCGTTGCACCCACAAACTGGCTCACGTATGAGCCTATCATGCTGTGTATCATACATGATACACAGTTTAAAAAAAAAAAAGTGCTTACTAAGTGAAGGTTATTATTAATTATATTTTATGGTACCTGCTGCGTGTAACTGCATTTGCAGATAGGCATGAAGACAAGATTCTTCACCCAGTAAGCTTGCAAATTAATCGGGGGTTGATCCAATCAGTATGTGTTAAAATTAAAGGAAGAATTCTCATTGATAGGATTGGACTTAGAAAACAGCCTCATTTTATCTCCCCTCATTTTATAGTGACTTTGAAAGAGATCTTTCCTTTTCCCTCAGAAGGAAAGAATACTCACTAAAGAGCAGGAAAATGTACTTAACATGGCTTGTATGAAAGAGATAGCATAATGTACAAACAGCAGTTGCTGTACTTTTCTGGTAGYGTGTCTCAGAATGTGATTACACTTTTAAAAATGAACTTCCTGTGAAAGTGATACTGAATTATACCCATATGTGGATATTTGTTTGTTCTTATACAGGCAATGATGCTTTTACCATTCGCCATGACACACTGAACAAGTGCATACAAGTTAAAAACTCACGGATAGTGATAGATGACTGCAAGGAAACAAGTGAAGCTTTATGGAAATGGGTATCCCAGAATCGCCTCTTTCATTTGGGGTCCAAGCAGTGCCTGGGACTTGATATATTCACCAAATCACTGTCTCGCCTGAAAATGGTTGATTGTAACTCAGAACTAATGCTGTGGTGGCGATGTACTGATGCTTCCATCCTTGGTGCATCTCAGTACAAAGTGACTATCAAGAGTACCTATGTAACTGCAAGCATAAATGCAACAGACCAGTGGAGAAGCAACAGTTCCTCCGATGATATATGTCGGTATGCTTACCATGGTAAGTTTGCACAGGGGTTTGGAGGTTTTTTTTTTTGTTAAGGGCTTGTTGCTGTATGTCTATGCCAATAAATCTTAAAATTAGTCATATGAGAAGACTGATCAGTAAAGCAATAGAATGTTTTGTTGAAGAGAGATACTGATATTCARTTATTAAACTTTAACTGTTTTTAATAAAAAATAAATATGCACAACTGCAGAAGTTGTGTTATCGAGTGGCTTTCTTAGCATGTTTAAATCCCTCCCCCCATATTTTAGTGAGATCCTATTTAATTATGAAATATCAACCGCCTTCTGTCAGAACTGACACTGTCCTCTTCACAGTGATGGGAATTTTGCTGTTAGCTCAAATAAGAGCAGGATTTGAGGACATTTTCTTTGCTGGTAGGCTGTACAATGAAATTTAGTGCATGCTGCTAGCTCGCAGCCTGTTGGACTGTCAGGAACCATCCGTTTGCTTTGGTCTGGTAGTCTGTCCCCTTGCCATGGAAGCCAGTCTCATCTGAAATCTCATGCTTGCTGGAAGAAGTGGTGAAAACTTGCTTCACCATATATAAGAGCAGAATTTTCTTTGTATTTGATTTGTTCGAAGTGGCCAGCCTGAAAAGCACAGTAGGCTCCAGTTTGAAATGTTTTCCCTCTCTTGTATATGTTGATTCCTAGAGCCTTGTTCTGTAGTACTCTGTGCAAACCACCTGGATTTCAACAGAACAATGTATTTATCCCTAACTTACCAGGAAGGGGGAAACAAGTTTCTGCTGTGTTATGCTCCACTCGGAAGAAAAAGTACAGAAAAATATTTTCCTCTCATTTCTTTCAGTTCTGGCATTGCTGTATATTATCTGTAACAACAAGATACGGTGTTTTAAGACCCCAGCAATTTGCATGCTTTTAAGTTAACTATGTCTGTACAAGCAGTAACATTGATTTGCTGCCCTTTCCTCCCCTAGACAACTTGTATCTACTTCTTTAATTTTTTTTTTTCCTGCAGAGGTTTATACCAAAGATGGGAACTCCTATGGAAAACCCTGTGAGTTCCCCTTTCTGTATAATAAGACGTGGCATCATGACTGCATTCAGGATGAAATGCATACGGGTGGGAAATGGTGCGCCACATCTGAAGATTATACTCACGATGGAAAATGGGGAATCTGCTTACAACCAGGCACGTTGGGTTTCTAAATAGATGTCCTAAAAGCGTTCTGTCACTTCACGTATGTACGGCTCCAACTTGGTGTAGCACGTTGCTGTTAAGCTGGGTAAAAGCAAGTCTCTTTTCTATTGCAGCGTTGACAGGATGATCAGCACGCACTTACTCTGCAGTATATGGGATTACCAATATAAAAATCAATAGACCTTCAGTATTACAATTTTTCTTTTGAAACTTTCATGATGTTTCAGTATAATTGTAGTTACAAGAACCTTCTGCTTCCTTTAAACAGAGGATGGTTGTCATGATATCTGGGAACGTGATCCGGGGTCTGAAAGTTGCTACCAGTTTAATACACAGTCTGCTCTTTCTTGGAAGGAAGGTTATATTTCCTGTCATAGGCAAGGGGGAGATCTACTTAGCATCCAAGATGCATCTGAATTGAGTTACATACAAGGTAGGTGTAATTATTCATATATGAATATCAGGAAATCTTGACAAATTAACATAAAGTGAAGACAGCAGTTTAGTTTCTGTCTTAAAATTCTGGGTTAAAACTTGATTGTACTTAAAATGCATTGGTGCTTTCATTTGTGTAGCAAAAATAAGCTGCTAAACTCACTTTAGAGTTTGKTTTTTTTTTTTAAATTTATCTGTGTGATTTCATTGTAGTGGTTAGCTGCTGTTCATATTTATAATGAGGAATGTCCCCAAAATCTCAAATACGGGCCAGAGTGGCTGTTGGTGTTTTAGCAGCATGTTACCCACTTGCTGTTATGAAATAGTTCTCACTGATGTTCAGGCTTGGCCTGGAGGAATTATCAGTGTGCCTTTAGGAATATAAAACCAAAGGACAAACATTTGAAACCATTGGGAGGGAAGACTTGTGCAGGTGAATTCCTCCTCAGTTCAAGAAAGGTTGCATGTCCGATTATAGTAGCAATCTTTCTTTCCTCAAATGCATGCCCTTTCAGATCACATTTTTAATTTAAAGGAGACCAATAAAGGATGAGCATTTAATACTAATTGTTTTCTTAAAAAAAACAATAAATTTATCTCCAGCTAAGGATGACATCGCTGAGATCTTTTGGATTGGCTTAAATCAACTGGACGTTTCTGGAGGTTGGCAGTGGTCAGATCACAAACCTTTGAATTTTCTCAACTGGCATCCAGGTAATGATGTTTCTGGTGTTATTAACAATATTCACAACACAAACCAGTATTTTGCTTAGCTTTTTTTTTGTTTGTTTGTTTTTTTTTTTTACCCTTCTCCATCGGACTTCATCTAAACAATCATTGTTATTCCATTTCTGTTAAAAGTTCAGAAGCATCTTTTCCTCCTAGCCAGTGAATCTTTCTGCACTTGTTCTATGTTTATGGATGATTAGGTTAATAAATCTCTAAAAAGGTAAAACTTAAATAGTATCTTTGAGGTCCATTTTAGTAAAGAAACTACAGCTTCCCTAGCTGCTAAATTTCTCTTCCCACTGACAGAATGGCATTGACTTCCTTCAAACATTACAATTATTGATGTATGTGCAAGAACTGACATTGCTTAGAAGCCTAACTTGTGTTCTTAAACTTCAAGGTTGCTTAAATTTGTTTTGAGGTGAAGATGAAATAAGTATAAAACCTTTGAAAAACCTTTTTTAATTACTCCCAAGTTCCTGGTAGAATTAGTGGGAGTCTTGTTTGTTTGGAATTTTCGGCATGTATTTGTAATATTCTCACAAATATGCCATGGATGTGTATATATGAGGATCCTGGAGGAATAATAATCAGGAATACTGAACCTAATATTGTTCTGTCATTCAAGCTGAATTTGACCTTTTTAAAGTGGAATTCTCTCTTTCCTTCAGTTTCTAGAATAGTGCTGCAACATGAATTCTGTGGAAAGTAAGAAGTGGTTTCTGTTACTTCTTTGAAAGCTTTACTAAGAAATTTCTGTGAAATTTTCCAAGTGTGGTCTTTCTTTTGGAAAGGTTAGGGATTTTTCTGCTGCTTCTACTACTGGCTGCACCTTCTGGAACTGTGATGACACTGTAGGACTGTAATGCAGAGCTAGAGACTAGACTATCCTGAGTTACAGTGGCATAATTTAGTCTGCAGTCATGGCAGACATGCTAATGTCTACCTCTCTTGTGAAAAATACTTACTGGTATCTAACAGGAATTTTGCTAGCTGCAAGTTGTGCCCATTAGTTCTTGTCCTTTCACTGTACACCTCTGGAAAGAGCCTGGCCCTGTCTCTGTTGTACTCTCCCATGAAGAACTAAGATCCACCCTGAGCCTTTTCTATGTGAGACTGAACGGACCCAGAGCAGGGGGAGCAGGGGTGCTCTGTGTAGCACACAGCTTGGGTTTGCATTGGGGCTCAAAGAAAGAGAAAGCCAAAAAGTGCCATTGGAAAGAGGCTCCAAGAGAAGCTGGGCACTGCAAAAAAGAGTTCTGCTCTGATATTTTTAATTTGGGGCCTTGTCTCAGGTTTCTGTTAAGGTAAGGGTTATGGTTAGCGTTGAGAGAAAGAGTGCAGAGCTGTGTTTGGAGTGGGGCTGGAAAGGGGCTGCCAAAGGAAACTGAGGGCTGCAAAAAGGGTCTTCCCCTGAGATATTTCTAGTCTGGGAAAGTGCTCAGCCAAGGGTTTGTTGTATTGTAAATAGAACATTCCTGCTGGTTCTATGATTAAACATTGGAAAAGAAGTCCAGATTCCTTGATTCTGTAACTTTCTCTCTTACAAAAAACTTTCTGTGGGACCTATGGTAGGACAGGTGCCTTCATTCAAAGCAAGTTATGTTCTTCAAATACAAGGTGCTGTACTATGCAAAGTGTATTATTCTTGTATTGAAAAGCAATAGAAAAAAGAAGCAGTCACTACCTTACTGTTTGATAACTTGTGCTCTTCTATTTTTATTTGTTCCTGTCTATAGATATGCAGAGTTTGTCCCCACTGGATGGGACTAGCTGTGTGGCGATGAATGCTGCCTCAGGTCAGTGGCAGAGTTACCATTGTGGGACTCCACTTCCATATATTTGCAAGAAGTCACTCAATGAAGTTTCAAGCCTCCCAGGTAGGACAACTAGCTTTTTTTTTTTTTTTTTTTTTTTTTTTTTGTATGTTATTATGAGTGTAATGTTCACTTGCGTTGTCTTTTTTTCCCTCCTCAAGCCTTCTTAGGCATCTCTGCCAACACACTTCCAGAACAGCTTTGGGTTTTTTAGCAGAGCAGAAGCAAACTCTGTATCTTCAGTGTCAAGATGATGCATCACAAACAGCTTTCATTTTTTGCAACTTTCTCATTCACATGTAAAGCATTTCCCAGCACAGTCCTGGCCTTTTCATCACATTTTCCTCCATGGCTTGTGCCTTCTTTCATGTGCTACTGAAAGTCTGGAACTGGCAGTTGCACCTCAAACCTTTCCATCTCGGCTTTAAGCGCATTTCTCTCACTCTTGGTGTGTATTGACATAAAATGGGACCTACCTGGGGCTTGGATCAAACTCTGTTGAATTCAAATAGTAGTAGTTAAATGACCTTACCATCCTTTGAAACCAGGCCCAGCACTGGAAATCAGAGTGCAAGAGTTGGTAGCTTGCCCAGTGTATAATCTTTACTGGATCCATAACAGCTCTTACAAGATGAAAGTAAATAATACAATAGGAAAACCAGAACAGTTTAAAGCTTTATTCTCTCCTCCCTACACACACTCATATAAAGTCTTTCAGTTTGTACAGCGTCCAGCTGTGACATATAACTGCTTCCATGCTTGTGGCCATTTACCTACACCGGGGTGTCCAACCCTTCCCATATCTATGGCCTGTTCTTCCATGTGTGCTTTGGCCTTACCCAGTTTCCAGGGCTCATGCTCTTGTGGGAAAACTTTTACTGGAAGATGATTGTCCTTGGATGAGGGGGAGAATTAGGGGATAAGAGGGATGAAGCAGTGTCCTGGAGGTGGAAAGTGTCATGGAATGTCACTGGCTAAGGCAAATTCTCTCTGGTTCCCCCAGGGGAGGTGTGTGCCTTTGAGGAAAAAAAAATTAGTAAGCAGTTTAAATTTAACTAAACTGGTTCAAATTTTTAAATGATCCCTTGAAAACTAGTTGTCAGTTAACCATCCTTATTTGTTCTCTGGCTCCTCAGTGGGGTATGTGGAGTTGTTACCAGTGTTTATACAGTGTTTTATTAATTAAAAACCAAAATTGTTGTGATGGGAGTATTTTATAGTGTATTTTGAACCAGAAAGGCTATTAGTATATACCTTTTTCAGCATGCATTAAAACCAGTTTGAATTTTTGAATATCCTAGTTTTCAGAAGAAAAAATGTTTAAAACTAAACATTTGTTTCATTGTGAGCTATTCAAAATTGGTCTTACGCGTGGCGCTGTATATAGATAATAATGCCCTATAAAAGTGTAAACCCCTGCCAGAACAAAACAAGCACCTTTTTGTTGAAGCTGCTGTCCTGCAATGAAGTAACTTGTTTTGCCTTTAATTGCTTTTGAAATCTTGCTTACTGTTACCTCTGAACCTTTCGCTTACACTAAGACCAGCTTAGTGTAATGCATTCCAGCTTTTTACTTTCACTCCCACTAACTTCTTTCTCCTTCTGCCTACCTCATGGCCCCGAAATATTACTAATCCCCATAATGCTGCTCAGTCAAGTCTATTTGCTTGACTAAATTGTGACCATTTCTTAAAATGTTAGCCCTGAAGAGATGTGAACACATTCTGATTGCTGCTTTCTGGCTGTTTTCAAGGTGCTGCCAGATTTAAAACATGAAGAAAATGCCAATCCATTGCACTAGCCAACGTAAAACAAAAGCCTCTAATTCTGTTTCTCTTCACTATTAGAGTTTTGGAGACACTTGGATACTCGCTGTGATTTGGGCTGGCTTCCCCACAATGGTTTTTGCTACATTCTGATAAACAACCAGGCACCTTGGAGTACGGCAGATGAGTTGTGCAAGGCAAATAAGAGTAACCTCATCAGCATACACTCATTAGCAGATGTCGAACTGGTTGTTACAAAGCTTCATAATGGTGAGTTGGGATACTCGTAAAGGTCAATCACCAAGTGCTGCGCACCATAAATTACAAACTGCTTTCCATGTTCTAGCATGTGATTGTTGTAACTTCTAGCTTTTAAATGAAGGTGCTAATGCTGAGCTTGTACCCAGGCTAGTGCTGAGTGTTGCTGTTCAGGTCCAGTCCCTCTGTATTAGCTCTTGTTTTGGTTTGATCTATTTTATTTATTTATTTATTTATTGGGCTAACCTATTTCTAGTTGCCTAATACCTTGTGTTTAATTTTCTCATTCAAAGAGAATTGTAGATAGTTGGGTCAATGTTTGACTACTGGGTCACTGAACTAATAAATGTTACCTGTGCTCTGTGGTCTTATGTTTTTGTGTGCACTCTAAAAATTAAATTTGGTTGAGCTTTTTTGCTTGAGTGTTCTTTATTTCTGTGGTTTTTTCCCATTTGTTACCTTCTCTGTGAAACTTACTCRCATTCATGACTATAAGTTAAGAAACAAGATAACAAAAATATACTGTACTTATCTCAAATCCCCTTTCTCACTGTAAAAAAAAAAAAATTGTGGCGTTTATGCTGTGCAGTATAGTGATAAAAACCTAATTTTGCTGATTTCACATTCCCTTCCAATTAGTTTGAATATTATTTTGACACTACGGTGTTGTCCTAATTTTAAATTACAGATGCTAAAGAAGAAATGTGGATGGGTCTCAGGAACGAAGATGTACCAACCTTGTTCAAATGGTCAGATCACTCAACTGTGGTTTTTACATATTGGGATCAGAATGAACCAAAAGTTCCTTTTAACAGCACTCCTAACTGTGTGTCCTATTCAGGCAAGGTAGGAACACAGTGTTGGGGTTTTTTTGTTTTTTTTCTTCCATCGTAGTAGAGGCAGCACTGCTGTGTGTGAAAGTCAAGGGGAGGGTAAAGCAGATAACTGATTTTATTTCTGGAATAATCTTTAAAATGCAGATAATTTTTCTACAAGCAAATTTCTTACAATTATTTAGTCGACACTTGGTAGCTGTGTAGTGCAAAGAATGGAAGAAATTGCTCACAGCTCTGAGACTGCCTCTGCTGTTGGCCAGCCAGTTGTCCTTGTCACTCTGCATTCTGGGTTACCGTATTGTTGCGTATCCATGGCAGAGAGCTGGGAAGGAGGTGGGCTGAACTATTGAAAGGAAGAGCTGGGTTTAGTCATCTCCAGGACCAATTTGGGGGACCCCATCTGAGGATGGGTAGTGAGATACCTCGGTAAGAGAAGAGAAGAAGACAGACACTAGGGGGATACAGTACAGAAGAAGCAAGGGGTGGGTGGGGGAAGGAGGTCACAAAGATGAGTGCAGAGGAAAACAGGCTGTATCCCATCTCCCAGATTCAGTAGAAAACAGGCAAGCATCTGCCTGCTGTGCTTTCAGGCTGGTGGTGGAGCTCATGTGCCCAGCTCCTCTGAGCTGCCTCCTCCCCGCCTCTGCAGAAAGCTGAGCACACCCCCTGCACCCATTCCCTCCCTGATCCAAGAGAGTTGGCACCACCCTGGCCTTTTCTTCCCTTTTCAGATGCAATCCAGAATCCTCCCATCTCCACATGTCAGCTTTCTCTCTCCGTTCCAAACATGCACCTATGCATATAATCCAGGGCATCCCGCCCCCAATACTTTTGCTAGAGGCATTTTGGCTTTCCCCCTTATGAAAACTCAGCCGCTGCACTATGGAAACTGGAAGATTTTAGAATTTTAAATACTTTTTTTTCTTTCCTTCTCACAGTTGGGACAGTGGAGAGTCAAATCCTGTGAAGAAAAATTGAAATATGTGTGCAAGAAAAAAGGAGAGATTTTGAATGAAACAAAATCAGATAAAAGTTGTTCATTGGAAGAGGTAATAGGAAGTCTGTATTTCTTTTACTTTCACTTAGTTCAGAAACCTGCATAAAATTACTTGTTTTATCTACTTCCCATTTCCTTCTTGTCCATACAGTAAAGTCTATGGAACATTTTAGCTGAAAAAGGACATTTATGTTGAATGAGCCAAATCTCAGATTCTCCTAAGCAGGCTCTGGATGTATTACCACTCTGTTTACTGATGAAAGTATTACGAGCTTGGACCCAGGAGATGTTGTGTTTTTATTTATTTGTTTGGAGAAAAAAAAAAAAAATTGCTTTTACTAGATATGTTATCGCTAATGCCATTTGTTCTGTGGTTTTTGCTTCAAGGATGTTGTAAAATTTAGGATAAGCATTTTGCAACATGAAGATATGCAGAGGTTGATAAACGAGATTAGGTTTCTGTTATGCTTCACTTGGCTCTCATTTTTGTTCTTTGACTTGAATAAAGGTGGGGGGTGTTTTGGTTGTTCTGGTTTTTTTGTTCGTGTTTTTTTTTTTTTTTTTTTTCTTCAGTATAACACATTACAGCATAAATAAGGCTTGAAAAGAAGTCTTTTCTGTTTTGAACAATATTGGGATGGTATTACTAGCTACTTCGGAGTTCTTTGGTTCAGTTTTGTGTGGCATATTGCCTGCAACAGGAAACATGTTTACCCCTTATCTTTCTTTCTGCACAACCTCGGGGTATTTTTACTCTGTTTCTTCAGAGACTGCCAGCCTGTAGAAGTTACAGCTTTCTGTGCTGTTCAGACACCAGTGGCATAGGTAGGCTAGCAAAGAGGTAACACATTAATGTTCCTTGAAATTTCAGTGTAAATATAGGGGAAAAGATTTGAATAATAGAGAAATTTTGTAAGTTCACACATTTTCAGTATAGAATATTTTTTTCAGAAGTAAAACGCGAGTTATGCCCTCTTAATATTCCTCTGTTTGCATCCTGGCGTTGGTGGAACAGCATGAAAACTCCTATTGTTTTGAATAGGACTAGGCTGTCTCCCTTGTATTTCTCTCTCTAAATGCACATAGCAGTCAGAAGACTCTGCACAGTCGAGCTAAAACAGTGGTGTATTTTATTCCTGTGGTTGCATTATTTCTTAGAACTGTGAATCTGAGAGTTGATGATAGTGGACCTTGTATGTGATGCACTGCCTTTCTTGTATGTGCTGTGCTGGTTTGTGGGCGCCAACCAATGTTAGCAATGATTTGTTTTCTCCTGTAGATAATGCCTAAATTAGGCTGTTATGTATAAACATGTTTTTCGTTCTCTAACCAGGGATGGGAGAGACATGGAAACTACTGTTACAAGACTTACAAAACGGAAGTTTCGTTTGGAGCACAGTGCAATCTTACAGTGATGAACAGGTAAAGCACATCTCTGTAATTTATGGGCATTTTTACAGTATGATCCTGGAGATATAGTCAGAGATTAAAACCTGTATGCTAATTAGTGGTTTATAAAGAAAAAATAGAGATAGAATTGCTTTTGCAGAGAACTAGCAAACCGTGTTTTCCATGGTGTGACAATGGTAAAACTACAGTGTAAAACCTTGGATCTATGTGAATTCCCAGCCTGCTGACCCCATGTTGAATACAGAACTGCCTGGACAACCACTTGAACTAACTCATGTAATAATATGCCTGGTTTTCAAATTGACTCAGTAGTTTCAGATATGTTTCAAATATTGACTCAAATTAATCTGTGAATTTTCAGATTTGAGCAAGAATTTATAAACAGTCTAATTAGAAGACACGCCAAAGTTGAAGAAAAATACTTCTGGACGGGTTTGCAGGATATTAGCCAATCAGGAATATATTCCTGGGGTGCAGTGGATGGGGAAAAAACGGAAGCTGTGACATACACTAACTGGAATTCCTTGCAACCAGGTAAATTTAATAATTAAAAAAATACGTAAAAATACTATCATTTTACATTGAGCAAGCATTGGAGTACAGAACTCCAAGGATGAAATAAAATAGTCATTCAGAAATCTATGGATTTTTTGGAAAACCAGCCAATAGTTTTAAATATGTCTTTGGTGGCTTAAATCTTAGAGTTTTCAGGAGGATGTGTGGCCATGCCCAGTGGAAAGTCTCTTGGAAAGTGGGAAACTAAGGACTGTAAAACCACTAAAGCATTTTCTGTCTGCAAAAAATATATCGGGCTGCCCAAGGATCCAGAAGTGCTCCCAAAGCCAACTGATCCCTGTCCCCCTGGGTGGCACAATGGATCCGGCCTTGCCTGCTACAAGGTAAAATGTTATTCCTATTAGATGTTAATTGTTCGTTACTGTCTTGTAGCAAGCGTGTGATTAGCCAGTTTTGTGGCTTATAGCTGCTCTGAAGGGTATTTCAAAGATGTTTTACACTGGGAGGAGGAATTCATGTTGATTCAGGTTGACTGACTCCAGACGTTCTCATGCATCATCCTCTGTCGATTCCTGAAAGATGCAGTGTGCCTCTCCTTGCTCTTTCTGTGGCCAGCTCCGCACATCAGAGCTGAGTGGGGCAACAGCATTCACCCATGCTGCCATCTCGGGAGCCTGGTGCTGACGGAGGGTGCCATGTCTGTATCGTAGCCTGCCTGCCGTCATCTGGCACACAGAGGCACCTGAATAGGGAAGGAAAGCACTTTGCATCGCCTTCCCTTGTCCTTTTCCTTTCTATACTCTAAGAGTGTAGATAGGAGAGGTGGGATTTTCTCTGGTTTGAATATGGATATCAAACTTTATCAAAAAAGTGCAGTCTCAATTGTATTTTACTGTTTTTGAAGTAAATAGTGGAAGTAAGCAGCCATGCTGTTAGCTGGAATGGCTTAAACAAGTTTACATTTAGAAATGCAGGTTTTTCCCTTCCTATTAACAATCAAATCAAGTTAAAACTGAGGCTGTTTATTGGATTGTTTATTCATTATTTCTGGACTCGGTGTCTGCAATGAACTGTGTCTTGTAAACAGCTCATGTAACAAAGCTTGAATAACAAGACTGTGGGGAAGGATCCCAATGGGATGGATCTAGCTGATGTGCAGCATAGCTGTCCCATAGCTGATGGGATGTGATAGCTGGCCCTGGCAGTTTCTTCAAAACTCTTGTTGACCAAGTGCAGCATGTCTGTGCAGAGAGATCCAGCTGATGGGAATTGGCTTGGACTGAAGTCAAGAGGATCAAGTGGACATGTTAGCTGAGGTGTAAGAGCCAAGTATGTAACTGATACATGCAGGTAGCAAAGGGTGTGCCGAAGAACTTTCTTCACTTGCAGCACCCAAACTGAGGCCTGGCCTCAGTGAAAATTGGGCTTTGCAGTTCACCATAAATTTGAAAGAACAGCATCCCTTAAAACCTGTAATTTGGCTTGCAGTTTTGGAGTGAGTTGGGTGTTGTTTTGTAAAATCTTTCTGATAAAGAAAAACAGAGAAAGCCTGCCATATGGAATACGTTGCATTTGAAACAAATTTTGTCAGCTAAACTTCAGAGTCTGGCTGTTGTCAAACAAACTGAAAAAAATAAAATAATTGTTAAGAAGTCAAGCTCCATCCCTATGGAAATACCAATTATTCATTCCTACCTAAGGTGGCCATATTTGAGTAGTACAGGAGTGTTTTAAAAATGCTGTCACTTGTGTCATTTTCTACTCTGATGTTTGGCTGTTGTAAAGTTCTTCCACAGTGAAAGAGTGCTGCGAACCAGGACCTGGGAAGAGGCAGAAACGTTCTGTGAAGCGCTCGGAGGCCATCTGCCTAGTTTTAGTCACTCAGAAGAAATCAAGGCACTTCATTCTATCCTGAGAAAAATAATCAGGTAACAAACTAGCCATGGGCTAAAATTTCGATTTCAGTCATATTCTGCAGTAGATAGCAAATGCTGCTGCTGACCCCAAATGGCAAGTATGAGATAGTGTACGGTGACTGTGTTTCCCACAGTAAAAACGGCTAGATGTGGCATTTGAACTGCTGGTCATGTCACTGCCTTCCTGGAAAATGTCAACGGAGTACAGCTTGGGCAAATGTTTCACATTGCTAGAGGGAGCGCAGGAAAAGATTTGCTTTGAGCATCTTCCATTACATGAATTTAAGTTTGTGGTGTTATAATAAGTGTTTCCTTCTTTATGTTGAATTTTGGCACAACTGTGTGATAGTTGTTCCTATTCTTTATTGATTCATTCTTTAGAGATGAGTTGTTATTTCAGTTTTTCAGATAGGTCTCGTCTTTATTCATGAAATGTTTCCTGACTAAACTGGGTGCTGTCTTTTGAAAACGTGAATAATGTAGCATCCAGCAATCTGGTTGGCACGCATCCCATTTGGCATAACTGCAATAACACTATATGGGCATTAGATGGGTGTGTTGAGTTTTCTGGTATCAACAAATTAAATGCTACCTAATTTATGAGTCTAAGGCTCTATTTTTAATCAAAGGAACTGTCACTGCAAAGCTTTATTAGGCATTGGTGTGATGTCAGATCYTTGTGTAATATGGGTTTTTTTGATTGGCAGCCTGGTTATTCAGAACTTTTGCCAGCTTAAACTCAAATGCTGCCAGTTATATGATCTAAATTTTTTCATCAACAAACTAAATCGGGATTATTTCAGAAGCTGCCAACGTACAACACTCTGATTAAATTTTAAAACTTGATGACTGAAGAGATGCCTTCTTGAAAACCCAGTGAACTTTTTTTAGAAGTGCACAAATCATGAAAATTACTCAATGTTTATGTTAATAAGAGACAAAAACAAACTTGTATGCTCTATATATAGATGGTTTAGCTTGTATAAAAGCCACTCGTGACTCCTTTGCTAAAGTGATTGAAGTCCCTGAAATAAAAATTAGTGCACAAATTATTTTTAGCTATAGATCTTATTATACTGTTTTGCAATTACAGATTTTGTTTTAGTGTACCTAATCTACTATGAAACATGAATAGAGAAGTAACTTATTTTATTTTCCTACAAGTACTTGGAACTACTTTCAGCTTGCAGACTGTCTGAGGTATTAATTATAGTTAATGGCCATTTTTTTGTTAGGAGTTTAAAGGTGGAGACTCTTCCTGTCTTTYCAGAAAGTCAGCTGACACACGATGCTGCTGCAGTTCCCATATTTCAGAAAACTTGAACTTAGCCTGGAAGAAGGAAGGTCCCAGTACTTCAGTATTATTCTACCAGAACTTAAATAAGGGGCAATATATTGAGCCCAGTATAAATTGACTTTGCAATCGGTGTTGCAGTAACTGCATGTGTCAAATATAACCCAAAACACAGTATTTTCATCTGGGTTAACCCCTTTTCAAGCATTGCAGAACTTCCTGAACAGAAATACTACATATTTGATATTGCCCGAAGTCTTTTAAATGTTTGTTTGTTTAGATAACGTAATGAAGTGTTTTAAGTTAGTTACGCTTTTAAATTGCTCAGAGGTGGTGATTATATAAAGTATTTTGAAGATCAAGAGTGAAGGGTGGCTTGTCTGAAAATAAACTCATTTGAGAAAGGAAAGAAGAAACCAAGTGAGTTACTTCACCAAGAACAAATAATATAGGTAACTGGGAGAAATCATCCTAAGATAAGTTAGATGTGATTAGCTGCCAGAGTGCACTGGCATGCAGTTTGTCCGTGTTCCCTGTGTTTACTCAGAACAAACTCTGACCTAAACTATTCATTCAGTGCACTCATTTCAGCTTGAGGAAGGAGCCACACCTTGGCTTTTTTGGTTTCGGGTTTTTTCCCCTTGCACAGTTCTCCGGTGACTCATTGAGAACTGTTTGTTTTTAAATGTTAGCAAAAGTCAGTTTGGTTCACCAGGAAAAGGGCAGCTTGCCTAGTCCTTTCTGTTCTTTACTCGGATTCCACCTTAGAGGCAAATAAGAGCTAGAATTGCTCCAGCAAAGTCGGGCAATTGCCATTGGAAAGGAAAATGAAATTTGCCTGCCAACCTTTCCCTGTCTGAAAGAAATAGGAGATAACCTCTTTTCACTTTGAGGGACATAATACAGGCAAAACAGATCCGGTTCAGTTACTTCCATTCTTCTAGGATTGTTTTTGTGAACATTCTGYGCTTATAGCTGGCAGCGACGCTGGACGCAAGGAGAGTAACAGCTTGGATTGGTTAGAAATAACATTTCAATGAGGACACCTTACTGGAAAGAAATCAGTTGCCTTTTATATGCACAGCTCTGCTGCTGTAATTGTTCTGAATCTAGAAAGCCTCACTAACACTTGAGTTTGCAAGAAAAAACTGATCTTATTCTCAACACACTGGCCAAAACAACAGTAAAGCCGAGATGCAAGTTGTAGTAATTGCATTAATACAGCTTCTCTTTTCTTCCGCTAAAGAGTAGGTGATTAGCAAGATGGGGATTCAGCTAGTGGCAGTAGCCTGTTACAGAGGGTAGAGCAGGGGGTCAGATGGGCTTCATATATACTTTTAGGCCAGCACTGCCTAAAATTAAATGGTGCCTTAAATTGCACCGTTAGGGAGTTGGCCCAGATGTACATGTGTTACCTCTTCTCAAGAACTATGTTGAACTACAAGCCACAGTGACTTCACTTAGGCTCTTAATCTTGTGTTGGAGCTGACATAAGGGACAGAAAAAATCCTTTTTCTATTTCAGCAGTTAGAATATGACAGTAGAAAAATTACTGGTTTATATTCCCTTCACATTGATCTAAACTGTATTTATCCACTCCTGCACAACATTGAATTTTATGAAGTTTTAGTTCTGTGTGAGAGAAAAGCCACCGGTATTCTGCAGGGATGCTGGAGATTTAGGGTCTTTCATTGTTAATCAGCATGGAGTCCGTTGTAAAGCACAAATTGCACTTATTTTTTTAGGTTAAAACTCAGGATAATCTAGGTTTTAGAGGCAGTTCCAGGAATGTAGCTCAAAGAATACTCTGGCACTGATAAATCCATTTTGATACCAGTCCATAGGATGAATTTTAAATGCTTTGCAATGAGGAGACAGATACCTAAAGTACAAGCAAATTCCTTGCTGCAAGCTTAGTTGCAATAGAGAGTCTTAATTCATATTTGTCTTAAATAGTTGGCGGAATTCTTTTCTGTAATGAGGTGATAGTATAATTTCAGAGGGCTATCTAAAGGCTTTACTTAAGCTTAAAAGTGCTATCAAGGATAGTGTAGCAGTTACTGAATTACTCATGGTCATGTCTGAACAGTTCCAAAAGAAGCAAAAAATGTACATTAATGTGTAAGCTGCTTGACAGCTGTGAATGTTTGGCTCTCAGTTTTCTCTCTGGAGTGATACGGGGCATTTAGGCTCTTTAAAGGCTCCTTAGTGATATCATTAAAAGACTAAAGACTATTCAGTATGATAAGATCACAGTAGTGTGATCACACTATCACACCAATGTCAGAAAATTAATACTGGAGTTGAGAAAAAAAAACCAAAAATGAGATTTCTTGGTGGTTGATGGTTTTCTTCCTAATGGGAACCCTACCAAATAAAATGCTGTTGCCCTTCTTGGATTTCATGTACTTAGCCCACATACTCTGGGCTAAGCTGTTGTTTGTTGGTGCTGCACTGTCAGCCATTTCAGGCTCAATTTAGCATCTTTATGGTGATATATGCGGAAAGGTAGTGACACAGTCTTACCAACAAATTTCTTAACATTGCCCTGTGATTTCATAACATTGCTTATGCAGGTGAGCCTGGGTCTGAGTCCATCCCTCCATGTAATAAAGTTATTTTCATAAACTTCCCAAGTTCTGTCTTAAAATCCTTTCGCTAAGTTTGTCAGCGCTACTTTTTTGGGAGCCTTTTCCAAACTCTGACCTCTGCTGGTCAGACATTTCTTTCCAATTTTGAGCCTAAATTTATTTCTGAGTTGTGGTTCCTTCAGACACAATGTCCTTTTTGCTCAAATAGCTCCTCTTCTTGGGGGTTTAGTCCTAATACATTGTAAAGAATAATTATATCCTTTCCCTGCCTTTCTTTGACAAAGCTAGACAAGAAAATCCTTAATTCTTGTTAATAACCTAAATTCTCATTTCCTCAAATATCCTGTATTCCTTCTCTGTATTTGGTACAACACGAATTTATGGAATAGTGCTCCTGATACAGTTTTGCAAGAGCCCTGTACTGTGGCATCAATACTTTACTATCGCTGACAGACCACCTTGATAAGAGTGCCTTTTCCACAGCTCTATTGCAGTAGAGTTTCACGTAGCCTGTGATTTCATAGAAAACTCATGGTCTTTCTCCCCTCTGCTGCTTCCAACTGATACTTCAGAAAAGTGTCTATTGCCTTTCTTGGGCAGGGTAGTGGATTGGAGTGAATTATCATAAACTTCAGTACCTAGCACAAAATTGATACTTTGAGAAGTAGAGGTTGCAGTACAGAACTAAGCTTGCAGTTTGACTAGCACATATTTCATTTTGTTACAGCATCTTTAGATTCATAAGCAATAGTAAAGAGTATGGTAAAGGCTGTTACTGCAGATTTAAGTATTTACATTGTAAACCGATTTTTTTGGGCAACTTTGTATCTTGGAGCATAGCTGAAATTTTGAATTTAAGCATCCCCTGCTTATGAAAAATGAAGAAGTAAAATCTAGAAAAAATACAGTTCTGACTGTAATCCTGTAAAATGGAGTAAAATTTCTATTGCCGATCTTTTATGCAAGCATTGGAGTCAGTGGTGTTATGTGCTCATTTATGTCTTTGCCTCTTTTATGAAGGAGCATAATTGAAATATGTGCCCATGCTTGATTTGTTTATATCACTGACAAACTTAAGGGAAATATGAAGCCAGTTATTCTGTATGAGTAGAAGTTTTCATGTGGTTTGAGGAAGAGTATATTTGAGCTGATGGTGTAGAGAGAGACGACCCGAGATGGACAAGAGAAAGAGAAGCAAGCCAAATAAACACTGTGTGTGTGATTCTGGAAGAAAAGTGTAGAAAAGAGACCTTTATATCAAGCGACAACTGATGAAGTGGTGATGCAGCGAACAAAGGAATTATCTCATTTAGTTAGTTTTCTCTGTGGTCAGGGAAACACAACCTACAGATGTTCTTAAAGAAAAGTGCAGAGGAGATCCTAGCCCTTATGCCCATTTTCTATTTGAACTGCTACAACTTGCAGTAGTAAACCTTTGGTTTTGCTACTTGATCCTAAGTAATGCCATGACATAGGTCAGTCTTTCTATTAAATGAGCTGAACCATATACGGCTTAAGATTTTATCTTGTTTATTTACAGCAATGACAGATGGGTATGGATTGGAATGAATAAGAGGAGTCCAGATTCTTTGGGAACCTGGCAATGGAGTGATGATAAACCTGTAAGTTAACTTTTAACCAGGAAACGTCATGTTCTGATTTGTTTCAGTTTGGACTGGATTGAAAGTAAATTGATAAAATATTTTAATTAAAATATGACAGATCCTTCAACAGATGAATAATTCAGAAGAAGATTGTGCACTTAAGAGCTGCCATCCAGGCAGATTTCCAATTAAAAACATATCTTTAATAAGGTTAACCTGATTTCTGTCTCTATTGCATTAAAATATTTTAACAGAAATATAGTAGTAAGCATCTAAGAGCTGGTGGAGAGAACAAGATGTCTTCATGCCACAACAGAGGGGAGGGTTTACCAGTTCATCTCCTTGATATGTCAGACTTCTCCAAAAATACCTTCCTCACTGTAATTGATTTATTTGCCTGAAATTGTGAGTTCTTTCCCTCTCTCCCCCCATAATAACAGGTACACAGACTCAAACCTGATCCAGTAACTGCCATTTTACACATATTTTAATAGTGATAAACGTARTGGGATCACAGGTTTGAATGGTTATCTCTGGGGATTACCACAGCAAAAATAGTTGTAATGATTCTTTCATCTTGTCCATCCTGTAGGTAACTAGTGTTGTTATGCCACTCGATTATCTGGAAGATGAATATGATACAAGAGACTGTGCTGCATTAAAGGTTAGTTTCAAGGTTTTTAATAACAGCATGCATATTTTTACATGGAAGTACTTGGAAAAAATACTTTTGCCAGCCATATATTGAATTTAGGTTGACTGCTGAGATGTTTTCTTTGCATAGTGAAAAAGTTGCTAGTGTTCCCTTTATCAATCTACACCTATTATCAATTTTCCCTTATTCAAGCAGTTTTTTAGGAACCAAGCGCTGTGCTAATGATAACCTTTCGTAAGACTTCTTTTGAACTAGAAAATATTTTGGTAACAATGCTATTCTCTGTTGCATAATGCCATACTATGTATCTCTTGTATAGTACACATAACACTTACGGATGTAACATGGAGTCTAAAATAAAAAAGCAGACAGAGCCCTACCAGTAACTTTTAAAATCTAGATTAGTTTTTCTGAACTGCAAATTAAGAAAATGTTTGAAACTTAAAGTAGGGGAATGCAGTAGCCAGGATAGAGTGTGTGTTTGTGTTTATTGTGTGTATTTCCTTGTTTACTTGTGAAATAGACTGTAAGTGCTGTGTCGGTTTCTAATTCAAAGTGTCAGGCCTCTGCTTAATTCCTAATTATGTTTTTCATTGCTTAATTTAGTCTTGATGGCATGAGTTCTAAAATGGCCTTTAACTTTTCTGAAGCATCACCTGACATAAGATCATTCCAATCCCTTCTTTTAAGAACCACCTCTGCTTTTAGGATTTACTGAAGGAAAGGATAGTTGCCTCCCTTTGCTGCTGTTCACAGCCATTTTCCCTCATTCTCTTCTCCTGTGTTTATGACCCCAGGCCGAGAAGCTGTCAGCATTAAGCTACTAAAAATTTTAGACAAGAGCAGAGCAGTTTGAAGGGGACACTGTGAATATAGTAACCTCCCTTCCCTGTCTGCTAGGTATAGACATTTTCTTTCACTAAATGATAAAAAATTCTCCTTATTGGGGAGATCAGCAAGAGTGAAGTCAGATTTTAAGCTTGATTGTAAGAAATAATTTTAAATAAGAATGATTATTTCTATGCCAGTTCTGATGGTTGCTTCTTCTGAGCAGAAATGAGAATCATTTCAGGGCAACAAGTTGCAACAGATAATTCAATAATAAGCATCGATGAGATCCTGTGCACTACAAAAAAGCAAAGAAACAACATTGCAAGAAGAGACTTTTGTATGTAGACTGACCTTAAGTCCTTTACCTAATTGCTTCACAAACTTGGCTAGCATGGAGAGTTTTAGTTGAAGAGTTACAGTTGTATCTGCTCATTTTTTGCAAAATAAGTTGTGGGACTAAAACCACAGTAATATATACTGACTTTGCCAAAGTACCTTTTTAATACAGTTTCATTTCATGTTTAAGAGGCCTATGCCTAACTCAGTTCTCTGTTTCTACTTTTATACAAGACCTCTCAGTTTTCACGGAGATCATTTTGGAGATTTTATTTCCATGAAGGCAGAGACCTGGAATTTTACTTCAAGCCTTTTGATTGTGAAGCTAAACTTGAATGGGTCTGCCAGATAACAAAAGGTAAACTGCAGTTACATCCATTTATTCCTATAAAAGAGTTTATTATTCATTACCACTGAGTTGTCATTACTGCCCAATAACACAAACTTTGCAAACAATATTTTATCATTTCCTTTCTGAACTGTTAAGAGGTCAGTACATGAGATGTCTCGCCTATGTCACATACAAATAGACGTGCACTTAGAATATTCAAAGATATATCAGAAAATGACCGTGAGGAGGATGCAGTATCACTGCTCCCATATTCTTTCTTGTCCCATGAAGTGAGAAGTGGCTTCTTATTTGGTGAGGTGATATAAGCCACCGAGTTGCAGCATTTGTGGACTTTACTTAATCTTTCTTAGTGATATTTATAACTAAATGACCACAGACATCTTGGGTGTACAGTTTGCTTCAACCTTAGGTGAATTAGCCTTCTGCTGATAAAACTGGTGTACTAGGTCCTCATTGTAGTGAGACAGAGGAGTGGGAATACAAAAGAATGGCATGGCATATCTGCACAGATCCGAGTTTTTCTGTGCAGTATGAAAAGTGCTGTAGTCCAGTAGGCTTTTACATTTTGGTTGTTCATTAAAAGGCATTTCAGAGGATGAAGCTTTTTTATTGTGGGGAGATATGGGTAGATATACTACTTTGATGCTTGTATTCTGCTTCGGAGGAAAAAAGCCACAGTTGTTTAAGACTGAGGTCAGCTTATTTTAAACTATTAAACGTGTGTATGATTTTCTTCTCCTTTTATTTTTTCCATCATGCATACTGAGAAGCATGAGTACAATACATCACTTCCATTATTGGTGACCACAGTCTTGTTAGAAGGTGAACTTGAAGTGACTATTCCTTTTTTTCCTCTGGACAGGTAGCACTCCAAAGACACCTGAGTGGTACATACCAGGTAAATGGACTTTTTGCGTATTCTTCCACTATGTGTATATAGTTAATACTTTATATCTTCTATTAGTTTTGTTATATTACTACTGTAATACCTGTTTGATACCAGCAAAGGTCATGACTGATAAAATTTGATTCTGAGAGAGCTCGGAATGCAAGGAGTGTTGGCTCTTCAATGTCAAACTGAAATTTCTTATTACGTTCAGAAGAAGAAAGGATGAGTTTTTCAGAATTTATTTCTTACGCGTGTGATATTTCTTCTGCATAGATGAAATTGGAATTCATGGAGCCCCACTTGTTGTTGATGGAGCAGAGCTGTGGTTTGTACCAGATAAAAACCTGAGCTTCCAGGAAGCTATTTTCTACTGTCAAAAAAATGATAGTGATTTAGCCTCTGTGGAGTCTTACCCAAAACTCAGGACAATACTATCTCAAATAGAGAAGGTAAGGAGGTGTAATCTGTCTAACGGGTACTTTTCACTATAGGGAAATTTTTCTTGTTAGTTTTTCCAATATAAGAAAATGTTAATCCTTAATTTCTTTCTTTTTCCTGTTGGCCTTAATAGTTTTTAATTGTACTTAAAAGGAAAAGATGAGTTGAAAGAGAATTATTTTAATGTCAGTCTTGTAAAAGAATTTTTTAAGTTTAAAAGTAGCCTTAACAACATGGAAAAAAACCCCCACCTCCAAACGGAGAGAAAGTGTCATAACAGGACCACCATGTAAGCATCCATTGTCTGCAAATAATTCACTAACAATTGTGACAGTTCTTCATTTTATGCACGGGACAGCACATCATTTTTCACCTGATGAGAGAATTTAATTAGAAATGCATGATGGTCTGGTAGCCTTTACTGAAAGGGGTTTGTGGTGTTCATAGCATGAAAGTACATTCTTTTAAGGAATCTTACCAAAACATTTCAAGTTTCAGCACCTCTGTTACTACCTTTCTTCAGTGCTACTGCTTGTGAGACAACAATACTTTCTGAAATTAGCAGCTTGCAAGCTCTCTTAATGAAATTTCTCCTGACAAGAAGTTACCTGGAGGGAGAAATTACAAGGCAAGAGAAATTGAGGATTTGACCTGCTAAATCTCTAGCCTTTTCATGAACTATTCGTTGTTGGGCTATCTGCTGGAAGAACAGGATTATTCTGAGGAAGGAAGGAAGGTCCTGTGGAACCACATCAGCTTTAGGCAGCTTGCAGCTATGTCCTGGTTGTCTGGTAGAGTTCCTGCTATGAATTTTGTGGGAATGATATATCTAGCACACACTTAAGACAGTGCTGCAAGATTTCCTGTAGCTTTATCCAGCACAGTGGAAAATGTGGGCGCTTTTTTCTAGTAGGTGCAGGGGTCCATCTACTTAGCATATCAGTCTCGAACTGTATCCTTTCCTATTGCTGAAGAATAGCAATTCCTGCACATTTTAGAAACACTTCAAATCAAAATTAATTTTGTCATTGATTTATCCTTGGTAGAGTCTGGAGCTCTTTCTCTATGGGCTGTAAAATACTGGGTTTTTTGTTCTTTATTTCCACAGTTATCAAACAGCGAACAGAAGTGGTGGCTGAAGTTTATTGATTATGGCTACAGCTATCATTCACCGTATGTAGAGTAATTATGGGATGCTTTATTGTAAGCTTTTTTTGATGTGCTTTTCAGGAATATAGTTAACTAGAATAGTTTCCAAAGGAAAATATTTTATCCCCAAATTTGTAAAAGGTTACTTCTTCTGTATCATCCCAAAGAAGTAAGATAAATAATTTGAACTAAACTAGAAAACAATACAGCATTATTCAGTGACCACTGTTCTCCGCTTTTGTTCACATGTACCTGCACCTATTCTTGCCATGCTAAACTTAGACCATAGAGTACCTAAAACAGAGAGAGTAGAACTGTGTAGTACTCAGACAAAGCAAACAGTGGTTAAGACAGTATGTGTGTACAATTAGAAAGTGGGTATATTTCAAAATATTGTTGAAACATTTTAATTAGCTGCCAAATTTTGAGTTCTATTCCCATTACAAGCGTTATCGACATCAAAAATTTAATTCATAATAATAATAACTGAATTCATAATCCATTTCTTTTATGTCTGTCAGAGCCTCTAGATTTTGGGTTGTTGGGCTTTGACATCTTAGTCTTGTCATGTGAACCCTTGAAATCTGTGGTCCTAATAGCTAATGTATTCCATTGATCTTTAAAATGCTTTTATTGGATTTTTAAGCCCACTTCTATGTTCTGTTAATAATTGGGGAACTAAAAAAAAAAAAAAAAAAAAAAAAGGATACCTGAGAACAGGGAATGTGAAATTGGTTTAAGACATCACTCTTCCAGTTAGGTAATGCCAAAGTCTTGGTGGGCTTATAGTATAGCCCTGTAGAGTTGAGATGACTCACAGCAAACCTTGCATCGTGCCATTCATGGCTGCAGCGAAGGATCATGGGCCTCTTACAAGGAATATTCTTCACTTGCCAAAATACTATGGCAATATACTACTTTGAAAATACAACAGGGGCTATTGCTCATTTTCCTCACTTGTCCTGACAGTGTGCCAGCGATTGCAGCATGGTGATAAATAACCTCCTACCCTCATGCTGCACATCTCCTCAACACAGTTAGTTTGGGCAAGGTATATAACTACTGCACCTACCACATATTTGTCCTAGTCTAGTTTTTTCCCCCCTCTGTCCTTTCCAGTGTTGTAGCGTATCTCCTAGAAACAGTTACCAGCCCAAATTTTTGTTTGCACTGGCTCTGTTGCTATCAGTGTTTCCACCTGAAGATCACATTGGATTGGAGATTGACTCTGAAATGTTTGTATCCAGTTTACAGTTATTTTCACGCTTCCATGATCGATTCCTGAGGGATTGCTGGTATGTTTCCAGAAAGAACTGGTATAGAGGTAAGGTTGTTTTTATGTTTTCATCCCTCTCTGTCATTAGTATATTTAAAAAAAAAAAAAGTAATTACTGTTCTGCCCAAACTCTTATATTGAATGCAAATTGATATTGAATTAGGAGTGAATGGCTTCTTGATGATAATCTGACTGAATTTTGAATCATTTATTTCTTCCTTATGGTAGAAGCCATGATAATATTTCTTGATGACCAGAGGCAAACCTGAATTCAGATGACAATTTTTTATGATTGATTGTCACTCGTTTTGCGACATAAATTGATTAGGTGAAATCTGGTTTTGGTGGTTACTGTTCTGTGTTTATGCTACATACTCTGAGCTCTGAAAATTAAGTCTTAAGAGTTCTGTTAGTTAGAGGAGCTTGACTGAATACTTGCAACTGCATATGCATCTGGAGATGCAAATTTCATTAAGTAGTGGAGTCATACTGGAAGAGGTACACAAAGTAATGGAAATGCCACCTTGAAGCTTCTTATTTCCTTTTTTCAACATGTTTTATATTGAGGAAAATGTATAACCCCTGGAGAACAAATAGTTCCTCCTGTCTACTACCATTTCCACTTTAAAGCACATTATTCTGTTGTATGCTGCTGACCTGTTTTCATCTCTATTAGCCAAAAATTGCTCTTGACTAGGAAGCCAGTCCAGTTACTGTAGGAGTCATGTAAAGCAGTACAGGCCAGATGCTCTCCATTTGGATGTTAAAGGATTCCTTTTGGCTTTAATGATCTTTAGGTCACACACCATCTATGCCAGAATATGAGATTAGTCCTCATATTCCAAGTCTTCTTATTTCATGATTTTTCTGTTTGAAGTTATTTCTGCCTGTATGAAGTGTTACTACTGGAAGTAAGGATCAGACTCTGAATCTTTAGGAATATTATATTACTGTTTGATATAAATCATTTACATTTGTCTTTTGCTCTGCTGTTACTTTTAATGCTTTAGATTGCATAGTACTTCACTGTGGTTGCACTGAAAAGGACTTTGCTTCAGATTGGTCTTTGCCATGTCATAAAGTATGGATGGCAATTGGAGCATGATAGGCATTACCATAACTGTTTTTTAAAACTTATATTTCTGCAGACTACCCAGTTAACTGTAACGTGAAACTGCCCTTCATCTGTGAAAAAAATAATGCCTCCTTACTAGAGAAACATGATCCCAGTTACCGCCCAGTCAGAGGAGGTTGCCCTAAAGGTTGGCGTCGGTTCCAGAATAAGGTATCGAGATAATAGAGATCAATCATCCTTACCTATTTTTCATAGTCCAGTAAGCTGGAGTGCCCTGCTAAAAGAGGTGAGGAAGTAGCCCCTGCGTTCAGGTATGGACTGAGAGGTGGCTTTTGAAAACTATGTGTAGTGATTAAAATCATCTCCCCCACTTCTCTGTCCCTTACTCAAGATTGATGGTTTCTTCATTTCAAAGCAGTAATTTTCAGGTTTTTTGCTTTCCCATCACCACATGTTTAGGTCCAAGAACGTTGGTTGTATCGTCTAATCTTGGGCTCTGCTTTGAAGGAAGAGTAGGATTAGAAAGGGAGAGGATGAGGTTTCTGTGGCAGAAGCTTCTTGATTCTCTCGCTGAGTAATCATAGGCAGGCAGCAAGCTGGCAGACACTGCTTCCTAAGTTGCCTTAAGGACTTAATTCACTTAAGAACTAGAAGCAGCTTTTAAGAATGAACCAACAGAGGTCAGAAGCCATAGTATAGTATATTTCAGTACTATGTTTTAAGGCAGTCATCTAAAGTCTTAGCAAGACTGATTCCTGTTATTTGGCCYGCCGTTAGTCTGTACATAAGAAGGAGAGTGCATCAAATCTGCACATTACATTGTGCCAAGGTTTGCAAATTTACTTCACATCATTGCAGAATATAGCTTTTGAGTTCCCATGTAGTTTCTCCCAAAAGGTAACGTGTTACAATACAAGTTCCTGGCCCAACCCTGTCTGACTTCAGAGTTCATGTGTGAATTCTCATTCTTAAAACAGTACGTGATCCTGATGTAGCCAATTAAAAATTGCTGAATTCTAATCCTCAGTGAATGAGGAGTTAGTCAGTGGGATTATTCATCATTTTATATTTAGCTATTCTGTTGAATCTAATGAGAAATGCATGCAGGTATTATCACTTCCCTTGCTTTCTGAGAAAAGTAATTATATGTTATTGCAGGAAATGAGAAGTGAGTTTTTAGGGTTGGTTTAAGAACCTTTTCTTACAAGTTATTTCTTAGGAAGCAATGGTATGATGAAAATCAGTTTCATTATGTTTATTTTGCAGTGTTTTCTAAAGATGAAACCCGAATATTTAACATTTAATGCAGCTAATGAAAAGTGTGTAACTTTTGGAGGGTCTCTTCCATCTATCTCAAATCAAGCTGAGCAAGGTATGATGGTGAACTGGGGGCACTTCTGGTATGCAGCTTCTCTTCCAAATTCAGTATAGTTCTGCTTAAGAACTTGAGCATAAAATCACTTGGTTATCTACAGGCATACCAGGAGCATTCTAAAAATCCACGACCAGTTAAAAATGTGTTGTCTGTTGTTGTTTGTGTCACTGGAAACATAACATGGAAATGAAGTCAGCAAATATTTGAGCCAGTTCGAAGAGCAGCTTCTCTGTATGATCTTAACCTGTTATAAAAAGAAAAAAATGTAAAACCTTGCATTAAGGGATGAGGATAGAAGGGTCACCACTGAATGAAGAATTCCCATGTTTTGCTTTGCAAGTTAAAACATAACTGAGACTGTAGACTTTGCACTGTGAAAACCACCTTAGGAGCTGCTTCTAAGACAAGCTCAGCTGTCTGTGTGGGGGCGAGATGGCAAACACAATGCCCGGTGGAGCACATAGGACCCTCTGTGTCTAAGCATGCTGAGCTTAATATGGCAGTATGTCTAAATCGACCACCTGCAGGCTCTCCAGGACACAGATAGGAGGATGGAAGGCAAGGGGACTGCAAAACACCTTTGGGACCTGCCTCTCAGCTGTCGTATAGAGTAGGGTCATTGAGGTAAATGCAGTAAGGAAAAAATGCATTCACATTGGCTGCAAGTAATGTTCAGCGATAAACTGCTGAATAGGACAGCTGTATTTGCATTTATATTCTTGTGGATAACTAACAGTTCTCTGCAGGTATATCTGAAGTAGCTCAGTTGAATTCTGCAATGTGCACGGTGCATATTTTCTTTATAAGCAAATAACCTCTTACCAAATGGAATATGGAAAGGGGACTAGGGAGGCCACTGGTGTACCTGCAGGCAGCAGCTGAATGGTAATTTGTTTTTTTACTGCTGTTATTGGGGAGGAATAGGGTTGTAACCATACAGGAATATACATGTCTGAGACCTGTGTGTTTTTGGATGCTTTTAAGATTGCAAAATCATAGCCATTCTGAAATGTTATATAGCACGATCTTTTGTCTGGTTTGGTGCATGTGGAAGTGTTTGTTATTGTTTCTTGTTTGTTTTTCTTTCCCCCCTGTAGTGGAGGCCACCTATATGGAAAGAAGGCACAGTTCTCTTAAAGAAGCGTGCCTCTTTCTGTGGGCTGCTTCTACTCTTCCCAGTGGCATTAGGAGGCTGGCTAGGTCTGACATGTAAATCTTCAATGGCTTTGTCTAGCTCAGAAAATAGGCTGAGGCTAGTCTGGCATGGGGCCAATAGTTAAGACATGTCAGCAGTAGCTAATTACATAGCTTCAATTTGTCTTCCTAATCTAGACAAGCTCAGTGAATGCCTTTGGTGCCTGGGGGGGTTACCAAAGCCCATTGTTTTGTGCCAGAATGATCACTAAGAGGGATCTGATTTAAGGTTTTCCTGGCTGCAGTTTTTTCCAACTAAACCCGAGTTCCTTTGTCCTGTCCTGCGTTCTCTGATGGTGGGGTGGGCAAACTCTGCCAGAATCCAAGAAATGTTTCTGCTTTATGGCATATGGCAGTAGGAGAGGAAGATGGGAGATAAGACTTCCTCTATCAACTCAGAGAGGGCAGGAGGGAGCTCTTCCATTACCTCTGCAGGGAGACAATAGAAGATCTTGCAGACCTGTGGAAGAGCAGCTTCTGAAATTTGGATGTAAGTGCAAGAATACAAAGTAGTGGGCAGAGAAGCAGGTTAAATCCGCTACGTGCTCCTCAGCTGAGAATTTGGAGGACAAATACCAATACTCTGCTGCTTTCAGATAAAATCAATGTGAAAGGTGTTATCTTATGGAAGAGAGGGATGATAAGCATTTGGCAATCATAAAGGGCTGGGAAAATTAAGTTAATACAAACGGGGGTTGCATTATCTTATTTATGTGAAGTGTTTTTTCAGATGTTTACTGTTGTTGTCTGAACCACAATATGTACATTTTACTGTTCTGTCCAACAGATTATATAACATCCTTGCTTCCTGGTATGCCAAAAGATATTTGGATTGGTTTGCAGTTTCTGTTCAGCACAAGGGAAAACAAATGGATAGATGAGAGTAGACTGTTGTATAGTAACTTTCACCCACTCCTGACGGGAAGATTAAGGAAAATTCCACTGGACGTAAGTTCTGACTTTTGATTTCTCTTGACTATTGAGTAATGAAATTTGGAATATTGACTGTATCAAAAAAAAAAAAAAGCCAAAAAATATGTAACAGACCAAATCCCCCAGTTAGTGGTTTTAATTGGCAAATAAGGTGACTGACAGTAATGGAGTTCTGTTTACCTTTATTTGGATGACAACTTCTGAACTGAGTTACGAAAACACTGAAGGGTGAAGGAAAAAAGCGAAACAACTGTTTAATGACTCTTCTGGAACTTCGATTTGCAATTTAAAGACTACATGAAAACAGTCATCAAAAAAATGGCATCAATAATTCTTGGTTCAGTTACACTTAGAATGCATCTGTAAACCATTATACATTGGTATTTTGCTCACTGCTCTACCCAAGGTGAAGCATAATAAATGCAATTGAATCACACTCACAAACAAGATTTATTTTAAGCATTAAATAATTTCATTTAATATTCTCTCCCTTATTTAACTTACGAATTCTTTTTGAGTCCAGGCACCTGGTAGTGTTTGTAAAATAAGTAAGCCCTATTGCACCACTCCTTTGAAACTTCTTAAACAAGTTCAGACAGCTCGGGTTCTCCTAGCCGCATGTTACTTCACCTTCTCTACACAAGTATGTTTATGCCTTATTTGAGTCTGATAAGCGTATTTCTGTGTTTCAGCTTTTTGATGAAGAATTTAACAATCAGTGCGGTGTAATCCTCAATGATCCCAAATCACAGTATGTTGGAACATGGAATTTCACTGCTTGTGCTGACAGGCACTTCTTGGGTATATGCCAGCGGCCTATAGGTAAGTCTGAAGAGTCAAAATAAATTAGAGCCAGAGTTAACAGTTAAGATGAGTGTGCCAGCACACCTTTTAATGCATGTAAATTGTTGCACTTGAAGAGCAAGATTCTTGTAGAGACTGAGCAGGTAAATTTTGGAAAAGCAGAGTGTGGAGGATGATCTGGGACCTATTTTATCAGCCATTCAGAATTTTCCCTTTCTTTTTTCATATCCCAGTTCAGAAGGAATCTGTTTTCCTGAGAGACTCTGGGTGGTTTCAATGGAACCATACTTCAGCAGATGGGGCTTTAGTGTTCTGTGGGTGTAGAGGTCCATGTACATCAAGGGGTGGAACAAGTGACTCCTTTTTTGTCTTCAGAACTGTGGAAGCAAGAAGCCCTGGGAAGGAACCTCACAATATTTCCATCCTCCTTAAACACATCCTGTGGGTTTTAGCACTATCAGAATATGAGGTATCATGTACTCTTAATGTTGAAATCGGTCTCCCCAGAGCAAACCTTGAGGGCATACATGGAGGGTGATAATTTGGAGTGATGCAGCTTTCCCTAGCTTCATACATATCTGTTGGCATGAGTGGGTTTTCTTAATCTGAACTAAAAATAATATTCTGATGTGGCCATGTGGGTTGGTTGACACCAATTACTGGAATTGGATCAAACGCATATAGCTATTATATGCATTTAATTACTGCTATGGGCTAATGTTCAGCATACCCACTTCTGAGTATGTTCCTCTATGTAAATAATCCTTTTAACTAACATGCTATCTTCTAAAAGAAAACCACGTGTGCAAAACACCCAAGAATATGCCAACCTTCTTAATTCTCAAATAGGCAAAGAGATTCACCCCCCTCCATTTAACACAAAAAATCTTCTTTATTTCAGTGCCAAATACTTCAGAAATTCCCAGTGTCCAGATTAGAAGTCTGGATGGAAGAGATGTAGTCATAAAAACTCGAGAAGGGGATTTTTATTAATAGGAGGTTGACAGTATATGTGTGTAGATCAGTATATTGTTAGTCTGGGCTGACTAAAATACTAAGCACTTCTTCCTAGCCACAGCTGTAGAAGGTGTAATGAGAAGAGTTTTTAGACTGCCAGAGAATGTGTCTTGGTACAGTCTGGTCTTATATCATCATTGTATTAGGGATCTAAGGATAATTCAGGTTGGAAGGGACCTCAGCAGGGTGCAGGGACGGCTGTGACAGAGTCCAGGTTGCCTAGGGCTTTATCCTAGGGAAAAAGACAATTTGTGTTGCTTGGAAATCTTGGCAGAACTTGCAGAACTTCTTGAGACGTTAATCATCGGCAATTACTTCTTTCAGAAATGGACACTTTCCTTACTACCTTGTTTCCAATTTGGTACCCCTTGATGTGTGATGGCACCTTTGGTTCCATGGTTCTTTTTTGTAGCTGTTTACTAAGTGAAAGCATTTGGCAGCAGACACAAACCACTTCAAATAATCTGTTTCAGCCTGGTCACTTTTCTGATCTATTGAAAGCTGTAAATTGCATATAAATATCAAATTAATATTATGTTTCTGTCTTCTTGTGTTTTGGAAAATGGTCCTGTCAGCCTATCAATCAGACATTTATATCCTGTTCTTTATAGAGTAATTTTTTTTTTTTTTTTTTCCCCTCTCTCAGTGAGTTTTTTCTGCTTGAGATATTTTAAATATCAGGGGTTTTCTCCGTTTTGAAGACACCAATTTATTTTTGGTTGTGTATAAAATTTTTGAGGTTCCCAGGTTTGCATGCTTTAATTTACCACCCATGGGAATGTTTGCATGTTTTATTAACTGCAGTTGCTATGCATTGCTGAGCTGTATGCCTTCAGTATGATGCTGATAACTGTGATAATGCTCAGTGCTTAGAGCACAAATAGTGAATTATACCCCTCCCTATGCAAGGTGGATTTTCTGCAATTAGTTAAGCACATGTGGAGGCAAAATCAATTCCCACTATACCCATGGATGGCAGTAAGGAATTCTGGGACTGTGCTGTACACTGTGAGATCTGCATAGACAAGTTTTGTGGCCCATTAGATTCGCATAAGCATAAATCTACAGGCTCCACAGAGATAAATGAGTTGTTTAGCTGTTGCTATATTGCAGCAGAGAGCAGTCACTCTCTCCCATTCTTGTATTTAATTAAAGTTATAGAATATGCTTTTAATTCAATAAATAGAATTCTTAACATTATTTAGCAGTTAGTTAAAAATAGAAAATATAAAAAGATGTGAACCTAAGTTGAGAGAGAGAGAGAGAGAGAGAGAAAAATAGATTGGCTGAAAATAATCCTTCTTACTTCTTTTCTTTTATATATTTTCTATCTAATGTGTCAAAGATATTTGCTTTTAACTACAATCATTAGCATAATCTACTGTCTAAGAAAATATTTTTGATTTCTTTTTCCAGGGGAAGTTCAAACAGGTTTTTCTGTTTGTTACAAAGAAATTGGGAGTTTAAAATGTATTTCAGTGTTTAACTACCTAATAACTGGATTTCTTTCTTACGTATAGGAACTGCTGATAACCAGACAGAGCAAGTCCTTAATGAAACATTGAGCTATCAAAATGTTCAATACATGGTAATTCCAAAGAATTTGTCCTGGAATGATGCAATGGCTGCATGCATAAGTAACAAGATGCAGCTGGTTAGCATCACAGATCAGTTCCAGCAGGCTTTTCTCGCTGTTCAGGCTGCCCTTCGTAATTACCCACTGTGGATTGGACTCTTCAGCAGAGATGTAAGTTTTATTTTCCCCTCAGACTGTGGCTTAAGGTAATTTTTAGAGTTGTGTGAAACAGAAACTGGGATAAAGAGATGCAATGAAAAATTAATTTCTGGGGTAACTGTTTTCATTTAGGGATAACCATCTGGAGGGTCTCAAGATCACTGTTCTAAATCTTCAGTTCTCCAAGTTACATAGTTGTTGAACTCCACTGGACAGATTGATGATGAGACAATTCTTTTGAAAAATTACAGGATGAAGGGATATATTGTAGGGTAGCAGCAACATAGATCACTGAATCATCTTTGTCTCTTTTGTTAATGAATGAGTAATTAGTGTTGCCATTTAATATCATTGCCGCTGTTTACGGTACCACTCTAGAAAGACAACCCAAAATCTGTTTTAAAAGGGAGAAACTAGAAGTGGCAAATAAAATCCAAAATGAATCATTGAACACTTCTGGAGATACATTTCTAAAGCTTAACTTAGACTCTGTTGTTACTTCATGTTATTTGTGCTGTGTGTTTTGAGTGAGAGGGAGACATCCCTGAGACAGGTTAGTGGGTTTTTCTTTTCTCTTCTGTTTGTTTCGTCTTTGGAAAAGTCAATGCAGGAGGCACTGCTTTGCCTTTATTAGCCAGAGGACCTCTTGAAGGTCTTCGTTGTGGACCAAGAGCTTTCTCAGCTGTTAATGAAATGGCTTGGGCTTGCTTGCAGGGTTTATCTTTTTTTGTCAAGCACATGAGTCTTGAGATAATTGCAAAAAAAAAGTTAAAATTTATTTGAGAAGTGCATTACCTACAAAGGCTGATGGTGCTCACTCTATGGTGTTATGATCTTCCTATGTCAGTAATGGGCTACTGAGTATTCTAGGCAAAGTAGGGGGAAAAAAATAGAAATTTGAGTATATACTTTATGGAGAATATTTTAAAAGGAAATGGGCATTTAATCTTAGTGAAGATGGGGAAACCAGAACAACTTATTTTCCCTCCTCTTTTGAATCTTTATCTGTAAGTGAAGATCAAATGATTCATTTTGCTGCATACAACTCAGGCATGCACTAGCTTTTCACTATTGCAACACTTTGTTATTTGGGCACAATTAAAAAGTCACATGAAAGGAAATTATAATGAAACTGGTCAACAGAACTTGTTACTCCAGTGCTGGAATCATAGACACAAAAGAAAGATACAAGATAAATCAAATTACAAAGCGGCAGGGGGATTTCCTGAAGAAAACTTCTAAATGTAAGATTCTTAAAGGATGGCATGCTTGATGTATGTGGGATTTTTCTTATTCATCCTGCATCCTCCAGGGCAGGAACGCATTCGATTTATTACATCAGTTAAGTATTTAATAGATTAATTTCAACTCAGTGTGGAGTAGCTGAGACTGGGCCTTATTCTCAGATATTATCAGTTTTCCAAGACCAGATAATTATATCCACCGCTGATTTGCAGGTGCAAATGATGTAATTTGGACATCTCATTGCCAGGCCTTCCTCCATAAGCATAGTAGTTAAACATCAACATTTGATAATTTGCCATCCACTTCAGCTAATTCATATCTTTGCAACTACAAAATTTAAAATAGCGAAGCTTGTTATATTGTGAGCAGCAGATCAGATCGCGAGGGCAGTGGAACACCTATAGTTCTCACCAGAGACACTGTAGATGTCTAGCCAATGTAAATATATTACCGTGTCGTTTTCTGTACCTAATATTTTTTACTATGTAAGCTCATCCCTTTTACTTATACAATGCTAGGGTGGAAAACATTATGGCTGGCTGGATGGTAAACATGTTAGTTTTAGTCGCTGGTCTGAAGATGATGAAGAAACAAGCGAAGAATGTGTGTTTTTGGATACTGATGGCTTCTGGAAAACTTCTGACTGTTCCTCTGAAAATCGAGGTGCTATTTGCTACGCATCAGAAAGTATGTATCCTAGCATAATACTTATAAAAGCTGAATTTTGTTTTATTATGAAACATATTTGATAATTGCAGATTGTAACTTCAAAATTACAACTTTTTTTTTAACTTGCACTTCCTGAGACAGGCTGATTTGCATGGCAGGAAAAAAAGAAACAAACTTCAAATAGGCGGCATGCACCTGCTGGTCTTAATCCACATGTTCCTTACAAATGAATTCGGCGTGGGTGCTTTGGGCCAGACTGTACTCTACATATTGTCAACTGATTCTACCTTTGCACTGTTTCTGTGAGATTGTTGCATACTAATCTCTCTCACTTGCATGTGGAAGAAGATTCGGCTACCTCTGTACTATTTACATTGTAATATTAGGACCTCCTGAAATCCCTTCAGACGTGGAAGTCTATACAGGGAGGAGGTACATGACTACATGGAGAAGAAAGATAGCAGGTAGACACTGAATTGAAAGGTGTAAATTAAAGTCACCTGCAGTTCACAAAACTCGTCTAAATATATACCAATTATAGCAAGACAGGTAGGAATATAGCAGGGCATCTTTGGCGGGGGGTACGTATGTAGAATGGCCCTTTTCTGAAAAATAAAAAAGATCTTTCTGAGAGATCATCACAGATTTCTTCCCTATGAGACCATTATAATTTGTTTTGGTTTTTTTTCCATGAGGGGACACAGTTAAGCCATTGTTGTACGTATACACTGGGTGACAGTAAAGTGTATACTTGGCATTATGACATCCTTAACTATTTAGTGCTTGCAATCTGAACAACTGCAGGAAGAGTCCTTCTCACTTCTCAAGTATTAGATAAAGGCACAGAACTGAGATGTGTTGCCAGCTGTGAAATAGCTTATTTGTTATGGTGATCTGCCTTCATACTAGAGAYGATAAGAGCTTTTAGTTATTGGTCCACACTTAGCACTTTTATGTAGGGATTTTATTCTTAAACCTCTATAACATAACAATTATGAAAAGTTGTAAGCATCTGTATTCTTCGATAATGCTTACTGCTGGTTTTGTTACTTTAAAAAAATCACCATTGTGAGGAAACTGAAAGCAACAATGTATTACACATTTAGAGGATAGCACTTAATTTGTCTTGCGTGGTTTTAAATGGTACCTGAAAGTGGTTTGTGGTGTGTCAGGTTAAGTGTTGGTCCTGAATGTCGTCTTTCCCTTCCTTAGAGAAGATTGAAAAAGAACAAGTTACACAAGTTAAGTGCCCACATAAGATTAAAAATACACCCTGGATATCGTTTAGAAACAACTGTTACACTTTTATGATAACAAAAAATAGATGGAGAGAACTGAAGTCTCAAGAAGCTCATCATTTATGCAAGAAAATGAGTAAGTACTTTGTCATATTACAGGTATTTATGGACTTACATCAGCTTGAGGGAGATGAGTTTTAGATCTGAGTCACTGTCTTAAAATGGCAGCAAAGTGAGTGTTGAGAAAGGTTGTAGCATTTGGAAATGTGCATTAGTGTTGCACTGCCTAATGCTGTTTGCCCTTGCACTACTCTGATGATAAGTGCCGGAGCATGGGTAGGAGAGTTTGAGAGAGAGATGGCTAGGAACTATTGAATTCCAAGATCTCTGAAAAACTGGAAGGTTGTTTTTTTTTCTCTTTATAATATACAGATTTTAAGTAGGTTGGGTAATTGTTATTCCCTTGGCAACATTCTGGCTTTACAGTCACGTTTACTTCATGTTTTTTTTTTCGCCCCTTGCTGTGTGGAACACTTAAGTGAACAAAGTAAACAGACAGGGAATAGTCCAATTCAGAAAAGCACCTGGGCTTTTCCTGTCCATCCTGAAGAAAGTGTAAGCTTAGGAACAGCTTCCCTCTTATATTAAAACATTGCTCATGGCACTTCAGACATGCGTCTTTCCAGAAACTGTTTTTATTTTTCATTAATTGATTTCAATTCGGTCTTTTTCTTAGTACTGTTTCTCTACTAGGCAGTTCAAGAAAATCGGGAAAGATTGCTGATATTTTTATGTTCTATGCGGAGAATTTTTACTACATACAACTTGAAGTGACAGTAGAACCCACAAATATCTCTGGAGCTGATGTCTTTCATTTATCCACAAAACCAGGAGAAGCACTGTTGATAATACCTTTGAGAATTGTTTTCGCACTGTTCATTTAGTTATTATGTTATAAAGGTCTAGCCTTTACACATTCTTGACCTATCTGTAATAATTATTAACAGTAATAGCAAAAAAATATTTATTTTGTAACTGAAAGGTGAATTTGTAAGTAATTCAAAAAAACTTTCAACAGACCCAGAAGCATTTGTTCTGAGTGTTCGAGATGAAGAAGAGAATAACTTTGTTACTGAGCAGCTTCATTCATTCAGTGGTCTGGCTATGTGGGTCTGGCTGGGCGTGATTTATGATGACAGTGGTAAGATTTAATTTTTTTTTTTCTTAATAACTGGATTGGAGACAAAGTTTGCAGCATTTTAAGTGCATGTTTCTTGCATGTTTCGGTATACAACTAAAGTCAAACTGAGTGCAAATCTATAATAATGCTTTATATTTGTACTTATCTTCTAAAAGAAAATAACTGGACATGCTTTCTGTTTGAGTGATAATTAGATCCAGTATGTTCTGTTTAGTCTAGATTTGATTTCCATGGAAAGCAGGACTTAAAAGGGCCTGGATGAGTAATGCTAACATATTTAGCATTGTATATGGAACTGATTTACAGTAACTTGGAGTATCAGTGCATTTTTTCCAAAGTGAATATCTGTTAATATCATTAATATATTCAAAGTTAAATGGTATTTGTACACATAATGCCAATGTTTTAATAAATATGCAATGTTTTCCACAGATAAAGTTCTCAAGTGGTATGATGAAACTCATCTGACTTACAATAACTGGAGGCTGGGAAGACCTAACATAAAGAAGAACAGTTTTTTTGCTGGTGTAAATCTTGACGGTTTTTGGGATATTTATAATTATTCTCAAAGTTGGCATGCTCATCACTATAATGTGTACAGTATTCTCGCCTGTAAAATTGAAAGGGGTAAGTAGTAGAGAAGATTTRTGTGTAGTATTGGAGTGTTGGATGAGGGTCATAATTAAAGTCCTGGTTCTGCAGTACCTGCTATATAAGGCTTTGGTTTTGCTCCCAGTGAAACACATGGCACAGCTGTCATGGGCTTCTGGGGTTATATGGTCAGTCTGTTCATCGCTGCTGTAATATTCAGATCAGGAGGAACGTGTCTGCTGTAGTCCTCCATCAACTGCGCACCGTGTTCAAAGTAGCAAAAGATAACTTACTTGATATGAGTGGCTTGTACTGAACACTTTAATGCTTGACTTACATTGATATAGGTGGATTTTAATGCTTTCTGTATGTTCCTAGTAACATGAATGAAGTGCACAAACTTGTTGTCTTCTTATTCTTTGAAATAGGACCCCAACAGCACAAGCCTCCATTGCCTGAGTCTATTCCACATGGAAACAGAACATACAGGATMCTTCAGAAAAAGTTAACATGGTACGAGGCATTGAGAGAATGCAAACACAATAGGAGTGATTTAGCAAGTGTACACAGTGAATCGCAACAGTTATTTCTAGAAGATATTGTCAAGCAGGATGGCTATCCTCTGTGGCTTGGGTTGTCAATTCATGATGTAAGTATATACTGTTGGTAACTTCAGTAACAGAGCTTGTAAATAATTTTCTGCACAGGRTGTGAAATATTTTCTGATGCTTTCTTCCAGTTTCTTGGAATTTCTATTCCATGCAGTAAATTGTCTACTTTTTCAACCCCGTGTAACATAGGTTAAAGTATATTAAATTTTAGTCTATGTAGCACACTGAGATATTTTTCCAAATCCTTGAAATTTTAAAATAATATAAAGGAAGTGCAATTTGCAACACTACCTTTAGAGGCTCCAGATTTATGGCCCTCTGTAGGATCAGATTCCATTAGCAAATACAATCAGACAAGGCTGTATGGAGCCTGTTTAGTCCGTCAGGACTGGCTCTCCAAGACAGTTCAGGAACTGGCTCTCTAGCAAGTTATGCGTCCCTTCTCCCAGTTGGCATAGCAAGAGACAGCATCAGATCTTCCTCCTCCTTGGAGCCAAAAGCCTGTGGCCCCAACCCTGCTCCCCACACTACTCCCCAGACCTGGCCATGGTAGTTAATTGGCAAGAATACCCTTCTGCAGAGAGCACTGTGTGATTTCTGTGCATACCTTTGCTAACTCTGCCCGTCCTTTGGTCTGAATGGGTCCCTCCACTTCCCACAACTGACCCTTGTTGTGATGGGTTTCCAGCAGCGTATCTGAAGTAGGAGCTAGCACAGCAAACTATTCCCGAGCTGGCCAGCTTTACTCACTGAGGCCGTCTCAACAGTTTAGCAGTTTGCAACATATCTGATAACGTTCATAGCAAGGAAGCCAGACTGCTTAAATGAAGCAGCAGGATGAAATTAAGTAAGATGTTCCCCATAGAACAAAACAAGGCTAATTGCAGGTTTAAACTTACAAACGCACCCCAGTTTCTCAGTTCACACAAGTAAGCAGGACTTCTATGTTAAGAATTGATTGGAAGATGCAAACGATGTTGTACATTTATTCAGTATGGATTTAGAAAATGAGGCACTTGCGCTTTAATTTCTCACTCTACAAGGGATAAATATTCCTACATGACTTACTAATGACTGACAAGATTTAAACCACAACCATATGCAGTGGTTTAAAAGTCGTGGTATTTTTCTTTAATTAGGGAAGTAAAGCTAATTTTGAATGGTCAGATGGAAGCGACTTTGACTACTATCCTTGGGAATTAGAAAACTCAAATACTACTGAGAACTGTGTTCTACTGGATACTAAAGGATCTTGGAACCGTACAAAATGTACAGATGTTGCTGAAGGTGCCATTTGCTATAGCCCTCCAAACAGTAAGTGTTATTTTTAATGTTTTGTGTAGTGTCTTATGTATTCTATCTTTACATGTTGTATTTAGAACTAGAAATGAAGGCTGAAATACTACACGTGATTCCCTCTTTAAGAAGAGTTGTCTATCAGGAATGATAAAACACTTTTTAATACTTAAGGGAGGTTAATTCTCTCGATTCCAGTGGTGAAAATCTAAAACAATCCTGGTCACTTTTTGATCATCTGTGATATGAATATCAAATTGTATGTATCTTTTCTGAATTGAAATCCATATCAAACACGTACACCAAACTTCAAAACCCCCTAGAAGGCAAGAAAAGATGGTTCCCAAGTCTTTGGGACTCATCTTATGCTCATTTTCAAATAAATTAATCTATGACACATGAAGAAGGAATGTAAACTTACTGAATCATGGTTGTTGGTAGGAGTAGTCATCCTTATTAATACTTACTGTCCTGTTACTACAAAGAGACTAAGCGCAAACTCCTGCAGCAGAAATAATGTCAATTTCTTTTGTCTTTGCAGAGAGACAATTACAGCCAAAGCAAGCGAGCAGAGCCCCAGGATGCCCGCAAATTAGTGGTACCCTACAGTGGACACAGTATAAGGATCACTGTTATGCGTTTGACATGGCGTTCTACAATTTTTCAGTATATAATGTGGAAGATGCTAAGAAAGTCTGCCAGAAACTGAGTATGTTTAGACTCTCTATCACATTATAACTTGTAATTAGTCCATTATTTGAAAAGAAAAAAAAAACCCAACAACAACCAAAAAACCTACACGTGTTATACTTTAGCTTTTCAGCTTTTATGCTTCTTTACTTTAGGAAAAGTAATAGCAAGCTTTACCAAGAACCTTAATCAGATGTTAAAAAATAAAACTCTGCAATGTGCTGACCGTTTGTTTGGCACATGGATATCTGCGAGTAAAATGCAGATAGCCATTGATAGAGGATTCAGAAATTTAAGGCTTACAGTTTGGAGGAAACCATTTTATTTGCATACAATTAACTTTATTATAATAAAGTTAGTGCTGTTAGCAGTGTTTTCCTATTATATCCTTGCATCAGCTGCTTGCTAATAGGGAGCTTGCTAACCTATCAAATGGTTCAAAGCACGTACTTTATAGATATTATTAAGGCACGTAATATCACTGAAAAACTTAATTTTATGTCAAATTAAAGGATTTTCTCTCTTCTTTGATAAGCTATGTGGGGAATTGTATTGTGGAAGATGATATTAAGCAGTCTTGTGTACAGAATTTTTAATCACCTTCTTAGCTTAGAAGCTAGAGACTGTCACAACTTACTTTTACTGAATTATCTTATGACGTGAAGTTGAACTCGCTATGTAGGATGAAAAAGAAAAGGTGCAAGTAGTCCCAGTTCTGGATGTAGTTTTATATTCAATCCTACCTGGTCTGGTAGTTGAAAGAGAAAGTGATCTTTCTTTAAAGCTTCTGGCTTATATTTGCATATACTTGTAAAGAATGGGTACGCTCTCAGCCTGTCTCCAGTATACCCTTTCCTCCCTTTTATTCCTTAATTGCTATACACTGTATAAAACCTGAGGCACAATGAGGGATTGATTTAGAAATTAACTCAGCAAAATGCTGAGCTTTTGTTCAACTATATTTTTGAAAAGGGCTTATTACTTGGACAAGACTAGTAATTCTGAATGTGGCATATCTTTTGATACCTTCCATGTATGTAGTCCACAGCTGCAGTAAGTTTACTCCCATTTTATTTTGTATGACCTGCTTGAATAACCAGTCATCTGAAGCTGTCTTGTATAACATTACACTGTATTTTAGGGAATGGGGAGTTTATGTCTTTATTCTGCAGGTTACTTCAAGCTAATTCTACAAGCCCAGATCAGCAAATCTTTTCCTGAAGTAATTGTTCCCACAGAAAACTCCATGTACAAGCACCATGAAAAATCTCTGAAGTTGCAATTCTGACCGGTTTCCTCTTCCCCTTAGATCCTTCAGCAACCCTTCTGACTATAGTGGATGCTGACGAAAACGCATTTGTGAGCACACACATAAAGGAAAATGATCTCATCACCAAGAACGTATGGCTTGGCCTGGCTCAGAGTTCTAAGGGTAAGAAGTAGCGACCATGTATGAGCATGAGTGTTTCGTGTGGTAAATAAAAATGTATAAAGCCTCAAATAAGAATACAGTTTTGTAGTGTTGATAGCCTACAGTAACTTCTGCCTGAGGTTGGAATCCCTCATTTAGCATTATAAAGCCCTTTGGACTTCATTGTAGCTTAAGTCTCTTCCTGTTGCACACTTCAGCTCATCAGGAGTCACTGAAAATCATTTTCCCCAACACTGTTATTGGTGCCTAATGGTTAAGCTGCAAATGCATCAAATGCTAAAACTCTGGAGAAGAGGTGTGGCTAAAAGTGATGTGTTCATGTTTATTGTTTTTAATATATGGGATAGATAGTCAGCCCTGTTTCTTTTAGCAACGTAAAGAAATCAATAGATTGTGAATGACATTGTGTAGCATGACAGCATGTTTTGGTGATCTAAACTAAGCAAATTTTTTTCCCCAACAGATCAGTCCCTGAACTGGCTTGATGGCTCATCGGTTAATTATGTCAACTGGGAAAATAAAACTGCAGAAGTCAATGAAAAATGCAGTGTTATCCTGTCCACAACTGGCATGTGGTCCAAAGTTGACTGCAGTCGGAGTCAAAGCAGAGTGGTTTGTAAAGCTCCTTTAGGTACGGAAGCATTGATTTTAGCAGAGACTTAATTTTGTAGTGGCTATATTCAGGATTTTCTTTTTTTGGTGGGGAAAGTCTGTGTTGAAATAATGAAGGTGCAATTCACAAAAGAACTTATCAAGTACCTCTGCCTAAGCAGGAGCCTCCTGTTGCTGTTTTGCCATAAAATTGCATTTCAGGGTCAAATTCTCTAGGAATTTACTTACCCTTTAAGTGGATAGTGGGAGAGAACTGAAATTTCCACTTAAAAGAGAGCATAGAGTAGCTGCTATCGCTTCTTACCAGAGGGTTATGTCTCTCATAGGTGAGTCTGTGTAGGTGGGAACAGAAAGACTTCTGCTTGTAAGAGATACCAAGTAAGCAGGTACTGTAGATCGTGTTTTCAGTCTTGAGGAGGCTTCTGAAAATGGCGCCCCGCAGCTCCAGAAAAAGGCTTGGGCCTCATGTTACTTCCTCATACTCTGCCGTGTCCAGGAAAGAAGGCAGTTACCTGGGCATTAAGCAAGCAAGTTCCTGAGAAGCAGTGGAATCTTTCTGATTTTGTATACATCTTCACTGAAGTGGAAATGCAGGAGCAGATTTAACTTCATGCTGCTAAGGAAGACCTCAACAAGATTTTTTCAGTCCAAGGGAAGCATAATTCCCTTCCACTCCAAGAGAGTCCAGGAACTCATTAGATTTCTGAAGTATACAAAGCTTGAAATGAGTGCAGCATTTACTAATAGGTTTTTTGGACCTCTGGGGTCCCTTCCAACCTGAACATGATTAGGAAATTAACAACAGAGTGATCAATAGCTAACAGATGCTGATTCATATGGGAACCTTACTTCCCACATGATGAAGTGAAGACTATTAATATGATGAAGCAGTTTGCCTTAGCTTCAACTAAATGTGTGCAGTATTAGTGTATAGCTACCTAAGCATCAACCCCATGACAAAATATTCTTACCAGAACTCTTAAAGAATAACTATTTGTGTTTTGTTCTGTTACAGGTTCTAATCATACTGGGGTGGCTGTAGCATTTGCCCTGCTAATTATCTTGGTCCTCATTGTTGGATTAGTGTGGTATCTCTATAAGAAGAAGCGTCTTCACTGGAGTGCCTTCTCTTCAGTACGGTATCAAAGAGGGATGAATGATGATGAAACTGATGATGTGTTCACAAAAGATAGCTATTGAGAAGCTGTTCCTTCTGGGCAATTTAGCATGAACTTCACTGTGTGAAGCCATAAGGAATGAACTACTTGATGTTTTATTACTTCTTTTGCAAAAGTAATAAGAAGGTTATTAATGGGGGCTAAATTTTGTTCTTTTATACAAGTGCAATTTTTATTCAAGTCCATGATAATTATTTACATTTGGCCTCAGCCATTTAAGGTGCAAGGTTTCTAGAGTTCTGTGATATTTTTTAATTTACAGTATTTTCTCTCTTTACTGGAAAGAGTTTTTAATGGTATAATTAATGCCAACAGTACTTCATGCAACATCACCTTAACGAATGCACTTAAAATTGCTACATGAATTCTGTAACTTTGTACAATTATCCATCAATAACTTCATGCCAAACGATGTACCATTTTGATATGCTGTAAGGGTTTTGCTGCTAGCATTGGGTTACCCTGTAGAAGCCAACACAAAGACGATAAATAGGAGACAAACTGTCTTTGTGTAGCAACCTTTGTAATAAGCAGTTATAAATTTTGATATAGCAGGGGAGAAGGGAGTTACCAGACAACTAAGTATTCATTCCCATCCAACTAGAATTTAAATTTGCATGTTATAGTGAAGGAAGATCATACTGTGATTTCCAGCCCCCCCCAAAGACACACATAAAAAAAATCATGTTATAGTGGTGAGAGAAGAATCTTCCTTAGAATGTACGTACATTTTGAATAAAGAGTTATGGGGAATACCCTACACTAAAGCCGTGCCATCTAGGAGTAAATTAAATAAACATAGAATATTTGAAGCCTGAGACTGGCAAGCTGGCAGTTCACTACTCTTATCCGCTGAAGGTGGTAGTGGGGCTAACAAAAATACCCATTAAGGGCTAACTGCAAACACAAGCAGAACTTAAGATATAATAAAAAAGCCTTACCCCTACAAAAGCAAAGGCATGAATGTTATGTTTTATCCTGTGACATAACTGTTCTTTAAGTAAACGGTTCAGTTTCTTTTCACAGCTCCTTTCAGAGTTTTGAAAGCACAAATAGCAGGAATGTTTACAGTGAAAATCAGTATCTGGACCTAAGCATTTAATTAAAGACTAAGAAACCTGCACTTAGAGTAGTATTTAGAGAAAGGCATACTGCATTCTAGCTTGTCTTCAACCTACTCTGAAATTAGACCCAAGTCATCTTCTTGCAGATCAAAACATAGAAAAGACCCGCTCCATTTTATGATCTGTTGCACTGTGACACCCAAGGAGAGGAGCGTTGCAGTGACAGTGTTCCTTGTTCTGTAACGAGATCCTCCTGACATTTACTTCCCCTAACACTCTTATTTATACTAGGGTTAAATGCCTAACTTTATAGGTGAAATATGTCATCTGTCCAAGAAGCAAGATAAAGCTATAGCTAAGGAAGGAGTGAGAAAGAATGGATGGTAAATAAACTTGTGTACATAAATGCTAAATATACTTGAGTATTTTACATAAAACTTAAACTTGATTTTTCTATGTGATGTGTCACTGTGGCCTTTTCTATGCACTCCAAAGAAAGCTATAAAGGGAAAAAGGGAAAACAGAATTGTATCTATTAATTACACTAATGATTTGATCAATTAATGTTTTGAAAAAGTCTTTAGACTTTTTTAATGCACAATGCAAAGAACAGGCACATTTACTTTTGTGAAGGAGGATAGGTAAAACACCAAATCCATTCCCCATCTAATGGTGGTATGATATGATAAATAGGAATACACTTGGTCTGACATGCTGAGAAAAGTACTACTGATTTCTCTGAAGCAATGGTGCGAGGTCATGATGTTCAACTGCCTTTTTTCCCCTGCAGTTTACTTACGTTGACAGCACTTTTCTTTGTTCCTGTTTGCACTATTTTGATAAGCAACTGTTTATCATTTGTATTGAGAAATAGAGAACTTCTTGTAAATACCGCTTTAGAGCCTGTTAAAACAGCAGCCTGAAGGGGCACAGTAAAGGAACCATTGTGTTAGTTTGCTGGTCAAAGTAAGCACTTTTGTTGTTTATTTGGTACTTTGGGCACAATTGTGAACATCTTCTTTCTTCAGGTAACTTGTAGAAAAAGTAGTTATGATGCTAGTTACTATATAATGCAAATAACCTTCACCCACCTTAAACTTACCCTGGTATGAGAAGCGTTTGAAACATAACAAAGCCTGGTTCCTGTCATCTTCTGGTTTAGCTTATATGCCTAAGAAGTGCTTTGCCAAATGACTCCCAATGTAATGGACTAAAGAAAGTGTTGTTTATTGTCCTGTCCTAACAACAGTAGTAAGTGGGGAAAATTATTTACAAATTCTCATGTTTTGAGATTTACTAGTTTTATAGATGTTTATACTTTGAGCATTTTTAGGTGTGAATCTGAAATGGAAAAAGGAAATTAATAGTAAAATCCTAATTCTCCAACACACGTGAATATGTACTTTTTATAAAAAAATCATATATTTTATTCTTACAAATGATGTAAATAATTTTTTAAGGCCCCATTTCTCATGTTTGTTTCATCATACCCAAGTTGTCTAATCACTGGTAATTCTTATTTGAGTAAGCACAACTGCCTGAGTGCAGGTTAGTAACCCACTTTATTTGAAATACATAGAAAGATTATTTAGCAGTATTGTTATTGAAAGAATAAAGTTAAATAAAACACTAAACTGCTTACACTGGTTTTATTTCCATGGAAGCAGTTATCACAGCTAAGGTACAGCTCATTAATCACTGGGTGAAAAAAGCACATAGCACGGGGGCTGTGATCACAATTAAAGCAGATAAGTAAGTGTTACCATGATAAGAAAACTTTAGAGGTAATAAAGATCTTTGGTGTATTTAAAAAGAATGCCAGTAACTTTCTTTTTGCAGTTGAAAACATACTTTATCATGGAACATGGTTATACCTAGCTCTTAGCAAGCTGCTTCTGGGTTTGCACAGAAAGGGAACATTACTCTCTGCCTTTTTTTTTTTTTAATTCAAGGTGTAGTTCATTAGCACCTTGGGGCCCATCTTGGCTCCAAAGTAGTTTATAAGGGCTCCCAACATAACTCCTCATAAAATAGGGGCAAATTTAAATTACTTTCAGCCATGTAACATTTGCAATTAAAGCATGAGATGTATTAATTTTAAGTATCATCTGAACTCTGAATTCCAGACCTCCAAAATCTGCGACTGCTGGTCAAAGGGCAGCGTTATTTTTAGCTACAGTAACGGCTTCCTGTGCTTGCTGGGAGAAACATCCTGTTGTGCAAGACTATGAACGAGGTCATCTGTTTCAAAAACATTAATTAAAAACTGAAGATGATGAGCAGGGAAATAGAAGCACAGAAATGAAGTGCTTTTCCCAGGTCACAGAGCAATGGAGTTGGGAAGACATCCTAAAACTCCTTCATCTCAGAGCACAGACTGTCTGCTGGACTGTGGTCGCTCTAGACAAAAACTGTCTGACTTCAGGTAAATGCACAAAGGTTTTTTGCACCCTTACAGCTTGACGTGTGACTCTGTCTCGTTGGCCTCCCTCTTGTTAGGGCAGAGCTCACTCCTGTGGGAATGAGCTCCTCCCACGGTGAGGAGAGTGTTTTGGTTCCTCTTCCTGAATTTTGCCCAGTCTCTGCAGACTCTGTGTCATGGGAAGGTTAATCCACATCTGCCACTAGACCAGCCAGCATTTTTATTTTAGCACTGTTTCTGCATCAATAACTTAATTGACATGGAAATCAACCACAAGTGCTTATGCATGAGCAGCATTTGGGCCTGATGAATTTGTTGTGTTTCTTAACCATTTTTTCCTTTTTCTTTAAACCAAATGCACCATCTGCTCATTGCTCTGGACATATGTTATACATCTAAATATTTTGGAAAGGAGGAAGTAGATTGCATGGCCCATCAGTGATATTTTTTTGGTGTGACTGCAGATAAACAAAAGACCAAAGGTTACAATTTTTGTTGCTAAAAGTCAGAATTACAATTTGGGCCCTTTATGCATCTGCTGTTGCTGTGTGTACGGAGCACAGTGGGATACGTAACACTCRGGTTCATAAAAGTTAGTCAAATTCATGTCAAGAAGTACATAAAGTTTTTATTGACCAAATTAAATAGACTTTGCATAGTTTTAAAGCGAGAACTATGAGCAATATTAAAGAATTAAGCTTAGGAAAAACAGAAGATTAGCTACTGGAGAGAAAAATTCAGTTGTCACTCTAATGGACCTTTCCCATTTAGTTCTGAAGAGTTTTAAGGTGAGAGTTGACAAAGCACTAGAAAAAGTAATTTTCTGCCGATAGGAAATTAACTTGCAAATGGTGCATAGCATAAATGCTATTTTAAAATGCTGTTATCTTGTTTTTATTCCTTTAGGGTATTTTCACATTGAAAACTCCTGTGCACTCTATCATAATATCTGCCAGTAACTTAAGATTTTTTAACAGATTTGGGGGGCAGGGGTAGGGGAGGATACCAGATGAGGTTTTTATTGTGATTACACAGTAATGCACCACAGACTGTAAGCCCTTCTGGATTTCTATTTGCCAATGCAGAAGGGACTATAATTGTAAACAGAACAACAGTTGTTTGTTAGCTTTGCTCCTTTTCAGCATAAATAGAATAATTTACTCCAAGGTCGCTTTTAAGAAAGTGGAATTTCAGTGATACAAAATAATTATTGCAAAATGTGCTTTCTTCATTACGCTGGCCCCTTATATGCACATTTTTTGTTAGAACAAATGAGAACAAAGATCATTTTCTGCACACTGTATCTCAGGACACTCATATGGATAGTAAGTGTTCTACTCCTGCTTTCTATTAAACTTCTCAAATGTCATGTGTCACAGTTCCCCTTTAACAGATGATACAGGAATAGATACTTACACAAAAAGGTGGTGTTTATACTCTGTAAAAACTAGCAGGATTTGTATGCATATTCAAATTAAACTTACAAAGTAGTTGGTTGAGATGATTTCACAGATGTGCATGATTGAATGTCAACCCCATTAGCAACTGAACTGCTTTCTGTTTCATTGAAATGTCTTTATTTTCATAAACATGATCTGGGTATTTAAAGAGCATCTTGTGTCAAGTGAGAATGTGAATTATACCTGTATGTGGATAATAGGAGGGCACATTTACCCAGGGCTTGCATCGTGAGCTACTTGGAGGAAAAGGGCTGGGTTCCTGAAATTTCCATCTTGTATTGTCTCCTGCGGCCCCTGTTCTGCTTTGTACCTGTTCTGTTTCATACCAGCTTCACAGCGCTGACAAATAAGCTACCAAATGATGAACACACCAGCTCGGACACAAGAGCCAAACAGGCAGCCTTACACCAGCGCAAGCTGCTGGGAAAGGAGACCAGAAAGCACTGCTTCCTAAGAGCAGCAGCCAGCTGAGCACAACCACGAGCCTGAAAGGCATGGGATGAGCACTACCAACAGCCCCACCACACCAGCACAGGGTGCTGGGAAAGGGCCTGGACAGCCAGAACAACCCGTAACGCCAGGACACCACGGCCCTGGCAGGGGTGGGTCTGTTCCCCTCCTCTGCGAGTGATGAACCTACAGCAGCCAGGGAGAGAGCAGCTCTCTCCACCCCAGCCCAAGCACTCACAACGCAACAAGGAGTTTGCTGTGGGCAACAGCCAGCACTCCCCTCTTCCAGCCCCAGGGGACTCCCTCCACACCTCCCCACTGGGTATTCTCCTACCCTGCACCAGTCTCACCTTGCAGGACCAGCTCTGCTTCTAAGCTCTTTAATCACAGGCCTTCCTCCGCATCTCTTTGCTCACAGAGGACAACTAGCCAAGATACAGCTATCCCAGAGAAGTTAAAAGGAGAAGGCTCCTGGTTTAAATACTGCTCTGCCCATGGGCACACCCTGACGAGGCACAACTGGGGACAGCTGAGTTTCCCCTCAATTACTTGGCTTGGTGCTGCAGCAGGACAAAGAGGCAAGGCAGGTAAGTTGCTCCTATGACTGCATCTGCTCCATGACTGGATTTGCAAAAACCATGCCCAATGCCTAACGCGTTACAGAACCAATTGAGTTTATACTGATGGGCTGTCACTTTTTGAGTAAGAAAGAGTTGCATAGGATTTACTGGTGCTTGGTTTTACAGAAAGGATACGTTTGGGTTGGTACTCCTGAGACATCATAGCATTTTGGGGAAGGCCTGAGCCATCTGCCGTGCCAGGGGGACAGCACCTGGGGCTGTGGGAGGCCACAGACGTGTCCCTGGGTGCAGCGTTAGGAGGAGATGGAGCTGGGCTCCCCACCAGCCCGCTGTACCCTGCAGCTGGCTGGGCTGCCCGAGCCACAGGGCAGCGGGTGGTAGCACGCGTCTGGCAAGAACCAGGAATCGCCCAACACAGTGTGTTTGCTCTTGGTTGCATCCAGACCTAAACACTGGTGCGGAGTCCAGGTACACCATGAGGTGGAGTCCTCCCTGCTGGGGTTTAAAAGACTGTCCAGCATGCAGCCRTGCTTGAAGAGCAGCACTTAACAGGCAGGTAGAAATAAGTGAATTTTGCTGGCAATCGAGTTCTCGGCAATCACCTCTGTGTTGACAGTGGCATGGGGCCAAAGAGTATAGCCAATTGTAGCATTGGAAATCTCTGGTATGAGAAGTGGACAAGAGCTTAGCAAATTTGCAATCCACAGATTCAGGAGCTTGTATTTTACAGTGGGGGCTGGAATTCATGCGTGAGGGATTTGCTTAAATGCCCAAGGGGAGCATGTCATTTTGAAGTTAGTGCACAGCATAACAATACAACATACAGCCTACATAGGGAAAGGCTGTGTGTTTTAGAACAAGGTGTAAATAAACAGTTGAAGTTTACAGTCAAACTGGTTTAATAATTAGATACATGTGCTTGTGATACAACTTACAGGGGCTGTGGTTTTGTGTATAAGCGATTTTATGATTACTGTGTAGGTGCTGATTATAAATGGTACCCTGTTCCAAAGCCTAACTCTAACACCCATTGGCATGAAACTGTTTCATATAAAAGAAACATTAGACCATACAAACTTGCATTGACTATTAGAGCAATACTGGGGTGGAGGCCAGCAGGGACTGCACATCACACCAACAGGGTGATAAAACAGAATTAGCACGGGAGTGCAAGAACACCATTAGTCGGCCCTCGCCTTGGGTGGTTATTCACTGCAACCAGTCATAAATGAATTTGTGCACGTTGTCATAGTCGTGCTGGACTTGCAGCAGTGCACGTTTGTTGGCATGATAGCGATGTATTAGATGAAGCAAGCAGAGTTTGAAATTCAACAGCTGCAAACAAGTGGGACGGGCTAGATGATAGCTCCTGCTTTAATCCATGGCAACTGGGGTTGGCCTCTGCCTTTGCCACCAAGAAAAAATTCAGCTTCAGTTAGTCGCAGTCCAGCAGTGAGTGGGGGAGACATGCCATGCCAGGCCCTGATGTGACCGAGAGGTGTTTTAGCACAAGAGGGCTACTCAGGAGACGTGTAGGCCAAGCAGCCTGTGTTTGGTTTTGACACTCTCCTCCACCCAAACAAGYGGTAGCTGCCTGTGTGTGACTTAAGGCTTCCTAAGCAGAAAGAAGGCAGAGACAGCATGGTTGTGGAAGTACACAGAAAGGAACTTAACAGCTGGGGAAAGAAAAGCAACTGCTGAAGTAAGCAGAGGCAGTTCCAGCCTCAAATAAAGACCTGGAAAGACTATGGAAGGGGGTAAGGATGAAGAAACAGAAAATCGGTGAACAGTTGGAGATGAAATTGCACAGACCTACCTTCAGGGCCCCAAGGCTCTCAGAGCATCTGACCAAGGGATATATGAGAGCATATTAACGGAGATTACGCATCATTGCTTGGTTTCCGTACCTGTGTATGTATTGAGGGAACTTCCGTCTGCTAGAGGACAGTCTGTCTGTGTTGCCAACAGCTCAGCTGTCCTCTATCCAGATTTACCACTTTGGTGACACATGCTCTTAGGTGAACACTGTGCTGGGTCATGCTACTGTAAGAGAAGTGCAGCTGGCAGCTTATTTGAGCTGGAAGCGATTTTCTGTTATTAGTGACTTTGGAGGTGCCGAAGAGAAGGGATGGAGCTGATCCTTCAGACTGGGACTTTGCAGACGATTCATGCCTTGCTCTGCTTTCACCACAGTAACCATCTCCAAACCAGTCCCTTGAACTCGCATGGGACATCTCCCACTGACCGAAGGTGCAACCCAGCCCCAGAGCGAGCGGCAGAAGCTGGAAACAAACCTCCCCCGTTGCAGTGGCAAATTACTGTCTATAATTCACCACAAATGCAAAATTTGCTTCTGAGAGGAAGGGCTGTTGCCTCCTCATGCCGTTGATGCCTACTTTTCACTTACAAGTTCTGAGTGTTAGATCTCCAAGTAAACATCTTAACATCAGCACACAATGCCTATGCGTGAATACAGCCTGTGCAATCCAATAATTTATTAAACTTTCATCTTGTAAAGCCAGTTACAAATTAAAAAAGACAGCAGAAGGAATTCTGTAATAGAAATGAGCAAAATTACAACACATAGTAATGGGAGTTACATTCCCAAGTGGGTTCAAGCTGCCTGCAGCAACCCAAGAGCCAGAACACAGAGACGGTGCAGAGTTAGGACAGGGATAATCAAGGCTGTTCTGATACATAAAGAGATCTAGTCAGTGGACGGACCGATACAAAGTGTTACTTCTCAGGTTGCCGCTGCATTCCTGTTCTCTCTCACGTGTGACCTGCTCATCTTTTCAGTCTTTGTGACAAAAGGGATGTTTGTAGGATACTTCAGTAAAGCTCTTTAAGGCAAAACTCCAGTTGAATGTATGATACACAGTAGTGGCTATCCTCTTAGGCTGGTTGCGTGGCAAGTGGACRGAGTGTTTGCACATGCTGCAGTGCAGTGGAAATGAGAGAGAAGCATGGATTATGTACACTGTGGTTTTTCTTGTACTGTCAACCTCAAAACTACAGTGTTCTCCAACACAGTATTAGCGACATGGCACAATTTGATGATGAATTGGAACGGAACCTGTTGCATACTGACTCCTAGTTTTCTTTTCTATGAAATTTCTATTTCATAGCTAACAGTCCTTAGCTGCCATTTCTTCAGAAATGGAGACATCTGATTTTAAACGTGCAACAAGGCCCACATTACATACAGCTCTTCAGTTTCATTAAGAAACTGAATGGGACTTTGCATTCTGGGATCCCAAGACTAGACAAGGGTCATAGAAAATGGCTCACCACCAGGTTTCTTGATTGCTAATGCAACCAATTTATGATGTGACTGATACTGAATATTGTTTTAAACAAATCAAGTTTCTGAAGTCAAGAGACTGAAGATGACTGTCATCTTTCACTGAGAAGAAGAAAAAAAAAATCTGCTTCTTCAAATTGCAAGTAGCTATAAAAACCTCCAAGAAGCAGTTCTTTTGGCAAAACAGCATTGTTTTCAAGTTCTGCTGATGAGTAGGGACCTAGAGGAGACTGGAAGGGGATTTGGGGATTCAGTGATGGGAGCAGTTCCAATTAGAATTTGGAGGAGGGTGAAGGGTTTGGCATCTGCTTACAGAAGTACAGAGGAAGTGAAATTCTTGCCTGTAACCATTTATCTAGGCACCTATTCACTCAGTAGGAAACAGTTCACTTAAAACTAAAGTTCAGGGATCCCAGTCATCCTAAAATCCCATATAGAGAAAGAAGGAACTTAATGCAGGCAGGCTGCTCACCGTAACAACYCCTGACCTCCATCTAAAACCTGGCTTTTGTGAAGAGCAGCTCTTCTGGAAACACAACTAAATCAATCTCACCTGCTGGGCTGTATAGGTGAAAGGTAGTCATTAATTTTTAGGCAACAGGTGCTGCTTGGAACATACCCAGAATGGCACCTGATGATCTATTTCAGTGGTGCTAGTCCCAAAGATTTTCTCCTATGGTGGAGTATTTAGAATTTTAACTTAAAGTGCCGCTTTTTACAGCCATGTATCTGTGAACTTCTGTTGGAAGGTAAAGAATTACCTCTGGTGTTTTTGTTTGTTTGTTTGTTTAATGCTCCCTCATGTAGGGTTTGACATCTTAGTGGACCACTTGGCTTCAATTATACAAAGGCATTTTAAGACCAGATCAGATCATTAGTATATTCTGAAGAAAAAACCCACAGTGACTTGTATTTTAGACTTGCTTGCAAGATAAATAAAAAACAAATATTCTTTTAGCAGACCATGCTGCGATCCCATGATCCCAGCTGTTTGCATGTTGGTTTGCCTCCTGTAGTGCAGAAATGATTCTTGTAAATTTTTCTGCCGGTATGACAGGTAATGGTGAAAGTATCAGAGAGGACAGGCAGGAGAAGGAGGATGCTTCTGATGTTGCTTCTTTAAGGTACATTGTTCATCAAACAAGCAAGGGGAAAAACAAGTTTTGGGCCGTTAATATTTAACAACAGTTGTTGCTGTTTAATGTCTTTGGGCAGAGGTGCAAATCCTATGGTACTGTAGACGTCACTTCAGTTTTTAAATACAGTAGTCAGTCAAGTGGAGTTCTTAAAAAACATCTTTGCTACACTTGTGCTGGCAAGTTGCAAACACCAATCATTAAACAACTGCCTCTCTCCCGTGGCAGTTCATTCATATCACCTAGTCCAGATGCTAGCATGACTGTCCACACTGGTGGCTGATTTGACGCTGCAGCGTTTCTTCACAATCATGTTGATGTATGCTTTCATGATCTTTATTATCTCGCCCACCTACAGAAAGAACACAATAACAGAGGATAAGCACATTAAAAACCTAATTCCATTGAGGCATACCAGACATTTTGCAGGAAAAGATTCCCCTTGTCCAAAGTCATGGCACTATAAATTTTGCATGTAATACTAAATGTGAACATGACAGTAAGGAAATAAAGGCTTGACAAGTTTGTGCTCTGTTGTAGTGATACTTAAAAAGCTTGTGGCTCGAAGAAAAGCAACTTTAATGCTACTAAGCTTTTTTTTTGTTGAGTTTGTGAACTCCCCATTCATATACTGGAAGAGAATGAAAAAACCGAGCACACTCATGAGCACCCAAAATTTGAAATTCCCAGTGCACTGGAAGACCATTCAACCTCCTTTACTTTCTAACCAGCATCTTTTTTTTTCTGTTTATCCCTGTATTCAAGAAGAGGTACCATGGCACTTTAGGCTTAAGCTCCCCTCATCTTTTTCTGTGGCTGTCCAGTCCATTCAGCGAGAGTTCTCGCATATAAACTTGTCTAGTCCATGGAAATTAGAGCTTTACTGAAGTGCTAGTAAAACCGCACATACAACAAGTCTTGTGCTTTCATGTACCTGGGATGTTTCAAAGAACATTTCTCTCTCATCCACTGTAATTTTGAAGGTGTTAGGCTGTGGTGCTCCGAAGAAAACAATGTGCTCATACTGGAAAGTTTCTAGTGGTTTAGGATCCCCTCGTTTGTAGACAGACACATTCTCTGTGCTGACTCCAAGCCAAAGATCATTTGGAAATCCACCCTCCTTGCACTGCAGAAAGAAAAACATGAAATTTTGCATAAATGCAGTGGAGGATCAAATAATCTTTGATTCAAGGAAAAGTCCTCCATTTCTGGCTCCTATAGGACATTTCAACTCTTCACCCCAATAGAAAAAAGAGGATGTCTGCAGAAGGAAGGCATCTTGTAGGCACTCCTGCTAAAAAGATTTAGAAGTGACATGGCTGTGAGTCAAATACTAATTGAGTAATAAATAATTGTAATACCTAACAGCTCTCATCAGATTTTAAAGTGATTTAGGAAGTCAATATTCCACTTATTATTTTACAGATAATATAGTGAGTGCAAGCAACTTCCCATGGTAATCCACCTAGGCAGCACCAAAACTGATAAAACTGGAACTGTGGATTCCTACCGTAGCAGGCTAAGCACAGGCATCTAAGTGACCCAGTCTGAGCAGCTTCTGTTGTACTGCTGCAGAACAGGATTGCACTTTTTGCCGGTAAGGACAATAGAGCTTCATTTTACTTTTGCTTTCACTAGCCACAACCTTCTTAAGCCCAGAAAAATTTCCCAAAATCTATTGCTCTTCTAATAGAGTGGGAATCCATTGTCTCCCTCCATTTACCAGGATGCACCAGCTTGCTTGCTCTGTGCTCTCTGCATCACACCTCTTTGGGTATGTGGTACTGCAGGCTTACCCTACGCTTACTAAGGCAAAATGCAGCCAGTTCCTGAAATTCCCTTCTGCTGCTGAGCAATGTAATACGCACAGCTGTATCTGTTCTCCAGACTGATGCATCTCCTTGGTAGTAGTGACATGAGTTTATACATCGCTCACCTCAACATCAAAGAGGGTTGACCCATAACCAGGCCATTCCTTTACAATGGACATGTATTTCACCATGGCCTGATGCTGAGAGAGTCCCTGCAGCTTGGTCCATTTCTGTGCTATGCTCGCCCGAGCAGCTGAAAGCTCTTCCTTTACCCACATCTCCATCATCTGCTCCTCTTCTACCTTCTGCTTCTTTACAGAGCCTGTCTTGAAGCTACGTTTCAACGTCCCTTCAAGGAAGCTGGTCCGTCTCCTCTCCAGAGTGTGACTGGTAGTGCCGCTGCTCTTTGTTGAGTGCAGTATTTTGGATTTTAGTCTGTTAACTGGGTAAATTCCATCCAGGGTCCAACTTATTTTAGAATAATCTCCATGAAGGTACTGCAGCCGTAGAGCTGCTAGGCGCTGCAGAGTGTCCTCTGGTGCAGGAAAATGGCCATCTATGAGGCTTTCATGAGCCTACAAACAAACAAAAAGTCCCCCAAACTCATTAGAAAGCAGAAGCACACTCTATTCACAGCTGGGTCCATGTACAGATTCCTATGGCATCTGCCCATCCCAGCAGGAAAGCCAATCACAGCAGGAAAGACATAATTCAGGAGGTCAGAGCAGACATTACAATAAAAGTCAAAGTCTGCAACTGGTCGATATGGGGGAAACACCTCTTTCTGCAAGCCTGGACAGGACAGAGATCTCTGAGGGGCCCCTATCCTGTACTGAAAGTCTTACAATGAGGACTTTTTAGGTCTGGAACAGATGGGAGAGCCCAGAATTGAGACAATTTGTTTTGTGCTGTACCAGCTACAGCTCCTGTGTGGAGATTGTATTCAACACCAGAGAATTAGATGTAATAAACTCAAGACTCTTAACCTCAGTCTCATTGCACACCAGCGCCTCCCACCTCCTCCTCTTTCACCTGATGTCTCCCCCAATCTTCTTGCTTCCCTTTGCCTGTTTTTCTGTGAAATATATTTATGGTTTTTTTTGCTACATCCATCTAATATCTGGATAACATCTACTCTCCTGCTGTTACTTCTCTTCCACCTCTCTCTGCTAGTGAAAGCTGTGTAGACCGAAAGCCTTGTCAACAGGGAGTTTGGTACAATTGAGTTTCCACAGGGTACCATAATGTCTTGTTCCTGACCGTTTCCTAGACATTCTGTAGTTAACAATACTTAATCTTCGTTTCAAGAAACCTCTCTTAGGGAACCATTGTCTGTGTGACGTACATGCCAACCATTTGACTGTCAGTGAGTTTCAGTCTTCATGACACTGACCCCCTTTAACAGGTATTAATTAATTTTCAATAGCTATAATTTTCTGAGGCAAGATCAAAGTGTTCATTAGAATTAAGAAAGATGGGACGAATCGCACAGCTGGGTACTCCAGTCAGTTTAGTTTTGCATCCCTAATTGCAAGGTTATTTCATACCAGTGTGATCTCTGGCCTATCCAGCATCATTGTGCTATGGAGTATAGTGACTTAAAAAAAAGACTACTCAGCAGATAAATATTGTCAACTGCATTCTCTTTTCCTTTTTCTGTAGTATTCTTCTAGTGCCTCTCTGTTAATCAACAGAAATTGCCCAAAAGATAAGTTTTTTTAGTTAATTCCTGTAACACCCCAAGGATGTGCTGTTCTTGTAAGCTGATATGCAGATAGCTAGATTTTCCAGTTTTCTTTATACCTATGTTCTGCAAGCAGCTACTTTTAATGACTCTTCTTGAATCATTATCCAAATTTCTGCATCTTTTAAATTTAAAGATAAATTTTAAAAGCATTCTATTATCATTGACCTTCCAGTTTTTTGAAGCCCTTCTTCATTTTTCTTGCTTTTGTTCTAATACTCCTATTTCCTAGAGAACTTCACAGCATATCTGCTTGGTAGATTCCAGGCAAAAATCCAACACACTAAATTCTCCTGTTCAAACCAGCATTCCCACTTCTAATACAAAGGCAAGCCAGTTTTCTGTATACTCTTGTGTGCTTCTGCCACCCTGGAAACCAAATCTTTCTCCCAGAGCGAGCTTACCTGCTCAAACATGAAGGCAAACTCCACCCCATCTTTGGGAACATTCTCAATATCCAAGAAGCAATAAAGCTTAAAATACAGCTGCCACTGTCCTTCCTCCTCTTCTTCTTCAGAGCCAGCAAGTCTGTAAGATGGAATAGAGAATGAGAGGGGGAAAAAAACCAGTAACCAGAAGCACCACGGTACTGGGGTGTCCACAGTGCAACTCACAATATGAAGGTACCCCTGGATTTCTGAAACAAGAGAGCATAGAGAGCTACCTAATTTACCAGGACAATCTCAGTGCTGCTGACTTTTCTGGTAACTTCCATTTTTTCCTCTGAGTCACAGGAAATTTTGATTCAGAAGGACTCAAAGTTCTTATCAGATATACTTGATCAAAAAAATTAGATCAACGGTTCTAGATAAATGCAAGAGTTGGGGGCAGGACACAAAGTATTCCCCATTTTCAAGATACTGTTTCCATGTAATCTTGTGTCACTGAAAAGCACCAGCCTTGCCACCATTTGGAACAATTTTATTTTTGTCTTTAGAACAGATATAAAATAGACAATGGCATTGCCAGCTTCTTTCACAATTTATTGCTTTCTTTGTATGTCTGGCCACAAAATCACAGTCCACAGTAAGAAATTAGAGCTGCATTTCTATGCCCAAATCTTTGCTTGCTCTTCTGATACAGCTATTGTGATGTAAATTGACAAGATCGTTATCAGACTTAAGCAAACCTTCCCTGAGCTCTGCTAGTAAACCGTTACTCTTTGATAAAGGCACTACTAATTTTGTCCTGACGAGCCTGATAAAGAATGCTTCTTTGTCACTGAAATAGATGTGAACATGGTTTTCCACACAGTGAGAAAGAGCACTTAAACCTTACCAAAGGGAAGTTCAAACCAGAGTGAACGGTTGAATCACTGTGGCTGCTTTGGATAAAACTGCCTGACTGTACTATCACTTAAACCAGTGTTACATCCAACTAGGAGTTAAAGATTTTATGAAACATTCTTCTACCTCTCAAACTTGGCCAAGATATCAGCCACAATCACCCGACTCTCAACAGCACGGTCCACCTGCTGATTATGTTCAAAGAGCGCAAACATATTACGGCTGTCCTCCATTGCTAAACCTCGGATCAGCTTTTCAACCACCTGCAAAATCAGAGAGAGACAGATCACAGAGTAGGTATTACACACTCTTTCACAACGAAGAATCAGTACCTCTTCAGGACACTTATCATTTCATAGACCTCCATCACATTTCTCTCTTGTTTATCTCGTTTTCAGATTAAAGAATTCTAACCGTAAAAGATCATTCCCTGCAAGGAAGCCATTACTTATATTTGATCATCCTCACTTTCTTCTCTGAACCTTTTCAATCTCCACTACCCTTTTGGAGATGGGGGAATTAGAACTCTGCACAAGATGCAGGCACATAATGGATTTAGATGGCATGATGATATTCTCGGTTCCTCTAGTAACAATTTCACTCTTTACTACTATTTTTATCTCTGTTTAGCACTAATGTTTTCACAGACATGCCTACTATAACCTGGAATCTTGCTTCTGACCTGCTGACAATTAAGTTACTGGTAGAATATCCCTTCCAGAAGGATTACATTATGAACTGGAATTTCAACTTGTCCAGAAAACTGTGTTTAGCAAGTCTTCAGAATTATTACCTTTCCAATGGGCAGAACATCAAAAGTGTTTAGATTTTGCAACACAATTGTTAAGTGATATTCTACAACCCAGGCATAGGCCTTGTATAATTCTGAACCTGCAGAATAAGTTGAGCTTTCCCTACAGACTTTGTGGATACAGCACAGAGGTGTGCTTACATCTGGTTAATGCTACTAATGCATTACCTCCCCAGCGCTTGTGTGGGAATTGATGGTTATTTTACAGGAGCCACCGCCATGGCAGTACACTGTTGTGGTCATTTCTTCACGGGTGAGAAGAGCCTGTATTTCCTCCTGGGAGGGCACAAACTCCCTCGCCTTTGTTCTCTTCAGGGAATCACTTATGAATTGCGCATACCTGTCTATTTCTGAGCCTGAGAAGAGGTCTTTTACCCTAATTGTAAAGAGAAGCAAAAAAAAACCCATTACACAGTGAACCAGAAAGCACACACATTACCATGTAACTTGGACTACTGTATGTAAAGAGTTCAGTAGAGATAGTGATGTCAAGTGCAACCACAGGAAGAATGAGCCTGCTTATTTCCTAAACCATACAACCTGCTTTTACTAGTCATTCCAAAGTCACTTCAGTGGCATTTCTCAGCAACATATGAAATAAGCAGTTCAAACTTTCAGGAGTATAGTACCAGCTGAAGGTAGCAGGATTGACTATCTCAATTTACAAAATTGAGAATAAAAACTACGAAATCAAACGTAAACTTTTTTTCATTTATTCTTAATTGCTTTTTAATTTGCTGGCTGTGCTTGAGCCACTTTTACAGTATTTCTCAGCATCAAGGTAGAAAGTAGATGCTTGTACACGGTTCTCTTCCCTCCAAGGCCAGCAGTTCTAAGTATAACATGATCTGCAACTCCAGTGATAAAAACATGAAATGGCAACATGGAGTATTCCTCAGCATCTCCTAGAACCAGGCCCTGGATGTAGCTGTTTGGTCTATTGGCACAAATTTCACCTCACTCTTTCCTAGCTTGGAAGAAATCGAATAGATTTTATTGATCTTTCTCATCATTAATGAATAGAGTGAGACTACGTGGCTGCAGCTCAGCCCCAATGCAGACTGCTTTGGAAAGCTGCATTAGATCCTGAATGTGAATTGGGAAGAAATGTAAATGATTTAGTTCATGAAAATGGGAGGTTAAAGCAGATTAGAAATACAAATTGTAAGCATTATGTGCTTAGTTAAGCAAACAAATATTGAAAAATTATAAATTGGATTTACAGCATATCTTCTACTCCGCAGTACGCATTTTGACTGTGGCAGCTGCAAGGTAGTACATATTTCAAGGAATATGAAAGTACGGTCCTCACCTTTCCTGCAGGTTGAGAATGTTTATACGGACATTAGCAAGCAGTAGGTGATCAGCTGTAAATCCACTTTTAACACAGTTTCACAGTATTCTGTTTGGGTAGCCTTACTTTCCACGTCCTTTCGACACAACAGATGGGTGGCAAGGAGGGAGTTTGAATACAACAGAACAACTGGTAGCAAGAATTATGCACAAAGGTAGGAGGCTGTGACACCACAGGAAGATGTTTGCCCAGGAGGAGGGCGAGACAGATAACTACAACAGGCAGTGGAAGATAAGCAGGGAGAAAGGAAACAGGCTGCAAATGAAAAGGACGTGTACCTTCTAAGATGGAACTTGAGGTAGCGAAGGATCCCTCTACTGGGCAGAAAAGTGCAGCTCATGCATGACATCAGCTGCCAGTGGTGCAGGTTCCCAGTACTGTTGGGATGCGGCATGTGATTAGTTTGTTTGATGAGCTGGCAGTACACTTCATCACGAAGGGGCTTTAAATCATGACAGGTCTGCAGAATGCCTTGGATAATGGGTATGGGGTCAGACACTGTCTCGATTTCCTGAAGGGAGTTAAAGATCTTCACTGCTTCATCCTGTAAGCTGCTGTAGCCCTTCTCTTGTTGCACTGGGGAACGATCACAAAGGTGACAAGAGGTGAGCATCTCCCTCATTTTCTGCTGGCCCAGCAACACTACTAGCAACTGTACTAGTCTGTCACAGAAGAACAGCAACCTGAGCATTAGCTCATCTCCTGAACTTAAATTTATACTCAAAATTCATTAATGCTTCCCCTTTAAATGTGCAAATGCAGTTTTAATTAGTATTTGCCAACATCTAACTTGTCACCACTGCAAATCCGTTTTTGGATATACTGTGCAGAAAAGCAGAGTAACATTTTTAAGGGAAACTAGCATTGAAATCTAGTTCAGGCTTCAGTGTCTGCAGATGAGGTGCCAAGAGACAGCTTTTGGCACCTCATCTGCAGACACAGGTAAAGGGGTGGCAGAAAGTCATCTCTGTGTAAGCTGTCTCCTCACCTGAGCAGCTATAAAGCAGAGGGTCACTAATGCAGTTAAGGCTTTACGTGCCTGAATGCAGACACTGAAGCCTGGCTTACGTACTTCCAAAATTCTGTGTTGTGCCTGTATTAGTTTTGACCCCCAAGCCAACACAGAATTTTGCCAAATTGCTGTACCACAGATGCAGCTTTTACCTATCGCTTAGATTTAAAATGGCTACACCAACGCTGCTTACGTTTTTTAAGCACCTAAATGTCTGCTTCAAATTGCTTAGAAGTATGTGATACTACCAYACTGCTGCAGGCTTGCATTCTCCTTTGCGCACCTCTGGGGCTGTAGGTCCTTCTGAATCTCCTATACAGCCATTGCTTCCCCAGTGGCATTAATTGTCCCATACAAATACACAGCCCTATAGCAATAAGTTCCACAGTGTAAGTACTTGCTCTGTAATTTTTCTGTATTTCAGAATTTATTTTTTCTGTGCTTTTAATCTGCCACTTAATTTAATCCTTTTATCATGAGAGACAGTGAGCAGTTACTCCCCTTTCACTTTTTCCATGACAGTCCTCTAGGCCTAAAAACTTCTTTTTGAGGCTGAAGAGTCCTGCTCTATTTAGTCTCTTAATTGTAGGCAAGTCTTTCTATGCCTTTGATCACCTTTGGGTAGGTTTTTACTTCTGTATCTTTGTTAAGATGTGGAAGGCCAAGCTGCATCCCGTATTCAAGATGCAGGTGCATGATACATCAATACAGCCACACAAAGACTTTCTTCTTCCTTTTCTAAGCTTTCAAAAGCTTGCATTAGCGGTTTTGTTTCTGTGCTCAGCACAAGAGTTGACATTTTCATAAAGCTATGTAAATTTGTGTTCACTTTCCTAAGCAGAACTAGATCACTCAGACCCCTCACTGCCTATGTGGCAGACTGTTTTTCCCATGTACATTGCTTTGCATATCGAGATTGAAATTAATTTCTGAAAAGATTTTGTGGCCCCGTCACTCCGTGTTAGAGATTCTTCTATAGCTCTTCAGCAGCAGCTTTCAGTTTTAGTATGCCAAACAGTCTGGAATCATCAGCAAATCACTTTGTTTTTCTGGTGGCCTATCAAACAGTCTAGCTCTTTCATGTTCCTGAAGCATTTGAAGAAAGGATTCATTTAGTCTGGTTTTACAGCAGCTTCTGTATGAATACTATCCCACTGCCAGTTGCATGATGTAATCCTGTTGTAGGATTTGCACTGGAGCCATTCGCAACCCAGTTGCAGCTCAAGGATGACAGGCTGCACGTCCCCCGGATGGATGATAAACTATCTGCCCCCATTTACTTTAAGATTCAGTGTTCCTAAGATACGAGGCAGTGGACACAGAATACATTCTGGGTAGACAAAGGGACTGCTCTCTCTCTCTGAACCCTGTGGGCTACACTGCCCCAAATGGACTTCACCTGCATAGAGAGAGCTTACAGACCACTTTTGTGGTGCTCAGGCTCCACACTGATCCTCAAAATGTGAGCGGATTCTGTCACATGGGTAAAATACTTACAGTTGACACTAACATCTCCATACGGTAGTGGAAGCAATGGGGAATGCAAAGGGTGCTGGGTATATCGCAAGATTGGGTTCCTCCTATATGTCTGTTCCACTACCTCAAAGTTCGTGCTGTTTTCCTGGGAAGAAAAAAAAAAAAAAAAAAAAAAAAAAAAAAACCTTCCTGAACAGCTGTGATTTTGTATTTAATGTTAAACTGGAGAAAAAAAAAAAAAAATTATCCTCAAATGGGGATAGTCTTTTGCAGGATGTCCTTATACATTTAGGTTCAAGCTCAACCACCTTTATTTAAGTTTCTGGAGGTCCATAGAGGGACTAGGTGACCAAAGCATAATTCACATATAGAAATTACTCTGTACATTATTTCTGAAAATTAAACATAAGAATAGCCATGCTGGGTCATACCAAAGGTCACCAAGCACAGGATCTTGACTTCAAATGTGGCTTGCAGCTGATACCTAATGCAGGCATGTAACAGGCATGTAACAGGCATGTATGGCATGATTCCTCCCTGGTATATCCTTCAAACTTTCAACAGTAGATGGTTAATGGATTTTCTGACCACAGATCCACCATGTTTAGTAGGTAATAATGAGCCTGTCCTCCCTGAATTTGTCTGGTTGTACTACATGTGTTTACAGAACAGACAACCAAAATGCACATGGTGTTCAAAATCTGGGCCTGTCACTATCATATACACTGGCATCAAATTCTTCCACATTTTGTCCTATATTCCTTCCCTAACAATACTTAACATTCCATTTGTCCTTGAACCCTGAGCTGAAGTTTTCCAAGGTTCTCCACAATCACTCCCAGCTCTTTCTTCCTGAATAGTTACTATCTAATTGCATCTACTTTAGAGCTCATCACAATGTATATGTTTACATATACATTTCTTCTGAAATACACTTTGGTCTGTCTTCTAATATGATTCTGAATTTAATTTGCCAGAGTTTCTGGAAAGAAGCCTTTTCAAAAATTACTCCTGCTAGAGTGGCACAACTCCGGCTTTTTTGAAGGATATTTTCTTTCCACCCTTTACTCTGCTATTTAACCACACAAGCTTAAGGTGCGAAGAGGACTTTAGGGTACAGCAAAGTCACATGGCTGGTAAGAACAGAAATTTTTATATTTGTGTCCAGAGGATGCTTAGGGAGAGGAAAGGATGCAGCAGGGATTTGCAAATGCTTAATGGTGTAATCCTGCATGCAATTTGTAATTACACAGCAGTTGTAGACTAAACTTATGCAGATCAGTTAACATGCTAATTCAAAATAAAATTCACATTAAGATTTTATTATTTAGTTGCACAATCATTTAGATTTCTAAGAAATAATTTATTTTTCTTTTCTTTTTTCCTCTAAGACAGCAACTCCATTTCTTGCCAGATTCTCAGTGATGACTGGGTAAGGCCAGTAGTGATCTGGCTGCTCCCAGCTCACTTGGGAATTAGCATGATGCCACCTACCCTGATGTCACGAATGAGTTGCTGTGTAGGTGTTTCTATGGGAACTTTGCTGTCAATGACACCTTGAATGGCAGAGGCCCAGCGCATAGCTTCATTCAACAGCTTCGTGTACAGTCTGTAGGAGTGCTTTCGCCCATGGACAATGATGTTCCAATAGCCTGTGGAGACACAAAGAAGCTGGAAGGTGAAACTTGCTTCCATGTTATCCTCTCTTTTTGTCTGTAGCACATGACTGAGTAAAACCATTGCTGCCTTGATAGCAACATATGGTGTGTCTGGTTAAGACTGACGTCCCCCATTCCCAAAACATATTTATCAGCAGGAAGGTCCCAATCCAGGTTTTGGCACACAGACAGCTTTCCAAGATACAAGTATCTCACGGTGTAACATGAATACTTCCCTGCCGATCAGGTAGCTCACTTTCACAGACAGGGTTTGGGCTACACTGTGCTATTAATCACTCAGAAAATGACCACTCTACACGCGGCACCCAGTCAGATTGCCAAATCAATTCTCGTAACTTTTAAAAATAGTATGTTTGATATAAACTGAGAGAACAGGTCAGGGTGATGACAATTCACTCTGCTAAAGGCAGCCCTAGACATCTGTTGAGATCAAAAACATGGACGATTTCTTGCGAGTGAGCAGAATAAATTTCCTCTCATCTCACTTTACTACATGCTTCCAGCCTTTTTTAAAAATATCCTAAGTGACTCCAGTATTCGAATGTCCAGTATTTAAAATCTTGTTTTATCAATGGGATTCACCCCTTGCCTCATAATCCCAGTTCAATCCCAAACTCATTAGGCAAGCAATGGAGGATCATGCCAGATCCTGCCTTCCCAGAACTGTGTCACGCTGCACAGAAAGCAAACATAGGCCCTCGTCATCTTTTGGTTCTAACAAGTTGAGTGATGCTACAAAAAAGACTTACAGTGTATGCCATTGCTGTTATTTAAGAGAATAACATTGACCCCAGAGACAACTGTAGGTCACGCTACAAAGTGACGGTTACTTATGGAGATGTACTGATAATTACAGTGTTAGTTGGTATTTACATTTCAACTTTAAGAACTCATACCCCTTTCCCAAATTTGGGAAACACATATATAAATAGTGACACTACTCAGTGAAGAAATGTCAGCACTCTGTATCTCTGTCAGGTGTGAGGGAATTAGCATCACTTGCACACCATTCTCTGGCCCTTTGCAAGTCTCTTATAGTTTCTGTGGAGAAAGATGTTTGCAGCCAGACACAGAGCCTCAGATAACATCAAGACTACCTCTCAACATGATACATCATTTTACATTCCTGCACCATCCCCTCTTCAGGCAACTCCACACATGGGAAGTCTGCTCATTACCGCTTTCTTCCTCTTACCTGTGTCTTTGAAGACCCTCTCATCGGGCTGCACTACGGAGCAGAGGCTATTGAGCACAAGCGTGCCAAGCTTGGCAGCTGTGCGCTCAGATGACTTGTAGTAATCAAGGGCAGTGTTTGTCAGAACAAACCAGCGTTTCTTCATCTTCAGAGAGGACATCTTGTTGCTGCTCTGAACCTCTTTATGAAGCCAGCCTTACACAGGAACACAAACATGTCAATGGTTTCACCACCACAGCAATCCTGTATCTTGCCTGGTGGCTCTCTAACTCTGGGACCAGAACTCCACCTCTCTGCAAAAGGCTCATGCTGGGACCTACCAGCTCTGCTTTACTGGCTATAGCAGTATCCTGCACGGTCACTGTAAGAAACTAGCCCAAAATTTTCCACAGAGCTGTTCTATCCTTCAGCCCTATGTATTTTTTATCAATGATGTGTGGTTTAGTTTCCCATTGCCATGAGGGCATCCTCTCTTCAGGATGCTTCCCTCACAAGTCACAAACATCTGAATAAATAATTTACAATTCATTCTTCCAAAGAGATGCCAAATGCCTAGCCAAACCTCGATGGAAGAGGTTTGGTGATACATGTCTTCTAGTAGAAAGATCTTTAAGCATTACATGCATCTCTCCCTCCCACGGTCAGGAAAAATAATTTCTCTCTCATTTTAGATTCCCCACAAAAAAAAAAAAAAAAAAAAAAAAAAAGAAGAAGAAAAGAAAATTCAATACTATAAAAGAAAAAAATGTCAGTCTGCATGGCTAAAGCTGTCAAAAAGACAATTTTCTATTCAAAGCTGTAAAAAGCAATGTCCACCCACAAGGCAAAAAGTTCAAAGAATGTGGGACTGAGCCCAGAGGTTCTATATAAAGAAAAGATAAGGAGACAGACCTTCCCGAATATATGCCTTYGTGGCTACACCACTGTCACACAGATATCTTATTGTGAAATGCAGAGCATAAATTGACTTTGCAAAGGAACATTCGTTTTTTTCTTTTAACTAATGAACAATAAGAGATAAAAGGAACTGTTGCCTTACAAGTATATTGAATTTGAGGTACTCAAACAGCGTCTGATAATCTGCTTTATATCATTCAATCTCCTTGAAATGTTTAAGACTAGGATGAAAGGCTTATGCCACTTTTTGGTGACCCTTTTCTTCCTGTCTTCCTGCCTTGCCATGACCACTCCCAGACCTTTATTCCCTCATAGATACTTTCAGGAAGACGTAAGGCAATTTGCTCATGCACTTGCTTTCCACAGATTGGATCAGGAGTGTCTTCACACATTTAAGACCATGTGATGAGCTGAAAGTACTAAGGAAATTTAAAAATATTTGAGACAAATGGGGGAATATTTGGTAATATGTGTGTGATCACTACTCATGCATCAGCTTCTCCATCTCGAACTAAGCTCTAACTAGAGACATAATTTAAATCTTTTGCTCAGCCTCAGCGAATTATTCTCACCTCACTATGTCTACCATCATCAGGTTAGTTTGTTTAGCTGAGGACAGCAGCAATCCCACAAAGATCTCTCTCCCTCTCTCTCTACATGACAGGTGTCAGAAGGAACAGAGCTTTCTGAAAACAAAAGCTGCAGTGTCATGTTATAGTCAGTCTAAGCCAGCTGCTCCTAAACAGCAGCCATGCTCCCTCCTATTCCCTGACGGCATTTGCTGGACATTTTGAAATAGGCTATGGAACTAACATCAGAAAACTAAACATATAAAGAAGTACTTATTTTTTTCCAGCTTTAGCTTTCTGAATCCACCTGACAGGGAATCAGGTAAGAGCCAGTGCCAGCACAACACAGGATGCAGCAAGCAGTGGGCAGGAAGGTGGAGAGGGACAGAGAATGATTGTTTTTGGGGAGCAGCTAAACCCTAGATTGGATTAGCTACAATCAAACCTGCCCCTCAGATTATAAATGGAAGATGAGTTTCACATGTCGTAATTGCATGCATTTCCTTTTACCTCTCACAAGGAATTCCTGGCCATCAACCTTAGATTCGCCTTTTGGTTTCTGCAGCAGGGAGATCCAGTGATGCATCTCCTCAGGGGTGTCGCTGTTGCAGTGAATCACTCGATTTGCTGTGATGATCACAAAAGAATTTGGTCTGCCAGAAAATAAAAGCATTAAAATTGGTTGTAACCATACAAATATCTCAACTCACAGCACACCCAAAGCCATGTCCTCTACCTTCCCATAAACAATGCAGAAAGATTTTCTGAATACAAACTACAGAGAAGTGTAGAAACACTTAAGAGCATCTCCTGTGCAGTTGGTCTGCAAACTGATGAATGCAGAGACCAGATAAATGGAATGAAACATCTTTCAAAAGCATTTCCAAAGACTAGAAAACATTAATTAGCTAATGACCAGCTGTAAAATGTCCTGGGTTCATAAGCAAAGGACTTTGTTCTACCTTCTGATTGGACTGAGCTAGTGCTCATATCAGTGGGCTGAGCTAGTATAGCCATTCTCCTCATACTTATTAAAACCAGTGATGCAGTAGCAAATGTAGGTCCCAGCAGGGTCAGCTAAAATGGGTTTGAGGCTGGTTTTAGAAAGGATGAGCTGATCCTGACAAAACAGAGGAAAAACTGTTATGTTGCTCCTAAATGACTTTGTCCTTCTCTTGCAACAGACAAATATGTCCTACCAAAAGAATATTCACAATTCTGCACAGAATTGATGCTTTACAGGAAAACGGAAAAATAAAAATATGACCAGTTCCAAGAGGATAGACTCAGAAAGCTTTGAAAGCAAACACGGATTTCTATGAGAAAACAGAGAAATTGAAAAGTAGATTGCAAGTATGAAGCAAAAGGTAAAAGGTGCAAATCAAGCAACTGTCTGGCCATTGCATAAACCTATGGAAGATAAAAATAAGCTGCATAAAAACCTTGGTTGAAAAATAAGCATTCTCCTCAGAATTTGTTTAACATTGATTCAAACATTGATACTCCAGAAGAGTCTAACTCAGCAGATGCATGAACAAATTTTGACTGTCCAGCTTACTATTTGTGCCTAGTTTTTTACTGGTACACAGATTAACTATGAGGATCCTAGTCTGAGAACTGGCTAAAACATTTTGATCAACAAAATCTTAGTTCACTACCGAGATATGCATTTTCTAATCTAGTAACCCCAAAGTCCTGGCAACCTGTGTGAGAAAAAAACCAGACCACAGAGGTAACTAACTTAATAGCTAACATTTTACACTTCAGCACTGTAGTAAGAATCTTTGCCCTAGCTGAACTTGTTAACACTGTAGGAAAAAATTAAATGTTAACGTAAAGTGATATGAAATGTCCCATAATCTCTTCTCTGAAACTAACCAATCTGTGAACTAAAGGTCTGTGCTCTGTTGCATTGCAAAGAGTCCAGGAAGAGTACAGATTTCTAAATTCATCCATTATTCTTCCACAATGCTGCTTCTTTCCCCTAAATTTACAAGATTAACTCTAAATCACTCTGTTGAAAAAGTGGAAGCACTGCTTTTGCTGGACATTTTTGTTCAGTGCTAATAATAGGTAATACTATAATTTCTTGACATTGAGATTATGCTGTTTCAACTTTTAAGAGGGAAAGGAGAAACTTTCACTCAAAGAAAATATATGTGTGAACTTCATGCCTGTGAAGTGACATAGCTTGAAACAAGCTAAAGACTTCAGTTATATTTATTTGTTTGGAGATAAATTCTTATGAGTTTAAACAAATGCAAACCCCAAAGAAAACCTGGACCTACCCACAAAAATATGTTAGAGAGTTTCTGATCTAAGAGATGGTCAGGTTGCTGTACCTACCTATCAGGATTGTCTGAGGCACAGACAGAGTCAATAAGCCCAACATCCAGGGTTCCCTGTTCAGTGAGAAAGACACAGATAACAGGAATTGCTTGCATCTTAAATTACAGACATACTCCTTCGTGAATAGGATTGGAACTGAAAACATTCTTCTGAATTCCAATAGCTTGAGTAGAAATGAACATATGAGAAAGGCACGAGTGAGTCATCTTTGCTCTGCTCCCTAAACAGCATGAGAAGATGTGCAAGGGCTCCACAGGGCTGGAAGAAAAAGAGCTACAAATTTCCAGAGAGCATTATGAAGGTCTGATACCATTGCTAGTATCTCAGTACTAGCAAAATACATAAATACATGGTTCTTCCCAACTGCATATCTTCTGCCTGGAATAACTGTGACACAGACTAGTCCCATAATCCCACCCGAAGACGTTTTATCTGCATGAGGCAGCCCCCCTCTTCCCCTCAAACCAGAGAGCTATTGGTGATCAAGCTAAGCCACCCACCACAACCACCATGTTCCCCACTGCTTACCCTCTTTTCTATCAGCTTTGCTGTTTCTTTATAATAATTGTCCCGCTTTCTTATACTGGTCATGAACTACAGCACTGCAAGTGCTAGAAAAACATGCACAAAATGGTTAAACACAGAGGGCTCTAAGCATGCCCACAGACTGGTTGCACAGTAACTCACCACAGCATTCTTTGGATTGGCCTGTTCATCTTGCATTTCCCTCAGCTGCTGCGCTGTAGCGCTGTGTACTCGGCTCAGAACATTAAACCAACCGCTGGCAATCGAAACAGACTCAAAGTTAAGATTTGGGTAGTGAAGCTAGCTCTAGAATATGATCAAGGAACCTGGAAAGCTGCCTGTGGGAACTTTTCTTCATTCACAATTTCCTGAGGACTATGCTACAAAATATCTCTTGGGCTGATCATACCAGACTCTAATGTCTTCCTTCCTCTTTATTTATCCATGAAAATTCTGTGCACGTTCTCCAACCCACTGACAGCTGCTCCCGCAAAATCCAGTTTTCTACTTGCTATTCAAGGAACTGTAAGCAGGCAGTGGCCTTACCAGGGAGCACATGTCAGCAGACTGAGAAGAGCCTACAGCAGTTGTAAAGACAGGGTCAGTTGGGAATCTTCCTGGACTAGAGTCCTAGAGACGCCTGGGAGCCTTCTTAACTAGTCTCTCTGATCTGCTCATAAACTTGAAAGTCATATGGCTGTCAAACAATCATGGGTTTTTTTGTAAGTTAATTTGGAGTTAAGTTATTTGTCTGTGAAAGGGCTTCTCATTACAGACATATCTGGAGGCTAATCTCTGTTGCAGAACAAGCAGATTCTTATCTGCAGCTTCCAATGAGATCAGCAAATATCTAGACTTCATGAAGGACTCTCAAATTGGATATTCTACAACATCTGCTAATCTGCCCTTTGCTAGTGCAAGTGTTGGTGCTTTCTTCTCCCTCAGAACAGAGGCTGATATGGCATTGACAGAGGCCACATCTGGTTTACACTTGCCCTAGCAATTCTGCAATGTTATCTTAAGGCATGCCTATTCCAGTCATGGAAGTTCTGGGTTAAGAAGTTACTGTTTCTTCAGCTACTGCCCCTTGAATTTGCTTGTTTCTTGCTCATGTGGCTGTTCTTTAGTCTATTTCTGTTAATTTATTTGTGTCCAAACACTTTCCTCCTTCCTCTCTCTACACCCAAATGAAATAACAACAGACCCTAAATAACTTTACAGAATCAGATTAAAGTAGATCAGAGAAATAGTTACGCTGGCTGGGCTGAGAGAGCAGAAGCCTTGGTAAGAGTGGGAAAAGTGGGGAGCAGCTACGGACAGTAACCTCTTAACTTGGCTTTGCATAGCCAGAACAGGTTGTCCAACCTGCCCTTAAACAACTGATTCCCACTGCCTGGCCAGGACGCCAAGAAGGAAGGACATGAGTCATTTGTTTGCTTTGCACTGGGAAGATTTTATCAGATGACACTACAGACTCTGATAAGCTGCAGTCTTTTCTCTGTCTCCTGGATAAAACCCAGCTGCTCTCACAATCATTTACAGACAACATGAATAGACTTTTTGTTTGATTCAAGATTCCATTTAATAAATAAATCAGCTATTAGATGTTCCAGTTTATATTAAGGTTTTGTGTGTCTCCTGAAGTAACCCTTGAATTCAGCACGCTCACAGACACATAAGAAGGTGGCAGTCCTGTGACAGACTGATAGGCTGAACCACCATCTCAGTAGCTACAACAATGAGTCCCTCAGGTAGGTGTGGTACCTCCCAGTGAGCACAAAATGACACTCTGGAACAAATCCCCTCTTTTCTCCAGCAAAAGGGAAGTGATTACATTTGCCAGGCTCTCCCATGAGTAGTTGGGTCAGACCTGCACTGAATGAACAAACCTAACAAAACTCCCTCTTGTACCTGGCATCTTCTGGTGACTCTGCAACAATGTGATAAACTCTGTCTTCTGTCACAATGTCCAAGGCATTCTCCTTTTCATGAATGTCCACAATCTCCCTGGAACACAGCAAATCACAAGAGCCAAAACTGAAAACCTTTCACAGGCAGAAATTCCATCTGGCCAATTTTTTTCACATCATACCATTCACCATACAGAAGGGAAATCACTGGTTCAGATGGCTTGTAACTCCGACAGAAATTCAAAATTCCTCTCATACTCATTAAGACTTTTAGGGTCCCCTTAAAAAGATTTGTACAGTTAATCTACTACAAAAGCAAAGCTTAAGGCATTAAATGGATTTTCTTCAAGACACCATCAGACTAGATGGAAGAAGAGATAACAGGGATCTTGATATAGAGGGCTGTTTATAAAGACGGGTGTGCCACTCTTTTTGGCACTTTACAGGCCCACATAATGCTAATAGGTGACTAGTCTCTCCTTCTTACAGCAGGAGCTGAGGAATTGGCCATGGCAGCAAAAAGAGCATTCAGGGCTCAGGAAAAGGCATAGCACATGCTGCCAAATTCAAATCCCGCTGTGAGCTTCATACCACCTCTCTGAAATGCCTGGAGAAGCCAGGAAACAGATGGAGTCAGGGTAGGGGAGAATGCATGGGGTATGTACTTAATTAGCCCCTCCTGGTTTGGCTCCATCCATGGCTTGGAAAGAACTTCTGCCAGATTATGAAATGCAAGACTGGAAAAAGAACTGTCAAGTAATTCCAGACTCCCTCTAGAGTAAAACTAGAAGCTCTAATTGTCTTTTCCTTCCCTTACGTTTCTGATTCTCCTAGCCCTATGGGAGATGCATAGGCCGATGAACTGGCAGCATTGGGCACTTCATTATTGATTTAGAGAGTGAATACTAGAGATCAAAAGGATTTATTTCTTCACTCACTTTGCTCTTCTGATATCAATTGTCCCCTTCAGCTTTTCCTCGCTATCATTCTCAAAGTACATCAGCTTGGATTCTCGAAGCACAAACCAACGGCGTTTCCAGTTGCGGCGTGAAAGTGTTGACATGCCTCCACCTTTTTTATAGAGCCAGCCTGACTTCAGTGCCTCTTGCTTGGTGCGGAACCACATGAAGGCCTCGTTCTTCAGAACACACCAGCGCCGCCTCCATGGGTTCATGAGACCTCCTGCAAAGYGAGGGAGCAAGATTTCATCAGACATGCAACAAGGGCCATGTTTCCATTCTGATCCTGCTTCAAGGACACTTAGTTGCCACTTCAGTTCCCACATGAAACGAAGGACCTGATGGAGAGAAACAAGGTTATGCTTAAGTTTGGACAGAGAAAAAACAGAACAAACTAGTGAAACAAACACAAAATAGAGAAATATATGCACTACTCAAATATTTTTGTATTGTCTTCAGTTTTGTAGCTCAGAATGAGTCATTTAAGGCCATACCAAGTGGGCACAATTAGGTCCCAGTGGCAAAGATATCCAGTCTAATTCCCTGACATCCACCTCCTAGCTCTTTGTTTTAAATAAAAGAAGAAAAAAAAAAGAGAGTAAACAGAGAACTAAGAGCAGATGAAGATGATGATTCTGGAGAAACAGAAGAGGAAAGCGGGTTTCCTGGATTCCATCCTTCCACGGTTTTGGCTAAAGCCGCTTACCCTTCATGTAGAGATAGCTGTGAAAATAGGGTGGTCCTGAGCCATTGAGGATAGTGACTCGTCCATTACAAAACTCTTCATCTGTATCAATGTAAACATCCACTTCTTCTTCACTGTCCAGAAACTAAAAGGAAACGAAGAAATACAGGCTACTTGGTTTCTCCTGGTTGCAGGAGGACTGGAGCAAAGTAACAAGGCTAGAGAAGTCACATGATCAGAAGGTGCAAAGCTACACATACTCCCCTTTACAAAAAAAGCAATACAGTAAAACTAGAGGCTTGACAGCTTACCCATTAATGCCTAAAGCAAGAGTCTCTAGAGCATGGAATTTTCATACCAGAAAGGAGAGTGACATTYGGCAGTGGACATGGCTAGAAAACTCCAGTTACCTGCAGTAACAAACCTTCCTGTTTCAAGGCAGAGGCCACAGTCCAAAATCTGATTTAATGGGATCAAGAGAGAATTTTTCATTTTGGAGGATTTTTCTGATTTTTTTCGCAGACATGCCAAGATGCTGGACAAGATGGAGCACTAATCTAACCCCCGCAAGGAAATGCCTTGCTTTGGGTTGATTAGGAGAAAAAGCACATTCCAGGATAACTGAACCCTAAAAACAAAGATCTAAATTACTGAAATAATAGTACAGTATTTACTCATCCCTGTTCTCCAACTAGATAATGGCCCTCAGCCATAAGAAAGTACTTCACACATGAAATCCCAAAATTACCCTATCATTTCCTTTACCTTAAATACAACTTCCTTTGATCGGCTTCATTAATTTAATACTAATGAAGGCAGCTCCTTAGACCTTTTCCTTCCTCAGATCCATGTTGCTTCTTTTCACTTTTCCCTTCTGTCCTCTCTCTGTGACCCCTTTGTGCTCCTCTTTTGTCTCATTCCTGTTCCACTCATTCATTCTCCCTCTCTTGCCATTAAGTTTCAAAAAGCAGGTCCTCTTGGATCAGTAGCTACTGATGGGATCTTGACACAGCTGCAGTTATCTCTTCCTGTGGCTCATGCCATGACATAGTATCAACTGGATTTTTCATGAGTCTTACTCACTGAGGAGCCCAATAAAATCCTCCGCTTTTCTATTTACATTTTAAGAAGAACGATAGAAACTGGCCGAGGCTGTGACAGAATGATTCATGACTTGAAGATTACCTGACAGTGATCTGTGAGTACCTGGCCACAGAGAAGGTACCTTTACTCAAGCAGATTACATCATAAAAAATTCTGATGGCTGGCAGCTGACATTAGGGAAATGCAAACAGGAAAAATCATGCAGCTTTTTAAGAAGGGTTACAATCTGCCATTGGAAAAGAATAGCAAAGCAAGTAAATTTAATTCCTTAAAAAACAAAAAAACAAACAATCGTTTTCTAAAAGATATTTTGTAGTTCAAGTCTCTCTTCTCAGGGACATCATTTATCTGAAGTATTTTTATGGCTGTCATTGGCTTCACACCTGAACTCCTCACAATCTTATGTGGGCTTATCTGACATCCTGTTCTGTAAGGGGATTTATCATTGCATTATTAAGCAACTAGCCTGAGGGCACTCAGGAAGTCCAGAGCCTAGTGTGGGATCTAAGCTGAGATGCTTCAAGTGCGAGGCTAATAGCCCAGCTTTACTACCCTGTCATTGTCCCAGTGGTAGGAATGAAAAGGTTCAGTGGTCTTGGTTCTGTGCACTGGGTCCCAGCCTGGATCAGCACAATAATTTCTTCAAGCCTTAGAATAGCTTAACTTGTACACAGCAGCTGAAAATAAACCCTTGACTCTGAACAGTAACAGGACTAGAACAAGAGAAGTTTTAGTGATAGAAACAAATCAAACCCCAGCCTTTCCCATTTCCTCTTGTGATTGTCCACTAGAAGCTCAGGCTACTTCTGTGAAATCTCTCTAAGGTAGAACATATACCTACAAGATACTTGTTGCCTGCTTTCAGTCTTCCTAAAGGGTGTTACATTAATATATGGTGATAGAAACAATCTAAAATAGCCTAGGTACATATGTGCTAGCTTGTGTACCAGTAACACTGGACAGTCACAAGCCCTCTGGCCTTCAGCCTATCTATGACTCTTCCCTTTTTTTCAAGCTGAATATTGAATGTATGGGTATGTTAGCAACAATACCCAGGGCAAGCAAGCATACAGTAAGAAGGCAAGGATGTTATAAATATCAACAAAGTCACACTAATGTCCAGAAAGGTGAAGGGAGGGATTCTTACCGAGTCCAGGCTGCCACGGTTGGAGTCCAGGCTGGTACCATGGGAGTGTCTCAGACTGTCCTCACCATTCAGGGGCTCAGCTGAGGCACTGCCTGCATCTCCACAGCCATCAAACTCCTCATGGTCATAGTCAGACTCCACATCCGGGGGGGAAGTGTAAATCGGCTCTCCCACCTCTCCACTGTTACTCCTCTGCGTATCTGAGACAGTGCTGTAAATGCTTTCTGCTGGGTCAGATAGGGCTCTCTGCTCCTTGGGGCTAGTGGTTCTTTCCACAGGTTGTCCTGGAGCAGGGACCACCTCTCCCACTTCCCTTTGGAGAAGTGAAAGGCTTGTGTCGGCACCTTCCTCTGAGTAGTTATCACTGTTTCTTGTGCCGTGCTGATTCAAGACCACCAAACTAGAAGTTGGCCGTCCTTCATCATCAGCATGAAAACCCTCATCCACTTCTTCTTCAGCTAGTGGTGCCACCAGGCTGCAGTCAATGTTGAGTGTCCCCTCACTAGAAAGTGAGCGCTCTAAGTTCTGCACACTTTCATCCAGATTGCCAAAATCCAGCAGCTCCAAGAACTCCTGGGCAACCCTAGATGCCTCCTTTTCCAGCCTCTGGATCTCCTCTTCTCGCTGCCGATTGATTTCATTCCTGGTGTTTTCACAGATGATAGACATGTGATCCTCTTTCTGTTGCTGCAACTTCTCAATCTCCTTCTCCAGTCTTAAGATCTCCTCCATCTGACGTCTCTCTTCTTCTTGCAGGGGAATATCTACCTCCTCAGTCTTTACTGCTTCCACCTTAAAAGAATTTATAATAGTGTTAAAGCAGTTTCTTCAACCTATATGTGTTCCTTGCCCAGATCTTTCATTCTTCCTACCTCCTATGCTTGCCTTGTACTTCCCATCTGCAAAAAGATGACTTTAAGAATCCTCTCCTTTTCTGATCAGCATCTGCAATCATCCATGGTGTAAAAGCTAAAGGTAGAACTACAGGATCTTCAGGTACCTCCTTTTTTCCAGCAGCCTACCTCCTTTCTGAATTGTACAAAGTAGCTCACTGGGATCAGTGAATTTTTAGAAGAGCGTCTCTGCTGCTCATGTTACAGCCCTTTGTACACTACAATTTGGATAAAAGCATTCTGAAAGTCCGTTGTCTCTTTTTGAACTATCTCACACACATACACACATATAGAAGAAAGCAATTATATACGAATACATATACGCATAGCCTGCTTAAGAGCTGAAGATTTCCCAGAAAGTCATTAAAACATTTGGGGATTTCGTTGCTTCCTGAGTTGGGGGTCTGACCATCAGAATCTAGGTCTGGAAGGGATATTTGCAATGAAGCAGGACTGTATCCACTCCAACCCCACCCCACCAAAACTCCAGCTGGAATTTCTTGGCATTCTTTAGCATCACTGGATGGATGATGGCTGGCTGGCTGCTGAAGACACTGTCTTCCTCTATTCTCCACACTGAAGTAACAGGAAATTTCTAGCGAGTACACAATAATTAGAAAACGGAAGATACTGGTAACTTTCACTGACATTTAGCTATAAGCTAAAGCCACCCTCCCCTCCATGGAGGATGTTGAAAACATACACACACAAGAAAAAGCAAAAATAAATTCCAAAAGGATTTAATGTACTTCCTGATAGGAGTATGGCAATGCAGCCAATGAATTGGCCCATTTAAGCCGCAATCCTTGTTTTCTTTACAGTTACCCTGTTGCTTGTTCTCTACTTGACTCTTACTTGTGGACAAATGCATTTTTATACTCTAATCTGCCATCTCTCCTGAACAAAGCTGGCCTGAAACTGGGGAACAAGTGGTTTGGGAAAAGAAATAAGAAGATAACACAGCTGTTTTCACACACCTCAGGGTAGGTGGTCTGCTCTTTGATATATCAAGTACCAACAAACAATTAGATCAGTTACAAGGGGTTTATTTTAGCCATAGTAGCAGCCATCTGCACTCTTTATTTTTGCTGTTACAGGCAACAATCCAGCAAAACAGACCATGTCACAGAGTAGCACATCACAAGGTCATGTAATAAGCTCAAGCAGTAGAGATAAAAAAGGATGCTGCATGTTCAATACAGAAATGTTCGAGTAGGAACTATGCAAGCTGGTACATGAGCCTTGAAAAAAAAAAAAACAAACCAAAAAAACCCCACCTTGTTAACTCTATGCAGCTCTGCCAAAGCCAAACACCTGCAGGTTTTGAGTGAACAAAGCCCATTTTTTAAATAGTGTTGCCACAATAACAATATTAGCTCCAGGCAAGGCATAGGCAATGAAGGACCCTTCACAGATATTCAGAGAAGGCATATGAAAAGAATAACTGTTAAACTTACCTGAGCCACCTGGAGTAGCGCATTCAGTTGCTCCTCTTCTCTGTTAAAAAACAAGACATGATAGTCAGAGACAGACCCAGTTCTCCTACATGAGGCTTTTAGAATTACACGAACATATCATCCCTCCGTGGATAAGGTTAAAATAAGTTACCTGTTGTAAGAGTGATTTAAAAGCTTTTGTAATTTAGTAAAAATCCAATTCTCTGTGATTGGCATGACCTTTGTGGATACAACAGACTTTCCCCACGTGCTTAACTTTCAGATCAATCAGGGAGTTGGATTAGTTGGAACACACTAGGAAGGACGTTGGAAACTGACAGAAAAGCAGATCAGTTAGACTCATGATAAATGTAAACAGAATCTTCTGAAGTACTTTACATCCACGGATATTAAATGAGGTTGTACATGCATAATTGACAGCTATCAGGAGTCTGTGGTTTTTTTTTTTTTTTAAAAACAGAACAGAATTACTGCAATACCAGCATTGAATTTGTGTTTTGTTTTGCTTTTACTATATTAAAGCCCCCCAAAAGTTATCAAATTTTTGTACTTTGCTACATGACTAAGCCGAGGACTTTCTATTCTGAAGACCTGGGTACTCCAGCTTGCATAACTGCTCAGTGGCATGCAAAACCTAGTTTACTAGTAAAGACTGTAAGAGTCAGAGTTTGTTAGTAAACATGAGTAGAGGAAAAAAAACTATCCCACGGTGCTGCATCTCCACTCAGATCAAAAAGGTTGTACTCCAAGGGAAAGCTGTCACTATGGCCAGCTTCTCAATAGCGAGCACGCTACAAACAACTGAACTAGGAAACAGACAAATGCCAGGGTCATGCATAGAGAGCACGGATAGGATGTGGCTGGATGGAAAAGTCTGCCTGTAGCAACCACTGTGCAGCTAAATTCAGACTGGCAGTGGTAACTTTCAAATCTATGATTCAACCTCAAGCAGAACAGGAGGGCAACAATATTTATTTCCCAGGCCCTGCAGGTTTTCCCAGCCAAATTCTAAATTGCAGTTGCAAGTCACGAAGTCCTTAAAGCTCTCACTCTTGTGCTCTCTCTCACAAAAAAAAAAATCCAGGAAATGTTTATAAATGAAAGCTGACGTGAGATCCAGATGGTTCCAACTCTACTGAAAGATCTCTAACAGTAGTCATGAGTTAAACAACTGCCTTAAATGATATGAGGGTTCAAGAAGCAGAGCCATTTTAAAACAAATCAGGAATACCACCTACAATCTACACACTAATTCCTGCAACTGTTCCTCACATTTTTTTAGACCTCTGATATTTCTTGCTGCTTTCCATCCATCTCCAACTGATCCACACTCTTCCTGAAATGTGATACCCAAAACGAGGGACAGTACTCCAACTGAAGCCTTACCAGTGCCAAGCGGAACAGAAGAATCACCCCACATCTTACAGAAACAATCTTGTTTATAGATGGCATTTGCTTTCTCCTCTCACACAGCATGACACTGGTGACTAATACTCAACTTAGCCTCCAGATCTTCTTCCTGCTGTTGAAGTAGGCATTCTTCCTTCCTTCTCTGTGCATTTGATTATTCCTAACTGTAGATCTCCATATGTCTGTATTGAATGTTATCCTATGTTTTTCAGACCATTTCTTTAATTTGCCAAAATTATTTGAATTGTAATCCTGTCTAGCTATATACTTACAGCCCCTCACCAGATGGTTTTATCTGCAAATTTAATAAGGATACTCATATTTCCTCATCCAACTTATTACAAAAACATTGCACTAGTACCACATCCAGCACAGACCATGGAAGAATCCCGTTCAAGGGTTCTCTCCTATTTAACAAAAAACTACTATTGTTTACTAATTAAAATGCAATAATACAATGCAGTAAAACCATACTTGTTTCATCTACTTTTTTCCAAACCACATTCCTTATAATGTCTTAGAGTATTGTCATAACATGTCAAAACCCTTACCTACCCAAAGTCAAGTGACCTACCCTCTATGGCTTTTCCCTATCCACAGGTATGTCATAAGCTATCACAGAAGGAAACAGATAACTTTAATGCCGTTTGTTCTTCAGAAGTCCACGTTGGCTCTTAACTCCTTTATCAAGCATTTACAACTGTTTGATTATTTGTTTCAGTATCTTCCTGAAATTGAGGTTAGGCTGACTGGTCCACAATTCCCTCGTTCTTCCTTTTCCCATTTTAAAAGGGGGTCATTATGTTTGGAATTTTCCAGTTTTATGGAAACTCCATTGCTATCCACAAAGGAGGAGAAAGAAGATAGCTACTGATTCAAACTGCTTCAGCCGGTTCTCGAAGTATCCAAACATTAATTTCACGAAGTCCGGATGACTTCTTTGTAATCTGATTTATCTGAGCATTCTCTAACCTTTTATTTCCCTGCTAGGTTCTGAATTCTTGCACATCTGTGCTAATTGTATTTAGTGTCCAACAGCTAAGCCTTTTGGGGAAGACAAATAAAAATAGCATCAGATACCTCAGCTTTCTCAACATTATAATTTTTTCTCCCTGTTGAACAGTAGACCAAATTGCTCCATGTCTCCCTTTTACTAACAGTCTATGCACAATAACTGTATACCAACTTTTAGTTCCTTATAGCTCAGTTTGCATCTTGGTCCTTCTAATTTTGTCTCTGCATGTGTGTTGGGTTTTTTTGCTTGTTCTCAGTAGATTAGCCAATTTGCAATTTCTGTGGACTTCCATCTCATTTTTGAGGTCAAATGGAAGTTCAGGGTTTAGCTAAGTTGGTCTGCTAGTACCTTTTTGGCTACTCACTCTGAATGAAGCCATTTGACATCAAGTAGAAAATGAAAGCAAAAGTTCACCTGATTCCTAAAAACACTGTCACTTCTTTATAATGATGCTGGGTTCAACACATCTTTCATGGGCTGGGAACTAGAGGGCAGGGGCAGAAACACACTAGAACGAATAAGTTAAATAGATCCTTTTATCTAAACCTGGGTAGGGACAAGCTTTACTTAGTACAATGAGGACTTTAGAGCTGAGAGAGCATCTGTAGCATTCGATATCTGCAAACTAGTTACTGACATTCTGAACTTGCACAGCTTCATGTTGCTGATAAGGCTGTTGTTGAAAATTGACAAAATGGAGGCTTCAGTGTTGTTCAACAAATTCCTTGACCAAACTGTTCATCATTGGTGTCACTGACTCCATGTCTTGTCCCAGCAGACACATCACCCTACTGTCTCCAGTGAAACCACAGGCAATCTCTTTTCCTTGTGACATGCTTCTAACCTTAGAATTTTCTGATGCTTGTCACACATCTTAGTCTGCCAAGATCCAACTTCGGGACAAGTATGTAACAAAAGCCTATAAGAAACGTAACTAACTATTTATGAAAAACGTAAAATGTCACAGGGTTATTTGTTCAAACTTACATAGTAATCTTGTAGTTGAAGTTTTATGCTTCTTAAAACAAAAGATTATCAAGAGAGACACCCAGTTTGGCCAGGATGTAGGTAACCATGGAGTGAACAGTAAATGATGCATGAGGTGCTGGATTCTCAATAGGTGTACTGTCACTGCTCACAGATTGCCTCTTTTTGACACATTAGCTTTTCCTTTCCCCTCCTGATCTCTCGACACATCCGTATCCCTGATGAGAGATACACAGCAGCAGGAACAGGGAGAGGATGGGTATTCTCACAAGTGTAAGAACTGCAGTAGCAGCACAGGTGTGCTGCCCATCTTGCTTTCTGACCCAGTTTACTGGACACACCAAGACTCATGAACTATGGTACCTTCTCACACTGCTAATCGCTCCAGATTTTGGAAGACTGCATAAAACTTCCTTCACCACTGCAAAGGCAATGAGAAAATTATGCATCTCTGCCCAATCAGTGAAACTGCCTCCTTTCATGTATATTCCAAAACCAAAAAACACTAAACAGAGGTAAAAATGCACCAGAATTAGCTTTCCTAAAGGACGCAGGACACTCCTTTTCCATCCTGCTTTTCTATTCTGAGCTGCCCACAGTCCATCCCAACTCTGCCCCCTGGCATTGGGACACTGTCTCATGCCATTGCTGTTCCAGTGTTACCATCATGCCAGTGCCCCAGACCCACTTTTACACCTCAGCTGCTTTAGTGCTAGGGAACTATGAGCGCAAGATATCATCTTGTACCTTTCCTTCACCTCTTCCTCTTCCTGTTTCCTCCTACGCTCCTCCTCTTCTTGCCATTGTCTTTCCTCTTCCTCTCTTCTGATCTGTTCTTCCTCTTCTTGCCTCCTTCTCTCCTCCGCTTCCTGCTTCCGCCTAAGTTCCTGCTGCAGCAGGTGCTGATAGAGGCTGCGAGCCAGGCGGCCACGCCAGTGCTTCTGCAGGGTGACGGCAGAGGCCTTCAGTCGCAGCAGGCTCTTCTTCCAGAAGTATGCTCGGTAGTTCTTTTGGATTATAACAACACTGGCTAGCACCTTTTGATACTTCTTCCTGAAAACAGAACCAGACACTTAATACACCATGAAGCAATACATGCTTTGCATTTCCCATGCCCTGGTATATTGACCAATCTTAACTTCCACAGAAAAATGAATTTGGAAAAATATTGCTCATAAATGACACAATTTCTGTTCCTCTACTGCCACTACCTGTAAATCGTATTCTCCTCACTGTTCTCACTCCTATATCTACCACTGGTTTGTTTCCATGGGCACCTACTTTTGTGAAGACCCTCAGAGGATGAAGGACAGATATTTGGCACATGGAAAGAGAAGGTCCACTGGCCCAAAGTCTCCTTGCATTGCACATCACACACATTCACTGTGCAATTAGCATAATCACTCAGTGTGGATTTATTATAATAAAAACATACAAATGGCCTTACTATATAAGAACAAAGTCCTATATTGCCCCATCTTTTAAGTGGCCACAAGCAAATTACTCCAGGAAAAGCAAAAATCGGGCAAAAATAGATCTGGTCACATTAATCTCGTATTGTTTGGGGGAAAGCACAGTGATACTACAATATTGATTGCTGAATGTAACATTGTAACAGGCTCCCATAAACATATACTTATATTGCACAACATTTTGCTTAAACAATAATGATATCAAAATCAACTTTGCCATACTTTAAAACCAAAAAATGTGGTAGGGCCCCAAAAGAAAAGAATCATCATTCAGTATTTCTGTAGTCTAGTGAAGTTCTAGAAAAGTCAGTTCTTGCCTTTGCATTACAGAATATTTTTATCAAGGACCGAAAAAAAAGTCACTGGTAGAAGTTTGTACATGATACACAAACTGGGCAAATAACAAAAGGGTTACTATTACACAGTAATCTGGATCAATTTGTAAGCTAGATTCAAGCAAACATTAAACAATTCAAAAGAGCCAAACATAAGGTCTTCTATTGAAGAACCAAAGGCCAAACACACCTGATGTGGGACTATGTTAGGAAGCAGCAAGTCAAAAAAGGATTTAGGGGCCACAGGGATCATCAGGTGAAGGCAAACTCCAACACAATGCTATAAAAAAAAAATACTACTGGGATTCTTATACCTGCAAGCAGAAATACTGCGTAGAAGGGGACTGCACTGCTACTTTTATCCTGTGTTCAGTGTTAGCACCTCCATTTCAAGAACAATGTTAGACCCTCAGGTGATTTCTGAGGAAGATGGACTGGAACCAGAAATTCTGGCTTATAGAAAGAGAGCACTTGCTCCATGACCTTAAGAAAGAGAAGGCTAAGGAAAGGCTTGATCCCAGTCAAAGTACCCACATTTTTGGGTGGCATTTCTATTTATCCAACAGGGGACATAACAAGATTTAATTGACCTGAAGCTGAAGTCTATTCAGGCTGGAAACAAGCAGACATTTTTTAAAGTAATTGAACATATTTAGACACCCTAATATCTTGCTGTAGGGAAATGATCATTGGCACTATTCAAATAAAACCTTCTTTACTCCAAACCAGAATTTGCAGAGGGAAGTTCTATGGGGCTGTTACACAGGATCTTGGGCCAGCAGGCTACAGTAATCCTGTGAGGTCTTACAGTCCTAGAAAGCATGCTGGAAATAGCACAGTATTCTCACATATCCTTCCCACAGACCTTCTGCAACCCCTGAGGAAAAGACACACCTCAAAATCCCCTTCCTGGCAATCAAACCCCCTTCAAACAGCAACAGGGACCCATGCTGACAGCTTGCCACCTCCCTGCACATCAGATACGTCAGCCTAGTCAAGAAAATCAGGAGAGGGATGCTAATCGCAGTTGTGCGCAGAGGTCACGCTCTTTTCCATAAGTATTAAAGTCAAAGGGAGGAAGCACAGAGAAAAAAAGAGGAAAGGGAAGAAGTGATAAGAAGTGGGAAGTTTTAGATGAATTGCTCCTGGGCTGCACTCCCCTCACCCCTGCTCCCTCTGTCCTCCCTGTGCCCTGCACATGGGGTGTGAACAGCTGCACACGCACCCTCTGCCAAGGCAGATATAAGTGCATCAAAAAGGGCACTCTGACTTTTACAAAACGCATCTGCCAGAAACTCTCCCAAGTGCAACATGTGCCAAACCCTGCCCAGCTACAGGCCGGCTCTGCCTGCTAATCTGCCAGGCTGAAGTGCCCCCTCATTCCTCATGACTGCAGCCAAGCTTGCAGATGCCCTTCAGCTGGAATTGCTGCACACAGGCCATGAATTTCATTCCCCTTGTTCAGCCTTCACTCACCCTCTTGCACTGGTCAAAGAAATTCATCCTGCAGCCCACGCTGAGAAGTTGGGAGACATCCTGACCATATATCACAAGAGAAGGCGGGGTGGCTGCAAGGCTCCAATGCTTCATTTGGAATTTAGTTAATTATTCTGTCGATGAGCTGTAGTTAGCAGTTATGCCTCCAAGGACTAGAGAACACCGAGCTATGGACTAATTTCCTACTGTCTTTTCCCCTGAGCAATAAGGTCCTGCAGAATCCAGGGATAGAGCCAAATTTGTACATGGATCCTGCAAGCCTGGGAACAATTATGCATATTTTAGCTGGTGAAGCTGTTACCTGCAGCTCAGAGTTCCACAGATTCGCTACGAAAAATGGGGTCATTTGAATGGGCTTGATTTTCTTGTCTCACATTTTAGTGATCAGTTAGAAATACTAGGCTGCAGGGAATGAGAGCAAAGATAATGCTCTCACCCTTAGGACTGGTTCTCCAGGCTCACAGAACAAGTTCACAAAGGGGGAGAAGCCAGTAAAATCCTTCCTGTGGCATATGTACCCTTCTTCATCAACCTACTTTGCATGAGACCAAATGAATTTAAATACACTTGTCCTTGCAAAACTAACAGAAATGGTATCAAGCTTAAGGCAGTGCACACTGGTACTCCTGACCTCTGCCCAACTCTGCACAGACCATTCACCACTTACCCAGATGAACTCCCTCTTGCTGGACCTTCTCCCATATAGGTGCAGTGCAACTGGAAACTCTTCACAGAAAAGTTTTCCAGTCTCCCTCCCTAGCTCTTTCCTCGCTCCCTGCTCTCCTCCCCTGCAAAGTCCAGTTACCTCCAGCTGCTTGTGAGGATTTCCACTCTGGCTGCAGAAGCACAGCTTGTTCTTAAAGATGAGACTCAGAAGAGCAACATGTGGGATGAGGAATTCGGGTCTGTGGAGACTGGAGGACCACAAGATTACTAGACAAGAGGAACACTACTGCAACACTGTCTCCATCACAGCCCTGCAGGGCAGCAGCTACCTTCCCAGGAACTCAAAAAAGCAGTAATCCAGTTTACCCACAGTGATGTTTCCCTGAAAAATCAATTTTCCTCTGCTAATCCCTACCCCTCTCCAAATGCTAGACACAAAGTAAAATAGAGCAGAGGCCCTGACACAAAGAACTTGCAATCTCATGTACAAACAATAGAGCTAGCTCATTTGTCTTCCTAAAGGGAAATAAATAAATGAATAAAAAACCCCGAGACCAAATGTGTATTTTGCTGATATTCCACATTGGCAAGGCAGGGTGCAACCCTTGCATACGTTTCCCAACGCAAAATGAGCTACCTGGTGTAACTGGAGCTCTAAGAAGAGTGCCTGCTGGAACAGCTCTGCTGGCCAGGGATTTCACCTCCTCACACCCCTGACTGACAGGTGTCTGGAGCAGAAACCAGCCAGGAAAGAGCATCTTACTGGGATTAAGTGTGCATGCCACAGCCATTAAGAAGTCAGCTGTTACACTGATTGCGAGGGGCAGAGGAGGGGCGGTTTGTCTGCAGTTGGTTCTCCCAACCCTCCCCTGGTCAGGTGCAAAAGGGAGCGGCAAGAGGAGATTACTGGTGCAAAGCTGGCCAAAAACCAATTCTGAAGAGTTAATTAAAAGGAGAGGGAGATCACGAGGCAAACAGGCAGGGCAAGGAAAGAGGGTGAGCAAAGGCAGAGCTGCAAGTGAGGAAGAAGCGATTTGCAGGGGGAGCAGAAAACAGAGCTGACAGACATAAGGAAAAGGAGGGGACCCAAAGTGTAGGTGGGGCCCAGCCAGGAGAGCCCTGAAGGCAAGGAAAAGGTGTCATCGGAGGCAAGCAATGGATACAGAGGTCCCTGCAGAAGCCTGCTGAGCAGCGTTGAGGGAGGGTGCAAGCGTGCACAGAATTCAAGAAGAGGTGGCAAAGGAGCAGAAAGGTTTCAGCAGAACTGATGCCGGCAGGGAGGGCAGATACTGCAGCTCTCCCTTAGAATACAGGAGGGGAAGAAGGCAGGGATGCGAGGGGACTAGAGAGCAAAGCATGGGGTCGGGGCAACCCAGGCACGCAAGCACAGGGATGGTGGGGCAGCCCCCAGCACTGACCTTGCCATGTAGCCCAAGACGTGGGCCCGGATGACTATAGCTGCTTTCCTCAACTCCTCTTCCCGATCCTTCTCCAGCTTCTGCTCAAGAGCTTCCTTCAGGAAAACCTGACGCCACGGGGAGGAGTTTCAATAAACACAAAGAGAGGAAAGAAGTCAGTCGCCGGGAGAGCCGGGAGATTTCATCCCCGGGTGACCTGCACAGAGTGGGCTCCGTGTCCGGGCGCCCGTGGCCGCTGCTGCCGGCGCTCCAGCGCCAGCCTCGGCCCGGGTGCCCGTACTCAGAGCACCGGGAAAAAGTTTCGCAGCGACGTGAGCCAAACTCTGTGCCCAACCCCCGCCTCCCTCACTCTGTGGTCAAGACTTAAAAGAGAGAGAGGGAGGGAGCAGAGGAAGGAGGGAAAGAGGAGGGAGGAGGAGGAGAGCCTGTGCTTGCGCCTGTGATTAACTCTTTCCCAGCTGACAGCTTTCCCTGCACAATCCAGTACCTCCCTGCAGCAGGCATTGCAAAGAAACTCCTCCGCATTTCAAGGAAAGGGAGGAACATTTAGGTTTCTAGACTCCAGGAAGCAATCTTAACAGCAATCCTAATAATGGAAGACAGTCTAAAGCTAAAAGCCCTGTCGAGGTGCGAAGCTGAGCGTACCCCAGTCCACCGGCTCTGGGTGGAAGCTGAAGCCCTCCACCAACCTCCAGAAACTCTGAGGTGGAGATGCTTCCTTGCTGAAAAGGTTCAGCAGTGCAGCGTGCATTAGGGGGAACTGAGCCCCGATGGGAGAGGTCTCCAAGTATTACTGATTGCACTTCAGTGTCCAGTATTTTAATTCTCAAGCATCTTCCATCACCTGTATTTCAAACCTCTGCTCAATGCTAAATGCTTGTGTGAGGGATGACGGTGCTATCTTAGAGACAAAAGGACTGAGATACAAGCAAGATAAGGGCATGTTTACAGGAATTACGATGACATATCTGAGCTACTTTAAATCAGCTGGCTTGCATTATGTTAGCACAGAGTTCAGCACAAATTGCTGAAATAAATGCTTTGCTTTTTGAGACGGACTGCAGCCTGCACGGAGCTCCACGGCGCTAGGGGTACACTGCTAGCAGTACCCAGCCTAGATTAAAGTTGGCTAAGGTATGTCCATACAAGCTGCAGTCACAGCAGCAACTGCCATACGGCCATGCTTGTGTGACCTGCTGCCTGACATTGGCTAAATCACTGCCAGGGCCAGCAGCAGAACGGACTACACTAGGAAAGTGCTGCCCCACTTATTAAAGCACTGCCATGAACACAGGCTGTGAGCTGACACTCATCAATCTGCAGAACTACATTAATCAGTAAAAACTCCTTACAAATTTACTGGATCCATGTGGCTATGCTGAGAGGCCAGAGAGATGTTCAGAGATTTGAACATTCATTTAATCCAGTGTTCTGCACAAACTCTCCCCCTCCCCACTTACCTCCCCTTATGTCTCTATATATCTTCCCTTCCATCGATGCTTTTGGCCTCATCACTTATTTAGGCTCTTTTTTCCCTCTGCAATGACGACCATGTACTGAAACCTCTCCCTGAGTTAGTACCCATTGCCAGTGGCTTCCCTGGACTCAAATTTATCCTGAGGAACCATTTCCATTAAGATGACCTTAAGAAATGAGCTGTTTTGTAATGACTAAGTAACCGTGGGTAGCCTTAAAAGAAGGTTCATTATCAAGGTACTGCCAACCATGAAGCTGGCATCCTTCCCTACAAGTTGTACATCCACTCCCTCCGTCAACTCAACAATCTTTTAAAGACTTCTCTGAGGCAGGGATTGCTCTTTCCATCACATTCCAGACCCAAGCAGCAGTCACCCATTTCAAGAATGCAACCAGCAAAACACTGTCTCAGTCCATTATCTTCATCAAATTGCAAAAATATTCAGTCCATCAGTATTTCAGTAGCAAGCATAGACTTTGCTGTGCCAGTAAGGAGGGGGAAAAACCCTAACTTTGAGGCATGCAGAGTTCAACAAGACCCAACCCTAATCCTGTAGGGTTTTCTATATATGCTTGAGAGTGAGGGGTTAATCTCAAATAACATAACAATATCTAGTTACAAGCTATTGGCATTTTGAGGGTTTTTTTAGACTCCTGTAGATGACAAGGAAGAGTAAAATGTATTCAAATCCAGATATATTTTTGATGCCTTGTGGAAATAATTTGGAAGGTGGCCATTTCTTTGTCATAATTCATAGTCACTTTCTGAAAACAGAAGAACGCTTTCATCTGGGGAAGGAATGATTAAACAAAACATACAAGGTTACTTCTATCATATCTGCTCCTATTAGACACTGGCCAAGTTTTAAACCACAGTGCAGCACCACAGTGCTCCTCACACAACCTCAATGCCTGCATGCATCGCCAGTGCAACAGTGAACATGTTAAGGTTACGTGTAGATCAGCAGACACAAATGTAACTGCATGTGCACCCATGTGTACGTAAGTGGGATCATATGATTCTTGGGGACAACACTGGGAAAGCAGGAAGTGGGTCGCTGTGAGCTGGATGCCAAATAGTCTACAAAAACCTCCTCCTTCAAACAGGCTCTGCAAAACAGCAGGTTGAAATGTGGAAATGAATGCTTTCAAACAGCAAGGATTACTGTGTTAGACAGCCTTAGCAAATCTGTGTTGTGGGTATGGGCAAGTATGGCAGAATGTCTAGGTGCACTGAGGAAAGGGGCACAGAAGCTGCTGCTCCATCCCAGCACATCCCCAGTGAAGACAAGGGCACTTTAGCACAAGCTCTTTGATCACCACACTGCTTGTTTGCATCCAAGCCCATATCTCTGCTATGCCACTGGATAAAACCTGCCTTATATACGTTAATACCTCTTATAAACATTAATTTGACAATCGCCAGCACAGCAGCTGCTCTATTCTTAATGAAAAATACAAAGATCATCCTGCCCTTCCTCCCCCATTTCCTTTCCCAAGCTTCACAATCCCTTGCACTAATTCACAGAGTCTTTTCCTTCCTCCTCCAAACAATTGCTAGGGATATAATTATCCTTCCATTCATTTTGCAGGAAGTATTCCCCCTTCTATAAGCCTTGCTCTTCACCCACCCCTTATACTTCTTCCTAGGTTACATCCCCATTGGCCTGTCACACCTTTTTCAGCAGCTACTCCTGACTCCATAAGCCAAGGTTAGTTCTGGGAATCGCTACCTGGGTACCCAGAGCTGCACCTGTAGCAGCAAAAGTGGCAGCAAGGGCACACAGGGGACTTCCTCTCCAGGACAATGACCTACACTCTTAGCTGGTAGCTTCACATCACCCTTACCTGAAAGCCTCTGGAAAAATCAGGGCTCTTGTCTTCATTGACCCAAGCATTCCAGGCCTGTGTTACCTAGCACCAGCTAAAACATGAACGCAGACAAAGCACTTTGTAATCCAAAAACAAGACACAACAGCTGGATACAGGCAGCAGGGAAGGGACTACTGGGAAGCACCACTGCTCTGCATGGCCTCACCCTGCCATCTGCTTTCCTAGCGGCAGGCTTTCTGGAGGCACTGTCACAAAGCAGAGTTGCAAGAGGGGTCTCCAAGGGAGCAATGAAATGGCTTTGCCACCATCTGAGCATGGGAAAGAAAGTCAAGCAACTCATCTGAAGAATGAAATGGCAGGGCAATGGCGACAGCACCTCGGAGCAGCCAGGGGCTGGCCAGCCATTCAGCATGGCAGCAAGGGTGGAACAGGCCAGGACAGCCTTGGAGTAATATATTCTTTAGAATAAATAGAACTGCTCCCCTCTACCAGGACACACATCTCTAATCCAAACCATGCTGAATATAAAATAACTTGTACAACCAAACGAGATGGTTCAACTGCTTCCCAACGCCCTTCAATTTTCCTTCTCAGTCATAAAGAAATAAAAAGATACAAGGACAGCCATTCTTATCATTTCTTTCTTCCCACAATATTCACACCCGACAGCAACTAGTGCCCTAGCAGAGAGACTGCTGTTTACCAACATGCCGCATACAGGTCTTCAGCCAAGTTTTAGTTTATAGGACAGAATTGTTCAAAAAGATTGCATTAGAGTACATCCAGTGTCTTGGCAAAATACAAACACATTTTGTTTGCTCAATTTGCCAACTATATTGTTTTTCCAAAAGAATTTGTTTGTGCAGGTCGAGGAGTGAGTGAAAACAGACAGATGGACTCAGTCCTTCAGGATGCACAATGGGGACTGAAGAGAAAAGGGATCCTATTGATGCCAGGGGCTCAAAGCAGCCTGGATTTCCTGCTTGTTGTCAGTCTGTTGTAGTCCCTGGACTCCAACTATATAGCTTATAACCTTTTACACTCTAAAAGGTGAGTATGTGCATGTGAGTTTGGTCCTCACATGCATTTCCCTGCTGCCCTTCCTGTAGCCCAGCAATCTTCCAGCTCTTGTCATGCTATGAAGAAAGTTCAAACTCAACGTTTACCAGCTCTAACCACCCCTTTCTAAAGCTTCCCAGGCACAAGCAGCTCTGCAACACACACACGCTCCACACAGGCTTTAACACTAAAATGCCGTGAGACTGACAGCCACCCAAGCAGTGTGGGTTATCTAGGGACAAGAATGACTGAAATGGTTCTGAGTTTGCAGGGACCAGTGAGGAGACACCAGATTCCCAAATCAAAGATGGGGAACACTTTAATCATAGAGCGGAAATACAGCTAAGAGATAAAAACCTTCTTTCTTGAACATCAGCAGAGGCACATGAAGGAAGGTCTTAGAAACTTCAGGTTAACACATCTCCTTCCCACAGCAATGGCCAGTGGTTTCGTTGGTTGTCACACAGAGTTCATAGCCCAGACTACCAACTGGGCTACCACCACTCCTCTAAGAAGGGGAGAGATATATCTCTCTCTCTAAGAAACATTATAGTCTATTCACTCATTAAGAAATGAATGCTCAAAGCAACAAATATCATTATCTGATCTCCTGGAGAAATTAAATGTGAATATTCACTAGAATCACTTCCAGTCCATTGTGACCCTGGAAATATTCTGAAATACTTTTTTGAAGGCTTAAGGGCAAAAAATGCAAGAAAAGTTGCTTTGATGGACCGCCATCTGCTCTGGATATGGACTGCATACCCACTACTTAGAAATGCTGTCTGCACTGGACACCATCCATCCTGGTATATTCTTTGAAGAATTTACTGGAGTATGTGGAAAGTTGTGATAGAGACAGTTTCCCACTCCCAGATTTCTATAGCAATATACCTCACAACGCTCACATCTACTTCTGTGTGAAGCTGTCTCAAAGCTTGAAAAAAACTCAGACTGAAACACCCAGCTCCCTCCCCATTAAATGTAAGATAATGGTACACTTCCAGCTGGATGTCTGGAGAAAAAAAAAACCAAAACAAAACCCCAAAAATCCAGACTATACCAGGCAAGAGAGAAGTGTTAAACATTCACCAAGACAGAAGCAAAATCTGAATTATGCAAGTGGGGAGAAGCATTTGGATACCTTTTCTTAGAAAATGTATGCTAGCATCTGGGCTAACTGCACAAACCATCAGCYGAGCTTCCACAGCAGAAGGCTGTCACACATCTGGTGATCTAGCTACCTATTCACAGTTTCAATATATACCAAGCAGCAGCTCACTGCCTCCTGCAAGAATTTCAGTTAGCCAAGCAGAGCAAAATGTCTGGCACAAGAGGTAAGAGTTAATGGCACACATTGCAATTGCATACAGTGACACCCATGCTTGTTCTCCTTGGATCCTTAAATTGGATCAGACACAACAAAATCACTCTGGCTTGGTCAATGAGAAGGAGTTAGACGAAATCAAAAAGCCTTCTACATCTCTATGTACATAATATGGGAAATATTTGAGATGCTACAGGTCAGTGGCATAGTCCAATGTATTTAAAGGGTCATCACTACTTTGCCCTTTCTACTGGCTTGACTCTCACCAGATGCAATCGCATCTCCTTGCAGCTGGAACAAAGCCATACCCTGCCCCACACTGATGAAGTACCTTGGTTTTACCCAACTGCCATTCTTTCTTGCTGCTGTCATAGGTCTGAAGAAAGCCTGCACATACAGCTTTGCTGTTGTCTGAGAAACTTGGCCCCTTCACAAGCATCTTGTACCTAAGAACCAAACAAAATCTCATGAGATTATGTATGACAGTAACCTGCCCCCCTTCCCCCGCCCCCAGTCTTTTAACTCTAATTATCCTCCTCCCATTAGTCCTTCTTCCTCCGGGACCTCCCTTCTTCGTGTTTGCCTTCCAATTTGGAAATTTCCATCCCCCAACCTTTATTTGTTCCTACCACACTGGCAATTATTGTTGCAATCCCAGTAATAAAATACAAACTTAACAGCATTTTTCAGTAAAGAACAACTGTCTTTCTGAAACATGTGCTTTCATCAGACACAAGTTATTTTGTTCAGTATAGGGGTGGCATTTAATGCTCGAAGAGACAAAGGAAGCAATGTTTAATGGTCCCTTCTAGTCTTAAACTTCAAGAAATCCTTTTGATGCAGCTAATTAAAAGAAATAATCACTCTTTCCAATATTAATCATCAACTATACTGTCCATTAAAATTTGCTTCAGCCTGCCAGATTAAAGGTTTTAAGTATGACATTTTCTTTTTACATATTATGACTAGCTGGGTTTCACAGCATCACACAAGCAAATCTGTGGCAAAGCTACAAAAAAAAAAAAAAAGGACCGTCTGGCTATTTTTTCATTCTGACTTTTACCCTAAAGGCAAGTCTCCAAAAGGACTTCCAAATCAGTCTATGATATGGGCAATAAGGGCATGGTTAGAAGAACATCCCACAAATGATCCATATCAGTAACAGCAGTTATAGAGGGAACAAACATATAGAATTGTATACCTTGGGGCTGTTACAGCATGTGGTACAATGATAGCAATTACCTGCTGAGAAAGTCCTGGAAAAGGCGCCGTATAGGGAAACCTGCTCTCCGAACTTTCACTGTCTCCAGCATCCCTGAGTACCGGAGCTGATTTAGCACCACATCTGGATTGAAGAGGTTCGGTGCCTACATAATGATCCAGATTCAAAAACAAACAAGAAGAGAGACAGAATAAGTGTTGGTCTTGGTATTACTTCTTCACTGACTTGAACAGCAACTGTTTCTCTGAGCACAGACGCTCACAGGCTGTATATCCGTTTCTCTGTAGAAAGTCAACCCTGCATATTTGGGCATGCCAGATGAAAAGGGGGAAGTTTGGGTCAAGGGGAAAGCAACCACACAACACTGCATGGTGCAGAAAAAGGGACGAAAAGGAGTTGGGCAAATCCTGGAAAAAAAACAGCCTGCAGACTGCTGTCATAGTCGGCTCATGGCAGTAAAGCAATGATATAATGCATTAATATGTACAAAATGCAGAACTCTGACTCAGTTCTCTTTGCAGTCTCTCTCTAGTCAAACTGGAGACAAACTGCAGAATTCTCTTCTGGCATAAAACCCCCATCAGGCTTTCCTCTGCCATATCATACACGGTTTCAAAACACACAAAGAAAATGATCGGTTCAGAGCTCCCCACCCAATCTAGTTAGCAGCATATCCTCCCACCACAGTTCACAATACAAACGAAAGCCAGCCTGTCTCTAAGCACTGTGACTTGCTCATGAAGCGTCCACCTCCTCTGCCTCAGAGCCAGGGATCTGCAGGAGACGCTTCCTACTGCACAAACCCTGCATTCCAGAACAAATTGTCTACAGGCACCACAAACAGGAGCGATTGCTTCTTCTAGCACAGCTCTGGGCTCTGCACAAGCCTGGCTCATCTTCCAGGCTTCATAAGCACAGAAGGAGGTGGGAATGGCTATATCATATCATACTCAGCATGCAGTCTTTTCATCTGATTACCAGGAGGAGTGTGTATTTTTCCTCAACTATAAAACAACTAGAAGGAAAAAAGGAAGGTGAGGAGGAACCGCTCTTATCCTCAGTTTGGACCCTGACAGAGGCACCTGTCAGGCATTTGTGCAAGTGAGTGCTCATGAAGGCCTGTGTCGCATGCATACATTTTGCTGGAAGACAGACTTGCCTTTTCTGTATTTGGTTTGATGCAGCGGATGAAGAATGGGTTGGAAGTACTAAGCGTGGCCATCAGGGAATGGAGAGAATCCTAAAAAGCAGCAAGACAAAACCCAAAGGATCAGTCACTACAGGAGGGCAAGAGGCTACATTTGATGCAATAGGGTCTTCATGCAGCCCTCCCATTCCTAATGTCCTTTGACTCTGCCTACCAAAACTTCAATAACCCAGGAGATCCCTTCCTGCCCAAAACAGTTAGCTTACTCTAACACTGTTTACATGGCCATCCTTGTTCTCAGAGCTGTATAGCTGACRTGAGTTATTTTTAAAAGTCTCTCAAACTTTAAATTTAGGAAACTAAAACTGTGAAACTAACAGAAGGTTTGCAGACAATCTAGGAGGGTGAGATTCATACCTGCAAGGTCCCCCCAATAAGGTTTTATTGGAATTGCCACTATACCTGTAARAGATGTGGCATAAAAGGACACATACACAAACCAACATGAAAGATCAAAGAACCTCAAGAACTTCATATACTTAGCAAAGTATTCTTTTCCTCTGCCACCCTGCTCAGTCTTAGCATCTCACATTTTACACCAGACAGAAATCCTTGGGACAGTGGCACTGTCTTTTTTTAGCACTACAGCATTCCTGCACATTTTCAGTGCTGGACACAAAACAAGGATGAATGACTCCTCTTGGCTGCAGGTCTTGCTTTACCCATCTGCTCCTCCCCAGAAGCCTGCTGCTCTCTTGAAAAACATCCTACCCTGAACTGGGAACTGACAGTGGGTCTGCGCCTCTGGGTGCCCATCTTCAGTGTCTCTTCACTGCAACGACTGCAGACTCTTTCAAAAAGGTCATAGATGAAGTCCAGCCTAAGGGAGAAGAAAACAATTAAAGAAGATGCAAGACACCCACCACCTGTGAGAAGATGGCTCTCATTCTCTGCTACTGCCCTGTCCCAGTGTGAAACACCTCATTTTTATTCCTGCTGTGCCACAGAGTGGCTGCAGGAGGCAGTTCAGCTAGGCACTTCAGTGAGGAAATTAATACTTTCCATGTGGATGCCCAGACCCTGTGGGCTGCCCTGTATGCCACACTCAGCTGCAAAGCCAGAAACCCCATCTCACACTGTCAAGCAGGATATTACACAAAGGAAGATCTCCATTCTGCACTGGCTAGGACACCTCCCTCAAGCAACATGCCCCCAGGCGAAACTACCTTGAAGGTACTCCAGCTAGAGTGTGTGCTGTCACACCCCTCCTGACCTAGCTCTCATGGCTAGCACCCATGACATGCTCATGCAATTGCAACCACAGCCCTTCTGTGGCCAGAGGACTTCTAGAGCTACTGTCAGTGTAGATCAGCTCTGGGGAATCTTCCACTGTTTTGCCACTCCTTAGACGGTGGCGCTAGTCCTTACGAACTTTCTCACACAAAGTTCTCCGGCACTGCTTGTGCCAGTTTATTGTTACGACTACTTCTAGCAGAATTTCCCTTTCTGGCTTTTTGAAAAACCCTGGGTCCTTCTATTATGCTGGACAATGACGACCACAATACTGGCTTCAAGCCCTGTGTAAAATGTTCCCCAGATGCCACTGTCCAAGGAAGGCAGCTACAAGCAGCTCATACTCTCAGCTCCCTCAGGTTGATTCAAGGCTGCTCACAGTGCAAACTCTGCAGCAGGCTTGAGAGAAGATGCAATTCTGAAACAGTCTCATCAGGCTGGAGCCCAAAGGCAATACATGGACTGTGGTAAGAGGCATGTGGTAGAGTTGCTACTCAAAAACTTCTAGGGTCCACCATCTTATTAAATGTCTCTCTCCTTCTACTAGGCCTCACCTCTGTCTTCCAGACCTTGCTCAAGGTCAAAGTCAGCTCATTTCTCTAGGGTCATGTTGCAGCACTGGGATATAATATTAGGGGCCATGGCCGGTCCCGCAGCAAGGGCTCAGTCTGGCTCAGGATAAGGAAGGAAGCTCTCCACTAACAAGCAGGCTGGAAAAGAAGCAGCCTCTGTACAAAGGTTGGCATTTGACAGCACGGCAAAGAGCCTTGACTCATTCAGGGGCAAATTTGCCATTGTTGGGACAGGGAGGTAAGAGGAAGAAAAAGAAAGGGAGAAGAGAGGAGGGAGAAAACCAGCATTGCCTGGAGGGATTTCTGTTATGCTTTTATAGCTCTTTTCAAAACTGGGACAACAAGAGTACTGATTAAATCTGTGCCTCATCTGATTTCTCCAGCTCTTCTTTCTTTTGCCAGGACACTTAAGCACAAAGAGAAGAATGATAAAGAATGATGTCTGATGCTCAGACAAAAGCAACTGCTTTCCTTGGTCTGGGTATTACATGCATGTGGCTTAGTCCAGCCCAACAGACGCGGCCTTCTCACAAGCATAAGGGGGGCATACCTGCTGTCTTTCAGCATGTTTAAAATGTCATCTCGAAAGGTATCTCTGTTCTTCTCCAGAAAGCCTCTCACATCATATAGCACCTGCAATGCAGACAGAGCCACTAGAACAGTGCCGTACGAATCATTAAGCACTTCTACATTAACATGCCAATGTAAAAGACCTCCAGCAGAGCTACACAGTAACGCTACAGGCATGTGCCAAAATCTGAATTTTTGGGGTCAAAGAACTCCAGAGCTCTGCAGTTACTGGCAAGAAAGTGGCTTTTAGCCATCAATTAAAAAAAAAACAAACACAAAACCCCCTCAAAAACAGGAGCAAAGTGAAACAGCTGCAGAGATTTGCCTGGGGCATGTGCGTGAGGAAATCCTCTGCAAGGTGTGAGGTACTCCATTCACTTCAGGAAATACTAACTATGCCACCCAGTGCCCTGACCTCCCAACCACTAGTGCTCAGCAGATATGATTCTAGGAGGAGGTTAGCCATTCTTTAGTGTGCAGGTGCCCTCCCTTGACACACCTCCATCTGCTCCATATCTCTCCACAACAAAGAGCAGCATTGGAGACCTTTTGCTTTTTGCAATAGGTGGTTAGCCTTTTCTCCTCCTCCCCAAAAGCCAAATTTTCCTTGTGACTTTGACTTCGGGTTTTGTTTATTTGTGAATGTCCAAGAAAAGACAACATGAATAACAGAAGTAAGGAATTTATCCCCCAAACCCAAAGTTACCTGAGAAACTCAAACAAACGTCCAAGCTGGAGAATATAGCACTGGAGAATGACATGCTATTTTAAGCCCATCAAACTCCCTGTGCTCTGGTACAGGGCACTAACTGTGTGGAAACACAGAGCTCAGAGATATTCTTGATTTTTGGAATCTAAAATCCAGGACCTCTAGCCCAAGATACACCAAGCATCTCACAGATACACCATGAACACCTACCTCCCCAGCATAATGTCTTATGCCAAACTGATGGTCTGTTACCCGAGGCTTCACATAGTAGTGGTTGCTCTGAAATGAAATAAAAAGAAGTCTTCTTCTAATGCCAGTGTAAGAATAAACAGGCTCAGTCAGGAACTCTGTCATGACTATGACAATGCTGGGATGGGCAAGGACCTTAGCTGTTGCAGAGCCCGACCACATCCACTGCAGCTATCTGCAGCTACATTACAAATATGTTATTCCAATAAGATGGAAAAATCCAGCCCTTCAAGGCATTCTTCATGTTAGCAAGMGCTTGCAGAATCAAGGCTGGGCAGGCATGCCATGGATGAAATGTTAATTCTTGCGTGTCTGACACCTGAGGAGACTGGGCTCCACACAAACCATGTGGTGCAGGACACGGGATTAGGATGCAGGGAAGATGGCAGCTTTGCAGAACACCTACACATCTTTTCTTTGTCAAAGGAAATATCATACCAATCTCCTGTCTTCCTCTATATTTCATCTTTCTTTGCACCTCTCTTCCCCTTTTTTCAATATTCATTTTTTCTTTGTCTTACTAGTTGTTCTACTCTCTCATTTTTCCCCTCCTTTCTTTGTTCTATGAAAACCGTGAACTATGTAAGAACAGCCGTGCTACTTGAGACCAATGGTCCATTCAGCTGAGTATTCTGCCTCCAGCAGTGGCTATGTAGGGTAGAGTAAGAACAAGGCAAGTAAATGATACTTTCATCCTAATACTCTCTCAAACTCCAATTATATTCATGAGGTCTGCCTAACTAGTAACCCCAAGTGGATTTCTCTTTGAAATACTTACCCATTCCACTCCTGAATCCATGCAGACTTCCTGCATCCAGAGTGTCCTTTCCCAGGGAGCTCTCAACTGCACAGGGAACTACAGTTGGTTGGTTTTAAGCCTGGCTCCCATTAGTGCCATTTGTCTTCTACGGGCCATGTGTGACTTTTAAACCCATCACATCACCCCTAAGTCATCTCTTCTCCACACTGCAGGGACCTTTCAACACAGTTTTCCATAACACTGAAGCTGTTCCAGACCTGTTGTTTACCAGATCTGATATAACCCCTTCTTGAGTGGAGGGGCCCAGTGCTGTACACTGTTCAAAGTGCAGGTGATCCATGGATTATACTGTGCCATAACAATGTTTTCTGCTTTTATTCCGTTTCTCTCCTAGGAATTTCTAATACTTGATCTGGGTTTTTTATTACTACTGAGCACTGTGCTGATGTTTCCATGGAACTATCCATCACAGCCTCTGTCTGGGTCTTGCTCCTGAAGAGCAGCAATCAGCTCAGGGCCCATAATTTCAAATGTGAAACTGGGACTGTTTTCCTTCAGGCACACCATTTTACATTTATCTACACTGCTTTTCATCTTCATTTTACAACTCAATCAGTCTCATACGGCCCCTCACAGTCCAGCCTTGCCCCATGAATCATCAGAAAACTGCCACTTCAGTGCTTGTATGGGACAGAGTCTTACAGGCCTCCCTCCATTGAGGTAACTGACCATTTACATTCTGTGAATTTGCCCAATAGTGAAATAAGCATTACAGTCCTATAATTTCCTAGAATATTTTCTAAAAATTAAAATAATTTTGCACCTTCTCAGATACAAGTACTAAGAAAATTTTCAGTAAGATGTTGCACAATATTGTTAGTAAAATTCAGCTCTTTCATCTTTAAGTTCTCTTAGCAGTATTGGGTGGATGGCTTCTGACCCTGATAATTTGTTAGTGCTATTGAAAACTTTTTCATTGCCTTTTTTCCTTTTCATACTGACCCCATTTCTTTGCTCTTCCCTTTCCCCAATCCAGTCATCTTTTTTCAGCCACAACCTTCCCTCCCTTCCACTCAAAACATGACTGTTACTGACTCTCTCATGTGGACTGGCACCCTCCTCTCCTCTCCCTCTCTACCAAGCCCATATATTTCATCCATGCCTACAACACTTCTGGTTCCTTCTCCCATCTCCCCTATTGCTCCTCTCCCCAGTTGCATCAGAGGTCACATTCTSTTAAACCCCAGCTCTATGTTTTTCGTCCTTAAGCCTACTGCAATCCACAGAAAACACAGAGAAGATGGCGAGTTCTCCTGTAAGGTCCTTCAGGCTTTCCAGCAACGCTGGCTGGATGGCTTCCAGTGCTCTTCTGGCTAGCACTAGAAACTTTAACTGGTACAAAAAACACTTTGGCCTTCAAAAAATGCAAACCCTACAGCACTATCTACTTCATCATTCCTCTCTGCACTCCAACTCCTCAGCCTCTTTCATCTCTTGTAAGCTCCTAGGGTTCCACATTAACTGCTATCCCCTCAAAGCAGACAGAGGTGACACTATGAACAGCTTAATGAAAAGGCTACTTAATGCACAGAAATCACCAAAAATAGCAACCAAAATGTTGTGGGGCATAAAGGAATGCAAAATAATACTGACAGTCTCATGCTGCTGTACAATAAACCACAGGTACCTTCTTACCAAGGGAACTGCATTCTGGTCTGATTATTTATCTCAGAAAAGAATAGAGAAAAGGTGTAGAGGAATTCAGAGACAAACAGCAGAAAGAAAGAGGAGCTTTGAAATTTCTTCATTTGGAGACAAACTGAAGAGGTTGGGACAGTTCAGAAAGAAAATTCAAAAGAAGTGATGTATTAAAAATATTCATAAGTTCTATATTAAAACTTAACAAAATACCAACAACAATAAAAAAGGTAAATCAGGCATTCTCATATACCCTGACCTCTAATACAAGGGAAAGCCACAGCGGACTAAATTGAAAGCATCAATTTAAGCCTAAAGAAAGGAAATATTTCCACAAAACTATGCGTAAATAGCCAACCAGAAGTCATTGCTATTGTATCCAATTTGTAGTCATGAGTATTACTAGCAGAGTTAGATGCAAATATGAAAAATGAGAATACCTGCATCTATGCCAATTAAAAAAAAAAATTGTCAGATAAAGGATACAAATTTGTATGTTTTCAGGCTTGGATGAAGCCTGAATTAGAAGACTAAGAAACATAAAAGCTGACAATGTTCTTATTAAAGTAGTAAATTATTCCATAAGTCCATGCTACAGGGTTTAATCTGCTTTGTTTTCAGCCTATTTGCTATTAAGAAGAACAGAGTGTTGGCTGTACCAGAGACAGGGTAAGAGATTGCTACAGTGATCTCACTGTGGTTTCTATGTCCCCAGGATAACTTTCTGACCTGCATGAAAAAGCCCTTCTACTCCTGTGTCCAGAATACAAGACGAGGAAAGAATTTAATTAATTAGGAACAATAAGAGAGCTTTCATTAAAAGTCATGAGGCAAAAGCCGTCCCCAGCCCCAGGAGACAGAGATTTGACGTGCTCTGGAGCAGACTCCTGTGAGTCAGCTGGCAGGAGAAATCCATGCACACTGTGCAGCCGCATCCTGTGCCTGGAGTGCTGCCCCATGTCCCRTCACAGACCAGCAGAACCTGACCTCCATCCCATGCTATAAATTCAAATCTCCTCTATCCACAGCCTGTGGAAGGCACACTCACTCTCTCTATGTGCACAAGAGACCATTTCCAGGTTTCTTCACTTATTACTTTTGTTCAGTGCAGCCTTATTAAATACTCGCAGGTTTGGGCCTAAGGCATTTTAAATTTCCTGCACAAAGCACATATTTTACATCAACAAAACCTTCACTTTCAGTTTTGAAATGCTGATGGGGCTAACATACTGATCATTTGCCTGCCGGGTTATTTTCTTACTCACCATATGCTGGCTGTGAAGTTTTTCCAGAAGGGTGTTGTCTGTGCCTTTGGGGAATCGACTCTCTTCATTCACCAAAGCCAGCAGACCCAGTTTCTATAGCCAAACAAGAGACGGGCTTTTACAGTCAGCAAAAGCTCTAACTACACAGCACCAAGCCAAGAACTGGAGATCTGGACAGCACATTGAGCAATAACCCCTGAGTTATACCCAGCAAAGCTCGAGCTGAAAGCAGAATTCTGGCCAGTCAATGCATTCAGCAAGCAGAACATAAGTGGAGATTATTTATAAAAAATTCACATTAAGGTTTTACTTACACGCTGGTCCCTGTCTAAAACTATGACACCCTCCCTAAGCTTACTCTCAACAATGAGCAGAGATCTGCTTTCTTGAGGCACAACTATGGCTAGAACAGCTCATACTTTTGCCAGGTCACGATGGGAAGAGGATCTAAGGAACTACCTATTTTTAAAACCAGGAAACACCAGGGAAGGTCTCAAGACAATCAGCAGTCCCCGTTGTGATCCCTGGAAAGTGTCACACAACTGCTCACCTTCTCGATAAGGTCCAGGCACTCTGCATTATCCATCCAGTCAATGGCTTCCCAGTTTATCCCTTCCCTGACAGTCAAGAACAAACAGAACAAAGATGTGAAATGCAAAATCCAATGCCCTGAGGTGCAGGAGAACAGAAGCAGCTGAGCACGACAGCTGTCCCAAGACTCAAGACAATTTCCAGGAATTAAGCTTTGCCACAGCTGAGGAAAAAGAATAGGGCACACAATGCACTGCTAACACAAGGAGACGGAATAGGAGACAGCCTTTCTTATCCATCCCAGTGATTTAGACTGATGCTTATCTTGTAGTCATGGAGCAAATTCCACACCAAGCACTAAGAAATTGTAGTTGCTCTCAGTTGCTCTTTCAGGAGTGATGAGCATCAGCCCGAGTGGTGGTGATGATGGACAGTTTGCTACACTGCTTCAAGAGTCAACTGCTGACCCACCAATCTGGAAAGCAGGCCTGAAGCACATCTGCCAGAAGACAACCATAATTCATAGGTCCACCAGAAGAAGAGACAGGAGCAACTTTTCAGGGAGAGTTCTGAAGGGGATGACACAGATAAGCTTTGGCCTGACATGCAGAGGACCTACAGGGTGGCCCTGCATCTTTCAGAATGGGAGCTGATATAGGTACAGCAGTGTGATAAGCGTGCTTTGAAAATCATCCATGAAATTCTGTAAATCTGTGCTGAATGTGTTTTCCCCCCCTCTTACACTCCCATAACACAGGCCGTTTCTGTTTTCAGTATTCAGAGAAGCCTGGGAATAACTCTTGCTCAGGAATCCAAGGAAGACTACAGGCTATATGTGAAGCTACTTACTGACATTCTGATACAGACACCTTTCAGGTGAAGGCTAACGTTTTGAAGATAGTGAAGCTGTTGTCTACAAACCCTTCAGCCTAGGCTTCATACTTTCAGGTTCAAAGCATTCAGAAACCTGTATGCAACAGTTGGAAGCAACAAACTGGAATAATTTCTGAAGAATGGAAGGAACTATCTATCCCCCACAGGAAACAGAATATCTTATCCACTCAATGACAAAAAATATCAGCTCACAGTGTTTCAGATTTTTGCAACAATGGGTGTCAGAGAGGCTATATATTTTTACAAAAAGACCTCTTGGATTCTTTCTAAAAGCAAGAAGACCTTCCAGAATTGAAGGGAGCAGAGTTTTCTGAAACAAATCAAATCACAAATGAATCAAGTTGCCTCTAGTGCCACAGACCCCTTGTCTAACCAAATGATGAAATACACGGAGCTACTTATTAAACCTGAGGAAGCAGAGCTGATACTGTGAAAGATGAGCTTTAATCACATCACCCTAGAATAACTTGATGAGTAGTCAATAATAAAATTCTCTTGTTCTCTCCAAAGTTCAGCCACAGAACTTAAACTCCTGTGTAATCATCAGGAAAAAAATCTTTTGTCACGATGATACCACTCTTAACACAAGCTTCCTGCAATGGAATTGGCCTGAGAAGTGAGTGCATAAATAGCCTTGCCGTTTTGTAATCTTTAGAATTTCATGAATTGCCTATTCAACTGTCTCCCTTTACAAGGCTGCTCTCATTTGCCCTCACTGACCCTATTCAATTGCTTCATTCACAAACATAAAGGCTTCTGTTTCAGAGCAAGAACTGAAGTATTTGTCTAGCAGCCATCTCTAGAAGCAGAAATGCTCTAGAACATCCCAGATACTTCACAAAATGCAAACCAATATGAAGCCCACAGAAAAGAAACAGCTGTGCAGAAGGCCCCACGCTCTTTAAGCTCAGGAAACAGCCTGATTTAAATCTCCTTGCTGAGGAAAAGAGCCCTTCTCACAGCATAGGAATCTCTAGGACAGAAAGAGCTGTCAGATACCTATCTACCTATCTTTAGGGACTTCACTTTTTGCACACCAAGATTCCACCTGCATAACACCACCGCTACCTTAGGTAAATCATTACTGAAGTCAGTAATAAGGCCAGCGACAACCATGTGTTCTAATGGGTTAAAGCCCAAGATCTTCCCATTCAGCTGAGAGATAGATGGGAATCTTTTGTTTGGAGACAAGTGACCTATGCTGGCAAAGCACATGGACGGTGCTTACAGAGACACATCCACAGTCAGGGTTGCACTAAAGCCCAGCTGCCTCTCCTGCCTTAGTGGTAGGGACTGGAGAGCACAAAGGAGGAATGATGTCCTCCATTCTACCACCCATGAAAGCAATAGGGGGCCACTCCCTCCATTTGTCACCTGTTGTACTCCAGCTGCTCCAAGGAGAAGATGTGTTTGTTGAAATATTCCTGGAGTTTCTCATTTGCATAGTTAATGTTAAACTGCTCAAAACGATTCACCTGTAAGAAGAAACAAAGATTATAAAACTTAACATTCTTGTCCCTGGGCTCTAAAAGAATCTGTAACAGCAATGGGGAAGGTGCCAGGCCTGGAATAAAGCTAGAGAGCATAGAGGCAAGGGGTGTCAGATGGACATGAGGAGGACAGTATGGGGAGGTCCACTAGGAGAACAGCTTTTGTAGCTCATGCAAGGTTAATTCAGTAGGCCTAAATAGTAGTAAAGGATGCTAAAGAGAGTCAAATTTCTCTTCTTCTTAGGAAGAAAGAAATATAATTCCCTAAGTGTTAGGTCACTGGGCTTTCTCTTCTGTGAAATATCTGTGCAGTCACTATACGGCTGCTCAACATACATCCCTCATCAGTTGCAATCAGAAGCATTACACACAGGATTCTCAACACAAGGCAAAACAGATGTAAGCAAACAACATGCACGTAGGAGTTGGACATTTAATTTGTATACAAGTCAAAAATTCAGTATTACCTATCACAGCACATCTGCTTAGGGTCTGTGTCACAAACCAGACCTTGAACATCAGCCTACATGAATACAGGTGGTAGAAATGGGCAGCTAAATTTATCTTGCTGCTCCCAGAGGGAAGTGGCAGTGGAGAAATCCCAGGATGCCCTATGCTAACCTAAACAGGATACAAACCTACCAAAATTCTTTCCTATATGCACTGACATCTCCAAAACCAACCCACCCTGCAAAAGACAAAATCCTGACCTGAAAGTTCTCGAAGCCAAAGATATCCAGGATGCCCACAGACTTAAAGTTTTCCTTGCCTTTGATCTTCATATTAATCTTGCTAATGAGCCATGAAAAACACTGGGAGTACAGCGCCATAGAGAGGGAGTCCCTGGAGTCAGCCGCCTGTAAATGCAGAGAGAAAAAATGAGTCACAGGGAGAAGAGAAGGCATAAGGGGCACCATGAATCTCTATGGGACTTCAGGTTCTTCCACTCCTCTTCAGATGTCTCAGGCTCTGTACTGGTTGTGCATGGTGCAGTATTTATATGTACAACATTCAAGTTCACAAATAGCCCAGCCACACACAGATGTACCATGTAACCTTTGGGTTACTGAGCTTGCGAGGCTGAAGGAAGTAGCAAAATCACTGACATCTTTTGGAACAAGTGCTGGGGCAGGGAAGGCAGCAAAATACCTCATGACTAAGCCCACAGCAGTCATTTGCATCACCTGAGCCAACATTTGCAGTGACAGGCAAGGTATCTTGGTTCAGTACTCCTAGTAGAGCTGTCAAATGGGTGTATGCTCAGCTTTTCCAAAAACTGGTAGGGCAGGATTTAATAGAGTATTCTGTCACCCAGTTAGCCTCAAAAATCCCCTCTCCAAAACTTTCCTGCAAACAGCATTACCTTACTGGAAGCCAGGGCAGGCCGGCCAACAGCCAGGAGACATGCCCCAGAAGAGCATGGGTTGAGACCCCTTTCTGGAGCTGACCCAACATCCCATGCAGCGATCATAACCAAGTGTCAGAGGTGGAAAAAAATAACTTAAATTGTGATCATTAACAGGCAGTAGATAATTGGGTACATGTAAGTGTGTGGATGAATGTCCGAAATCGAACTTTTGAAATCTCAAGCAAAAGCCTGCTACTTGATAGCTGTAACAGGAATGGGCTTGTTGTAAGTTTTGATAACACTTGGACTAAATAAAAGTGGCATGCCCCAAATCCTCCAATTAATAGAGAGACATGAGACAGAACCACAAATTAAGAGGCTGATCGCATGCTGTCTTTCTGCACATACACTGTTTAGACTGGGAAACCAGGGCTTAGGGTTCTGGAAAGAAGAGGAGGCCAAAAATAAGGGTTCCCATAAAGAAGACATGATCCCAGAGAGTAGAAAAAGGGGCCAGGAAGGAAGGCGGCAAAGATCTTGGCTGGAAGAAAGATGCTGGAAATGGGGAAAGATCCTGGAGATCAGAGTCACGTGGAGACAAATGTCAGGGTATGCCCAAGGACCTTGGCTGGTAGTTCCTGAGACTGCAAATTGCAAGGAGCTACACAACATGAACCAACAAAACTTTCTGCCTGACCCTCCTGGAAAAGCAGCAATCTCCCTACTGGGAAAACAAGTTGACATCTAACGAACGTAATGCTGAGGGGTGAGTGAGCAAGTATGTGAAATAATCAAGTAGGGTAAAAACTATAATCTTGTCATTTCATAAATAAACCACAGTATCTAGATCTATTACAGGTTGTTTACTCTGTCTCGCCTGTGACACCAGGGTAATTCCTTCAGTAGGCCTGACCAGCAATGACAGAGATCTTCTAAATGCATGCTCATCCTCTTCAGTTTTGCAAGCCTGAAAAACGTGACGTCTCCTGTTCCGCTTTGCTAATGGCACAGGCCAACTGCCTCTGAATCCTCACAGCCCCTCTCAGCAAGCTCCTGAGGCCCAGCCTGCAAGATCCTCCTTTTCACCCAATCTCACTGTTTTTCTCCTACTTTCTCTTCCTGGGTAGTACCTCCTCTCCAGCAGCCCAAGGCCTAGGACATACAGCCACCTCCCTTCTCCACAGAAGAGAACATTTCAAAGCATGGGCACTTTTCTGGGTATTTCTTCTCTCCATCAGATGGTCTGTCTCATTAGTTGGGACTGAGAATGCCCTCAAGGCCATGCCTCTCTAGTGTCTCTGGCTACACTGTAAGGTGGACTCATTTTACAGGAACAGGATCTCCCCATCCAGCTGTAAGCAAAGCCACTTTCCCCACAATACGGCTCAAATGAGATTCTCAAAGGCTCCTTTCATCCTCCCAGCTGTGCCCGCCTTCAGGCCAGTTCATCCATTCAGCCCACTGAAATGTCAAAGCTCAGACAGGCAACAAGCCCGTTACACAATGAGAAATCCCTGGCAGCTCTATCAATGCATTCCTGCAACAACAAGTGTGAATAGGTGGGCACAGTACAGGAGGACTTAAGCGGGAACAGTCTTTACAGGCCCAGTGTTGAGTGCAGCAGGTTCATCTACTAAAGATGGCTAAGTAGTAGCATCCACTTGCTATAACAATTTTTTTGCAGTCTTAGTACTTCATTGGGCTGCAAGCAGTAAGTGTAGGGTCCAACATGCACAAATGTCAGGAATAGCTATACTATCATGTAAAGCTGTTAAGGGAGGCTCTTGTAAATCCTACAACTGCGCACTGTTGCTCTGGACTGCATGGAGTATCTCTGGCATTGTTATCCATCCTTGTGCACTGATATAGAAAGATGTGGCTTATTTAGAACAGACAGCTGAGAAGAGGAACTGTGGTACTGGATACTGAGGATATCTACTACAGACTGTAGGCTGAAAAATAATTGTCACAGAATTTTACTGCAAAGAAAGGTCACAGACTATGAAAAAAAGATACCATTTCTTAAAGGCAAAGCTTAGTTTGTGATATATTAGCAGGTGTTGTTCGCAGCAAGAAAAGAAGCAACTACTCTGCTGAAATGAGCACTGCTGAGGCTTCAGCTTGAATACAGTGTCCAGTTATAGGCACTCCACTTCTTGAAAGATGTGGGAAAACAGAGGCAGAAGAAGAAGAAGAGGTTTAGAAAATTACTTATAAGGAAACATTGAAGGAACTGGATTGTTTAGCTTAGAAAAGACAACACCATGTGAAAAACTTCACAGAAGTGGAAGCTTATAAGGTGGACAGCTGGGATATCAAAGGTAATCTAAATATGAGGAAAATCTTTTCAGCTCCAGACTCCACTGCAGCTAGAGCAGCATACTTAAAGAGGCTGTGAAATTCCTTCCATGGAAAATCTGAAGGAAGGTTAGACAGACATCCCTCAGAGAGAGCCTAGTAACTCTGGTTTCTCTGCCAATGTAGGGGTTGGATTGATAACGCTCTGCAGTCCGTGCCAGCACGAGATTTCCATTACAAATGTTCATTTTGCTATAACACAATGCTTATTCCGTCCTAGTAATATTATTCCTTGTTTCCCAGTGTCTTGCATTTTATTAATGACAGAAGATTTTTTACAGGTATCTGTGCATGGACCTAAAACACCAAGAGTGCCCTCAAGTGATCAGCAACACCACAAGTTAAAGTTGGTAGGCACAACACTGTAATGAACCATGGAGAAATGTAATAGGTAAGCAGGACTGGCTCCAGCACGCAGTACATGTTCAGAAGATGAGAACTACATATCAGTATATTTGGTCCTCCTTTGCTGTTGTATGGATACACAAAGAAACTATTGTGGGGTAACAATCTACCATCTGACAGATATTTTGTGGTAACTGTGTGCAAGCCTTTATCTTCCATTAAATGCAGCATAACCTGGGAGTTCTGCAAGGTAAAAGCATGCACACACGCAATTACCACAAAGCATCTGATGTACCTTCTGCATGACATGAGCATGACCAATTCCTGGTGAGTGAAGGTGACTTAAAACCAGTAATGTGCATTGCCATTTGCAAGTGAATTCCCCTGTAAAGCCCAAAAAGGAAAGTCAACATTGGGACCTGAATTACCAGTAAGGGCAGAATACTTGAGGACACAGCTGAGCACCTAGGGGGTGTAAGAGGAAACCCTAAACTTGAATGGATGATACAAGAGGGATATAGAGGGCCTGGAAATGCATAAGTGGCAGAAGCAGTAGCATACACTAGGACACTTACCTGCTCCACAGTGAGAGGGGAGCTGATCTCTTCCCCACGCAGAATCATGGACCTCTGCGTCAGTACTTCAGAAAGCTGGAAGGCGTCTAAGCCCAGGAGGTCACTGGCAATGTTCAGCACTAATAACAAAGGAGGACACACTTTTTTCTCCTGCATGGATCCCCATCACTCATTGGGGATCCGTATTCTGCAGCTCAGTGAGGAAATCCCAGGAACTCCTACAAGGCAAGTGACTAAGCCCCAGCACAAAACGCACTCCCCTTTTCTTAATTCTCTTTGGCATACCCAAAGCTGTAAGCTCATATATCCAGTCTAAGGCAGGGTCAGCAGCYGTTATGGGCCACAGTCAGACACTCATATAAGTCAGCCTTTCTGCTGACAACAGGAAGAGCAAAGCACTGTGTAAAGCTCAGCACCAGCAAAATATTTATTGAATGAGAAGATATGTTTTCCTAAAGGCACAATAATGCAGTCTGAGCGTGGGATTGCTAAACTTGGATGTCAAGAAGAGAGGCAATTAACTTAAGACTTGAAGCACTTGTAATATATATTTATTGCTTCTGTCTGTTTAGGGATTCACTTTACCAGACCAGCTCAGATTGGATAACTGTAACAGAGTGCACACTAGCAGATGCTTCAAAGGAAGATGCGGGAAAGTCTGTAACAGACTACTTTTATCTCAAACTCCTCCCTGTTCCTATTTCTTCATGCTCCTTCAACACAAAAGAGAAACTCAGTCTAAGAGTATCCAGGGGAACAAATGGATCACAGGGCCACAGCCCAACTAAATCATACTGGTGCTCTGGAGCCACACATCCTGTGGCAATGCTTTTGCAGGGTTAAACTGCAGGGAATCTGCTGGCAAATGCACTGCAGACCAGCATAGCAGAGGGAGAAAGGACGATGGAGTGAGCTTTGTTGGGGGCCTTATGGGGCTTTGCATGGTCTACCAAGTTGCTAGGGTCCCACTTACCTGCTTTTGTTGTAACCTGGGCCCCGCCAGCTGTCATGAATTCAACATTTCCCAGATGAAGTGTGCCAGAAAGAAGTTTGAAGATGTCTCTGATTTCTTCAGTGCTGAAGTCCACCACCTTCATGGCAGTCTATGCAAAACCATACAGCTAATGTTGGCTGTACATACAGCCACAGTACAATGCAACCACCACACTCATGCCCAGCCCATATAAGATGTAAAACTCAGAATTATAGTCATCATGAATCAAAGTGAAACTGGGGATGGCACAGTCCCTCTCTCAGCTATGCATCTGTCAATGATCTTCACTGTCTCCCATTCTCTCCTTCATTTACCCTATCCCCATTTAAGGCAGGTGGGCATTTGCCCTATCCTCAAGTTGGACTTTGCTGCTGCTGTTGCCTCTCTGTCACAAGAAGAATGTGTTTGTCTGTGCCTATGTGAGGAAATCCTTTCCTGAACACTGGCAGTACAGGTTACAGATGTCACTGGACTGCTTCCACATCTTCCCTGAAGGACAGAGCCATATAATTTACTTAATTTACGCTGATCTATATAACCCCCTTAATTTAGTCTAGCTTAGAGAAGTAAAGATTTATGCAGCAATGTTTAAATCCAGGCTTTCAGCATTAACTGCTAGAAGGTTAGAAACAGGTTACCAAATAATGAGGAAGTATGGCGCATTCCCTCTGTCTTACTGCATGCATGTGAGCTGGAGTTCTTGGGGCATAAATTGGCTTTGAGAGGTAGGACCTAGTTTTCATGCATTCGCCCTGTCAGTGGGGCACTCTAGGGTTCTAGTTCCCTTCTTTCCTCCAGGCCTCTCCTCAGCTAAAGTATAAACGCCATGTCGCCTTTGAAACCTCTGCTGTATGGGAGACATTTCCTTCCCTTAAATCACACCTAAGCAGGAGCTATTGAAATCCGAAGCTGACTCCTCTCACCTTGCCTATCTGGTTTCACCTACATTATTAAAGCCCTCAGGCCGATAACCACTTATCAAACAAAACATAAATTGCATATTCATCCTGCTAAACCCATAACCTCTGGTAAAGTTACAGATGTCTATTGAAATCTGTGTGGTATTTCAGAATATGCCATTTGCACAGGTCATAGCACTTTACCAGAACATTTCTGGAGAACACTACCCTCAGCCCAAACTGTTCCCCTTCTAATGGTCAATGTGAGGTTTCCTGCATCAGGGCTCCCAGGAACCATTATGGGCTGGGGGGTGGGGTTCATGCTCCCCAAAGTCTCCATCATTCTAAATTATTATTCATCCTTGACTGTCTCCCAAATTCTCCCATTTCTGTACACTAAAAACACTCTTCGAGCCTTGTTTTTACCATAAACAGGTAAAGCTGAGTTTCAGACTCGTTGAACACCAAATTTTGGCTTAGGGCAAATAAATGCTGCCTGTGAGATCTAGACCCTGCAGCACGTTTAGCCCACGAGATTGTACCCAGAAGTTCAGCAGGAGTTAGGACAGGACTCACCATGACCTTACTGAACATCTCTACATCATTCAGGTTCTCATCAGTCACACAACCAGACTGGTTCAAGTAGCGATAAGTCTCTGGCTCAGAGAGTGAGAGGCTCTCTGCAACAGAGGAAAAAGAGGCAGGGAGGAGAAAGACAACAATTTATTTAGCAATCAGCCTTTTCATTCTTAGTCCCCCAAAACAGTGTGTATGTTTACCATAGGGAGAGTTCATCTGAACAGATTCCATATCCCTCAAAAGCCACACCTAGACAGTGAATGCACTGGGGAAGGGGAAGAGGAGGGTGTGTGGTAACAAAGCTTGCAGATGGTATGCAAAATTATTTAGAACAGTCAAATCCCAAGCTGCAGAGTCACAGAAGARTATTTCAACACTGAATTGACTCAGGAAAAAACACAAAAAAAAMCCCCAAAAAAGCCAGAAGATGAAATTCAATCTCAAAGTGTACAGAAAAATAGACTTAACTATACACATACAGTAATGACCTCTAAATTAGGTATCACCACTTGAGACTGAGTTCAGAGAGTCACAGTAAGATTTCTGAAGACATCACCTCAGTGCTGAGCAGCAGTCAAAAACTGAACACGGTTCAGTTCCTTTAGTTTTAGAAGGAACACAGAACTAAACATAAAACCAGAATTAGGTCTCTGTACATATCTGTATAACAACCACATCTTAAATACTATCTGCAGGTTTGATCTCCCATTTCAAAAAGGATACAGGAGAACTAAAAGATCTATGGAGAAAGAAGACAAGGATGATCAAGAGGCAGAAAAACATTACAGATGGGGGAAGTGAAGCAGCCTGGGACACCAGCTTGGAAAGGGAGATGGGGAAGAATAGCAGAGATCTGCTGAAGAAAATAATCYGTTTTGTATGCTTTCCCTAAGTACTTGCTGATAACCATGGTACCCACTGTTTCCCTTTGCTTTAGATGGATCTCTGAATTGACCCACGTGGCCATCCCTGCATGAATTCCCTAGAACTGAAGCCCTACTTCCTTCCACTCTGTGTCAGGCCCAATTCTTCCATCTGATTATTCTAACACACACAGGACAAAGGCATAAAGAAATTCCCCAGTCCCTCAAAACCAGAGTGCAACCGTAACATGTTCCTGCCTGCCTATCTGACCTCTTCAGCAAGACCATCAGTGCTCAGCAGTGCCCRGGGCAGGTACACACAAATGTTGTTAAGGGGGTGCTGCACTACAAGGAGGATTCTTCCACAGCCTGTAGCTGCCACCTTCACTGCATGCCCTCTTCCAGATCCACCTCTCCCTTCCCCATGTACAGAGCTATAAACCCTTTGTTCAGATACTACACATGTTTTGACTCTAGTCCTGCCACTACATCGCTGGTCTTTCTAATTCTTATCTCTCCTATTACCTATACTGAAGGTTTGTTGTAAAAGTATGTCTGTCAGTCCAACCTTTGAGCTCCTTGAACGGCTCCCATCAGCAACTGAATCAAGACTCTTTACCCTTCCTTTCCCTCTAGCCAGTTCCATTACCTCATCTCTCTATACCCCCTCTTCACTTTGCACAGACTTTTCCTTCCAGCTCAGAATGCCTGAAGTGTCTTTTCTCATAAAGCATTTCTGTCATCCTCAGCCTCTTTCTCTCAACTCCCCTTTCTGTTTCCCATGAAATCACCATGTGGCCTTCAAGAAAAAGTTACATATCAAGAACCTGAAATATCCATGCTCTAGTTGACTTACACCTGCTTCACATGCTGGACTGGAAAGAGGACAGAGCCATATCCCAGAAAATGGAATTACCTTTCTGCTCCCCGCTCACACCAGCTAGCAGAGCATAAAAGATGTGGTAATTCCTCTCTCCGGGGTTCTGGTGTACCACTCTGTTCTGAAACAAAGAATACAGGAGTAGCCAGTAGAAAGAGATCGCACTTTTGGTTGCAAAGACGAAGAGAAGACCAGGATACAGGTAAATCTCCAGGGTCAATGCACAAGAGGGGCTGCTTCCAGTTTAGTGATGGTGTTGTCTAAAGCTCTACATCAAGATCTTGTCATGTGTGGCTGTGCAACTGAGCAGGTACAGACTTCTCTGAACTTACTGAGAGAGTGTGCACATGGACAAACTGAACCTTGTCAGTTCTGGCCCTGCTCCTCAGTGAGTTCCTGAGTCCAAAATAAACTATATCAGAGCAGAGATGTCTGCATTTGGAGTTGTACCCCCATATTCCTCTCTATGGAATTGAGTTTCCAGGTATTTGTTCCCTCTCCCTTTCCCCTTGGTAAAACAGCTTTTTCTTGGAGCCTCTCTGTAATGCACAGCATTTATCAAAGACAGGAGAACAGGCTCTGATAGATATAGAACAAACATTGTTCCTCCACCATCCTCTTCCTCAGTTGGGACAGTTGCACTAGTAACACCTAAAGAGCTAATGTCTACGTGCTCTGATGGAGGCAGCAGCATCCAGTAGGAGAACTGGCACTGCACCACCATACTATGAGGAGAGGGCTCAGCCAGCAGTCAATAGAGGTGATACCTACCTTTTCCAGTAAATCTGAACAGCATGTTATGGAGAAAACATTCAAATGACACATGCACAGATCTCCTGACAACTGGCAAAGAATCTTCTAGACACATTGGGATGAACCCTGTAACAAGCAACAAATCATTAAATAACTGATGCTTTGGAAAGTGGACAAAGAGTGGTCCCAAACATCATCTCGGATCCTCCCCTCTACTCCTTGTCCAAGGAGGTGTTATGTGCCAAAGAGATATTTAAAAGGGCAGGGTCAGATAGAGCATAGGACCTGCACAATGGTGAGATAACCTAACAAAGGACAAGCCACATTAGGGACACCTAGAAAGATTAGAGAGGCCACTCTAATCTGAAAGTTTGTATTGCACACAGCAAGTCTTCCATCAGTTCTCATTGCTTCTGCAAGAGACCGCTATCTTTAATCTACTGACAGCACAAAGAGCAGAGACTAAACAATCCAAGCCTGTTATTTACAACAGTAGTAAATTCATCTGGCTGCTACTCCAGTGGAAATTGGTGTGGTTTGCAGTCATCAGCAGCTTTGAACATCAACATCAAGAAGTGTAGCCAGGGCAGCTTTAGCTGCCTCATGTAGACAAAAGATATGTCAAAGCCTTTGGGAGAGGGGTACATGGGCATACAGGGAAGAAAGTGCTCATGGCACGACATAATTCAACTATATCCAGTCTTCCCTGTCCTTGTTGTCACTGGAACAGGCTCCCCAGGTAAGCAGTCACAGCACCAAGCCTGTCAGAGTTCAAGGAGCATCTGGATGACGTGCTTAGTCATATGATTTAGTTTTAGGTAGTCCTGCGAGGAGCAGGGAGTTGGACTCGATAATCCTTATTGGTCCCTTCCAACTTGAGATATTCTATGATTCTATGATTAGGGTTCCAGGGTCCACTGGAGATGGGCAACCCAAAACAGGGAGTCATAATTGGCCCTCTAAGTTCCTGTTCTCTTCTGCATCCAAATATTGTACAGAATATATTGATTCTTAGCTTGGTCTTACTTTTCTAAATCATGAACCCTTTGGCAGAGCTAACATAARGGAACAATCTTCTGGGAAAAACAGGATGCAATCAACATGAAGGATCTTCCTACCTTCCTATCTTTCCTAGGTAGCAAATTCTAGGGATTTAAATATCAAGTGTTGTGACTGCCAAAGTGAAAAGTCAAACTATGTCCCTACCTAATGTAGTACTAGACAAAAGGTTTCCAGAGTCAGGCACTGCAGAGCCACAAAACAAACACTTCTTCCCTCTTTAAGTTGCAAATTTGCCCACAGTTATAAACTGGCTTTGAGAAACTGTGATGAGGGATTTCCTGACCCACTCTGAGCTCCTCCTCATCTTCACTCACTCCATCTGTTTCTGGTCCACTGAAGCAAAGGATACAATCAGTTACTCGGCCTCCCTGGATGTGTCCATGTTGAGAGAAGTGCAGCTGGATGAACTTGCCAAAGCGGCTGGAGTTGTTGTTATAAACTGTCTTGGCATTTCCAAAGGCCTCCAGAATGGGGCTGCAGAAACAAGGCCACAAAGATATGATTGGTGATGGGATACCATTAAAACAAAGCGTGTGCCCAGCCTTTTGCCATTTGCACAGCATGCACTGCCATGTGAGATTAATTTGTTACAGCACCAGACTGGACAAGCAGGAAGAGCTCAAGGGCAAGGAAGGATGGCAAGAGCAATTTAACACACTGCTAGATAAATTTTAAACCTTTGGGATTGGAGTTAATTAAATCAGTCCCCAATCAGCATGGGCAGCTGGCGTTCACGCTGTCGAGGGCATTCCCCACCAATGTGGCTTCAGGAAATGAAAGGTGGCAAGACCCAGCCAGGTTGTGCGCTTAACACAGCAGCATCCCATGAGATGGGTTTGTATTTTTTTCAGGATTTTCACAAGCATCAGACATACAGGGCAAACACTCTGTAGCTTTCAACCACATACTACCTTGTTTCTGTTTCTACCTTTGAAAGAGAAGACAGTATAAGCCATCTCTTAAAATTACAGGTAAACATTTTCAAGCTAACAGACAAAACATAGTACTAAACTGATTTGTTTGGTACTGAAATTTGATACAGAAACACACAAACCCTTGTTGTTACTTAAATCTTGCTTAGGTTGATAAAAGCCACATGGTTTCCAAGCAGAGAGAATATACACACATTATGGATTTGAAAACTTCATTCTAAGAGAGCCACATCATCCACTTCAGGGGGAAGAAAGAGGAAAGGGAAGAAAAAAAAAAAAAAATCTATCACCAAACTTCAGATGGGTGATGAATTGAAGAATTTTGTCTCCTGGTTACCTTCCTGTCTTCAGGAGTTTCATACAACATGGAAAATAGTGAGTTAAAATGCAGCTTGGTTCTCGCTCCACAGAACAGTACAAGGGAAAAGCCTAAACCATTCAAACTCACACGCTGAATCCAGGATTAAAATATTCATTTTTGCAATTTAGCCAATTCTACAACAATCTGAAGGCCTGACAAGCAAGGAGTCACGGAAATGCTACAAGAACAGCCTGTAGGCAATCATGTTTAATTCTAAAACATACAGTTTTTAACAAAAGTTATTGCAGTTATTACCCTGAGAAATACTAGCTTTTTAAATATCTCCATCGATCTACTGTGTGGTTCCACTTGAGACAGGGGCAGATAYAGTTATTAACTTGTGAATAATCCTGTAACACGACAAATAATCACAACTACAGATACTGCTGGAGTTTGCTGAAAGCTTCAGGCCTTGCAAGCATTAGCTAAGCAAGAGCTGTGGTTGTGGGAAAGGCTCAACAACATTCAGGAAACTTCAGGCAGTATTTTCCTAATTTATCTCTTGAAAATATCACTTCAAACAAACAAAAGCATAGAAATGAAATTGCTCTGTTATAATACATTACAACCATAGAAAACCCAGTCACAGAAATCTGTGTGCACAGATCAGGAGGTAAGTTCCTTGCCCTGGAGAATTTGAACTCCAAGACCCATGCCTCTGAAACAAGTACGTAAATACGGACATTGCACAGGAATATCCCACTGAGCACACCAACACCATGAATCAACAAAAATTAACGGGGACAACCAGAAAAAGGGAGGACAGGGTTATGTTATATGATCACCACAGTTGCAGTGAGAGTGCAGTAACCAGCCAGCCAATCTTTACGGCTCTAAATCATGTTAAATTAGATAAGCAAAGCACAAGGAAGTATCTTTATCTTTGAGTTTGGCAATGGGCTCACGCACATGAGTGCAGAAGTTTTTCAGGGTTGGGGGAGGAAATAGGCACACGGGTGTCTGAGGCTGGCGGCAGCTGCAAGGCAGAGGGGTGGGTGAGGGCAGGTGCCTGGGCCAAGCAAACTGCCCGCGCCAGCAGGCGCATCACAACGTGGCATTTGATGCAGCAGTGAACGGCGCAAGGTGGAGCGGCGCATCAGGAAGGTGATGCTGGCTGCTCAGCTGGATTTGGGCAGGGTGTGTTGCAGGACTCAAAATGATGGGAACCAGTTTCAGCAGGACAGCAGAAAGTGAAGCCTGGATTTTAGAAATATTGCAACATATGCAGCTCCAGGATTCAGACTCATAGCTGAAGACAAAAAAGAAGATTCAAAGATTAGAGGGATGAATAACAGGAGAGGTGGCTATGCTGTCAGCAGTGTCACCCAACATGGAGAAGGGAGCTTCAGAGTGAAGCGAGGAAGAAAAAAAATCTGAGAGGAAAGTTAGCAGAATTTTTAATGCACCAATGGATATTTTCAAGAAGGAAAACAGACCAAATCAACAGTGCCAAGGGAGTTTTCAGAGCCTGATTTCTGAGAAATACACCAAGCATGAATGTTACAACATACAAGCAAATGATAGAAAGCTGACGTAACACACTGTTTATAATGCTGTCTGAAATGGAGAAAGAATCCAGCATTGTTCCTGGGTATGTGCTGGGGTGCAAGGATGAAAATCCACCATAAGCTAACCCAAGGAGGGCCACTGGCAGAGCAAGTGAAGCTGAACTGCAAACATATGAGGTAGACTCGTTAGGAGCGGCAGCGGCTTCTGGCTCTGGGCCAGGCCTTCAGCTTCTCTTCTTCAGGGAAAAGGTGACAAATCAAATTCTTTTGCACTCGCATTGCAATAGCTCACGTAGCACTAGAGATGTACACAAAACGAGTCACAAGCTCTTACTCCACCTCACAGCTGTGGGATCTTGCAGACTCAGGAATCACCTACCTACCATCATAAGCTTTCTGGATCATAGTCAAGTTACCACTTAACCGCTAAGCGGGCTTGAGCCTTCTAAGCCGCTCGCCTTAAAGTGGATTTTGCAGATCTTGAGTTGTGACTGTATTGCACTTAAGAGCTTTTTCCAATTTGCCAATGTCCCCAGTAAAATAGGCACACCTGCAAAGGATAAATCATCCAACAACGGTCTCCTGAGCACCAGGTCCAAAGGCAGCAACCATTCTGCTCAATGCTGCTCTGCTTATAAAGATCCTAAAAACTGCAACGCTCTTGCAGCTGCCACGTTAGACACTGCATGTCTGCTTAGGCTATTTTCACCACAGTTACAAGTAACTTTTTTGCATCACCGTCTTCCAGGAAACATTCCTTCTCTCTACTCTCTGGGCCCTGAAATATGCCACTTGCATGTGAGTCACTTTTACACAGATGGTTCAAAGGATTCCAGCTTATTATACAACTAGATACTGTTGCAGACATCTGATTTACTCCTCTGGAGGTTTCTGCAACTATCACAGGCTCAAACTGGGACCAACCTGCAGCCTCACCCTTGATAGTACCAAACTGCAAGACCCCCAGCAAGGTCCTCCAGGCACTCTTGCATTGGGAAATTTTTGTTTAATTTAATTTATTGCTAATTAAGAGAAACTTCTGATTGTGGATTCAGCTGTTAAGAAAACAGATACTTAAGTAAACATCTTTCCTCCCTCTTCCCAAGGCTTACCTGATGTCAAACACCTATCGCTCCCCTTTCTTAGCTTCAGCTTCCATTTTTACCTCAGGTTACAACCAGTCCCTCGCAAGTTCCCCCACAAGGGCAGCGCAGGAGGCTGGGGTCCCACACATAATGGCTCCTTTCTGTCGCTCTTTGCTTCCTTGTTTTCTCTGCTGCTCTTTGCCTCTTACTGGTTTTCCTCAGCTGCACTTTGCTTCTTCAAGTTTTCCTGACACTTGTTTACTTGGTGTGGGTCACCCATGGGCCATGGTCCTGGGGTGTCCCTGTCCTGGGGTGGGCCATGGTCCCTCAGGGGCATCCCTGTCCTGGCATGGGTCACGGTCCCTCAGGGGTGTCAGGACCTCCTTTGGCATGAAGGATCCCCCACAGAGTGCGTCTCCATCCCCTCATGGCTGCCGGTTTCCTTCCCAAACACGTTTGACCCGGGCACCACGCACTTCCCTGGCTGATGCCTTCGCAAGGTTTCGGTGGGTGGCGGTTACTCCCTGGTGCCAGCTGCAGCCGTGACCGGCTCTGACCGGCTCAGGGCCCCCCTCCGCACAGGCCCCGCTGCAGCCCTCAGGCAGACCTCCTCGCTCATGCCCCTTACAGCTCCCACGGACRTTTCTCCTTAAAATCACCTGCCTGGACAGCAAGAGAGCTGCGAGGCGGCCCACAGGACCTCTGAGGGCAAGACGTACTGGCGGCCTGAAACAAACGGAGGCCGGGGGARAGTGGGGGCTAAAGGAGGAGACCAGGAGTCAGAGCATGACGGAGACTCACCACGAGCACAGCCACAACTGAGAGCTGTGGGAGATGGGGATGACCCGGGACAGCCATCCCTGCGGCAGGGAGGGACACTACGCAYGTCCCCTCCAGCCACTGCCATGAGAGACATGGGCCCGAGAGCTGGAAAGAGGGACGGCGCAGTGAAGCGCGGGTGAGCTCAAGGATGCAGCCGGGAGGGCAGGGAGGATGAATTACTGAAGGAAGGAGAAATCCCAGCCTTGGCTAGAGCGTTAATTCTCCGGCTGCCACACACACCCCGCGCTGCTATTGGAAAGAAGCTGAATTAATCCACAAGCAGCTGGGAGAGCAGCCAGCGTGAGGCATCCCAGCCTCCGCATTTCCCTGACATGACACCACTCAGCTGCATGAGCCTCACTGCCCAGGTTCGCCTCCATCCGTGGCCCAGCTCAAGCGGCCCAAATGCAGACACCGTGCAGAAGGCAGTGCCCCCGCCAAAGGCAGGCTGCCCCAGCACCCCGGCGTCTGCGGGCCTGCCGGGCCTCTGCAGGACAGGACACGTGGCACCCGCGGGGGTGACCATACCTGCTTTCCAGGATGGCTTCTTCCACATGAGTGCTCTTCTCAGACGCAGGGGCCCCGAGGGAGGTCTGGCTCATGGCTGACAGAAATTTCAGCAGCAACTTGGTGCTCTCAGTCTTTCCAGCTCCACTTTCTCCACTGTTAAAGAAAAGATATACGTTCCATTCACAAAATCCAGGACAGACCGAGCTAATGACCATCCCACCCATGGCAGAGAAGTGATCTCCAGGAATAAACACGTAGCATCTCCACTGTGGCAAGCAAGGGTCAGGCAAAGGGTAGGGTACTGATGTGGATATTGAGGCAGATGTCATTGCAAATGGWGCAGCAGGAGCAAGGCGCGTAATGCAGTCAGGGAGTAGCCGGTTCTCCCATTTCTAACCTTATCAGAACACACTGGCTGTCATGACGCTTCCACAAGCAGCAGTAGCACTCATTAGCGGTGGCGAAGATATGGGGAGGCAGCTCACCCAGGCGGTGCTGTCTGTACAGGTCTATGGCATCCACACTGTACAGACCAGGGATGGGTTTGTAGGGATTTACTGATGCCAAGATGGAACCAATGTTTGTCTAGGGGGAGAAAACAAAACACAGCAAGGAAATAAAGCTCCTGAAAAAAAAATCACAACAAACCCAGACCCTGAAATAACTCATGGTGAAGGGAGAAAGCCTAAATAAGGAAGCTGGGCTTCAGCAGAGCGCTCCCCAATTTGCCAAAGAATGTCAAACCCCAGGGCAGGGAYTGCACGACTGGGTATGGATGGGGCAGTTTGAATTTCGCTGCTTTAGTTATGCTATGTTCTTAGCCTGTTGGCTTTGCTAAATTAAGCTTACACAATTTAAAAACATGAAGCCATCTTCACACCCAGCTACCTTGCACTGTGCTTGAAGCTGAAAAGCAAAGTCAGGACTGAAGGAGTGTCAGGAGATACCCTCAATGCCCCTATCCACAGTCTTAAGTGGAGGGGGCTTGGCAGGTTTCAAGCACCTCCTGAACAAAGAGGTGGGACACAGAGGTGGGAGAGGGGGGGAGAGAGAGAGAGAGGGAGGTGAAGAGCCACTAAAGTGTATAATTTTTCTTCTGCTGAAAAATGCTGTTTGGAGCAGCTTAAATCATTTGGTAAGCCAAATCAAAATTGACAGCTGGAGATGAAGCTCAGGATTTCAAGTGAAAACATTTCTACATTTTCTAAACATTTTATTTTGAAAATATTTATTTTGAAAATCTCACAGTTTAAGAAAAGAGTTAGTAAGGCTTAAAATAAAATACCCAAAGCCTAATATTGAATTTCAAACGTATTCTTTTGTGAAGTCAGAAGGAAATTAATTTTGTTTTTTGGGGCATGACTTTTTCGGTTCAGCCAACCAGCTCAAATCCAGTTATTCTCAGAGCTGCAGTTCAGAGCAATGGTGCCACCTCTCTCCTAACAATGGCTTTGTAATATGGTCAACATCCAGATTAAATCCTGCTGTTGGTGCGGTGGCCTCCTTCACAGGGACATCTTAGGCTGCTCTACTCCAGGAATACCCATTCTCAGCAGGGGTGAAGGAGGAAACACTTAGATTGCTGCAGTAGGTGCCAAGATTTGTGGCCAGGGACAACATCTAGTATTATTTCCAAACCATGAACTACGAGTCACCACATACATATATAAGGATTTGCATGCATCCATTGGAGAAGCTGTGAATGAAACACTTGGTGACAAGAAAGATGCATGCTCTCTCCCAGCCAAATGAAATCTGGGGCCATACCGCAATGCCAAGCTCTGAAGCCAGAAGCCAGACTAAGATGGTGTAGTCACCAAAATATTTAAGACTCATTTATTAAAGCAGCAGTCACAGATCATCAGGGGAAGAAAAAAACATCATCTAGGCCTAACTGCATTATCAGTATGAACAGGCTAGCATGGAACAAGTCCTGAGGACCCTCTGACATGGACCTTTGTGGGCAGAAATATAATTAATTGGTGATGAAAGCAATAAGCAAGCAAATGATCTTTGGCAAGACAGGTGGGAGGAAATGGGAAAGCATTGAGAGAGAAAACATGGATCAGGAAAAAGCACTGTACAATCAGTTGAGCAACAAACATTGTCCAGAGACTGCAAGAGAGAGATGTCCATCCTAACACTTCTCCCAGACCTTCACAGCATTTTTTCCTCTCAGATGTTTCATTTTGCATTTCCCACTCTAGTTTCAGCTCTCCCAAGGAACAGAGCTCCCACTGCAGTCCCTTCTAGAACTTCTTCCAGTACAGCCATCTCTTTCAAAGGTGTTTCTAGGAAACTTTTCCATCTCCCAGTTGCAGTCTCCTCATCACCTGCAGTCCCTTATAGACAATTTCTGTCTACAATTTTTAATAGCAGTAGCATTTGTGCATCAACCATGTACATACCAGCCACTCTATTAGCAAGGAGTGATCGTCCCCAGAGAACTCTGTCGAGCAGGACAAGCCATGCATAGCATATCTACTTCTCAAGACAATAGATCCTATTTGGGCGGTTAGGCATGGCAGAGCTAGGGACAGCACAAAAGGTGGCAGCACAGCCCCTGGCTCATTTATACATCACTCACATTATGTTGGGTCTGCTTTTATTACGAGATACAGGAATTGCAGGAATGAAGGGGTGAGATACACTCTTAAATGCTGCAGGCTGTTGCTGTGCTCACAGAATTTCCTTAAACAGTTTGGTAGAGCTTGAATAGTATTTCTTTGGAAAACAAAAGGTACTGTTGAGATTGTCAGTATTCCTGTAGCACATTAATTATGGATACCACACCAGTACCGCTACCTACACTCCCTGACCAGAAAGGATCCCCTTTAGGAGCTCATGGTAGGATGCCTCCAGGCATACAGCTCAGAACTGCACTGCCCTTTTTCACAGCAGTTGTCCACTTCATGTTCTCCGTTTTCCATCCCCTCATTATTTATTTTTATTATTATTTATTTATTATTTTTAATACTAGTTACCAGTATTCCAGGTTACCCATTCCTTCAGGTGAATTTGTTTTCCAGAAGATGATGATATTTCTCACCTGTTTCTGATCTCTCTGATTTCCTTCCAAATATTTTTGGCCCTGACTGATAGGCATAACTCCTCTCAGTACAGCTTCATCTGCAACCTTAGCCTACTATGCTCTATCTGTAGAGACCATGGAGAATGATATTAAATGAACTAAACCCCTGTAACATTCATGGTATTCACAGATCACTGCAAGTCATTAGGTGGCACTACAGCTGACATTCTCAATTTCTGCATAAACTGAAAACTATACGCAGCAGGGCTATGGCAAAAACTAATAACTAGTGATAAGGTAACTGCAATATTAATGTCTGCACTGCAGAAATGCAAAACAGCACTTGCCCGGTTTGGTGTCCTCCAGGTCAGACATTGCGCCAACATATAACCAGATACAGTCCCACTCAAGAAGGGGCTTACAGTCCTTCACCGAGGGTTTCCTTCCAGTGCTCAGCATATTACAGAAGTCAGGCCCTTCATAAATCTCCCAAAAATTCAGATCTGAGGTGCACAGCTGACATTCATGCACTATGCACAGGCAAAAAATGACATTATATTTAAACTTTTAACACCTTTACACACGGATGGAGAAGCCACAGAACTAATGCTGAAGAGAAAGATGACATATACAGAGCTAGAGGAAAGGCTTAAGGAGATGCAGCTGCTGTGACACTGCCACAGTGCTGGTGTTGTGGCATTTCTGGTGCAAGGCACAGACTGAAAAGGGAGAGAATCCTGCCTCACATTTCGAAGTGTGAGGAAGAGGAAATGGGAGGAATATACCCAAATGGGCAAAGAGCTGCACAAATACATAGCACATGTCAAACACAGGTCAGGAAGAGCAGCAAGGACAAGGGCCATCAAAAGAGTGTGTGCACGTGGGTACTGCCACAAGGTCACAAGGCTACATTGATAGACAACAGGCAAGGGGGTCTACAGCAACAATAAAGAGAATTTGCAATCTCCTCTGCATCCCAGTGCAGGAGATGGTTCAGAAACAGGGTCACTTTATTGATCATTTCCTGGAATACAGGTGCATATGGTTTGGTTGCCTTAGTAACAGTTCCTATGCAACACAGATAGAGATTTACATTTTTCCTGTCATAATCTAAAAAACTCTGGGTGCATATAGCATGGACAAGCAAGGTAAGAGTAAAGCAAGGTATGGCAGTCTTTGTAATATATCCTCCCAGTCCTCTCCAAGTCTCAGCAGAGCGTGCTGCCATCCCAGCACTCCAGGGATGCCTCGTCCCAGGTGTGCTTTTCCTCAGAAGTCCCTTTCCTGACACTTGCCTCCTTCCTGAGGGCCAGAAAGGGAAATCAGGAGATGCTTTGAGTATTCATCTGTGCAAGGAGAGCAGAACAACTCAAAAAAGGTACAACTGCATGTAAAAGCAGAAGAATTAGGCAACAGGTTTGCTTTCCTAGTTTTGTCAAGCAGTAGCTTTATCTGGATCAGGAGGGATACTCAACAACAACCTGTGTACACTGCACTTTCCAGTCCGCTTGGCCATATAAACCTCTGAACAGTAATAATGGRGAATCTAGGGAACGTGAATGTCAGCTTGTAAAACACAGTCATGGAGGATACAGATCTGCACAATTACCACAAAGCATACAGGTGAACGTTCATGTTTTGGAAGTTCTTCTATAACTGCAAAGAGGCCCCTCCGGTAGGGGTAGGATCTCACAGGGCTTATGGAGCTGGCAAGGCAATAAAAAAACCCTCCCTTTTTACGCACATGAAACAATGCTCAGGAAACAAGGCTAAAAATCAGTATTTCACATGCAAAGTGGCATCCCCAAAGCTAAACAAAAGTCGTTAGCCAGAAGGGATGTGGCCCAGCTTGAGCACTTACGTAGATGTTACCCTGTTGGTAGCGCTGGTGCAGGTTAAGCAGGATGGCAGCTTCATGCAGATCTCCCAGCATGGACATGTCTTCTACCCCATCAACGCTGGTCTGGTGCATTGGCAAGACCTTTTCTCTGGAAAGGGAGGCCTTGGGGTACTGGAATACCTGGAAGAATGGGGAGAAGGACAAATAAGCACAYGACACCTGGGCACATGGTCTGATTTCCTACCAGAAACATGCCCTTTTCCACAACTTTATACTTCAGCACTGGAAAAGTAAATGAATAAGGCACAGATCTGCTCCCTATTTTTATAGTCGTTCCTCTGTTCCTGTTCCTACCTATTTGAGCTCTCTGGCCAGAAACCATACAGCACACTCCCTTCCTTTGCTACAGAGTCACTCTCTCACCTTCACTACTGACAGACCAATGCAAGGTTACTTGATCGTTACTGAAGTGCCCTTAGCAGGAGCAGGGCGCCAGCCTGCAGGTACACCAGGCCAGACAGGTATTACACACTGCGCTCATGACTGTGAATAGTGGTGGCAGCTGCTCCCAAGAGACCAGGAACAGTCTTTCATAAAAACACAGGTGGGATCGTATCTCTGACTGTGGGGAGGTTGGGGCAAAGCTTATTCACATTCCAGGTTTGGTCCTGCATTCTCCATAGGAGCAGTCAGGGAGTGTCTGGGAGAGGTTGTCATATCAAGAGCAAAGTAAAGAAAAGCAGATGAGAAGCCAAACAAAGTAGTGACACCCTGTGTGCATGCTGGCATGTACGTACATGATGCAGCTTTCAAAGTGTTCATGCAGTGACAGCTATTAACTTCTATCACTGCTCTGGGAAGTGCCCACTTCTCTCTCTATGCAGCTGCACTCTTCTTGCCTCAATTGCTGCATCCTTCTTCCTGCTAGAGCTTCCTCCTCCTCAATAACCCACACTTCAGCTATCGGGTCATCTTCTTCACCCCTTTTCAACACAGCTGAGATTATCTGACAGTTCCCCTCTACCATAGCCACATCCCAGCCCTCCCTTCCTCCTCCTCAAGCACGATGCTGGCATTTCACAAAAGTTATTTCAGTTGCTTCCCACTCTTGGATTCAACTGCATGCCATCTCCCACCCAGCATCCCAAACTGTGCTAGATGGTAAGACCCAAGACAGACAGATGGGAGACTTCATACAGGCAGCCTGAAGAAGCAAACTGGCCTGCAGTAACCTTTCCAAAGAAACTTGGGCTTCTCCTTCCCTTCTGGGGCTCTGGTCTCTACCTCATTTCTACTCCTGCTTCTCAGCCCTCCCAGGTGCCACGAAGAAACTGACTGACCCCATAGAAAATGAGCCCATGATCTATAGCATTGATCTAACCAGTTTCTCTTGCCTGCTTTCCTGGAGTCCTCGGGCTGCCGTAACCACTAGGGAGAGGCCAGCCACGCAGCTGCAGGCTGAAGACACAATGAGGTCACCCTGCCCCCTCCAGCAAGCCACCTTGCGAGTCCCTTGCAGGGCGCTCACTGCTGCAGCGCGTTGCAGGTGCTCAGCGAGCACCCCTTCTCAGCTCTGAGCCTGCACTCTCACCAGCATGGGAAAGGAATAACCTGGTGCAGGATCCCTTTACAAGACCGCCACGATGCCTGCAAAAGCGTGCACAATTGAAGCAACAGCTCTGCTCCTGAAAGGAGCTGGCAAGGAGAAGCAGGCTCATTTCCCCAGATGTGTTTGCCCCAGGTCTGCCCAGTCACATCTAATGTGACAAGGACTTAGTYTCTTCCACTGGGAGACTGTCCCACAGCCCGATTTTTTCACCAGCTGAGGTGCTTTCAAAAATACATAGTCCATATTCATGAACAGTCCACTCCAGCACACAGGCTCTCTCCAGGCCTCCCTGGTCTTCTCTGCACTGCTTCTGCAGCTGGGTATCAGAGAGGTATGACTCTGCCAGCGGCAGGATCCCCACTCTGCAAGCATGGCCCAAAAAAACCACATCAATTTTTTTTTTTTCTCCAGAGCAGAGGCCTCAGGCACTTCCACAAGAGAACTGAGGGAGCAGGAAGGGAGAATGGGACAACTAAATTCAGGGGAGAGTACAAGCTGCAAATGCACATGAGATGGACTCTGTCAGGAGCAAAACCACTACAGCACTTTCAAACCACGAGGCAGCAAACCACCCTGGCTCTCTTTTCTCTGATGTCTTGGACAAATTTTGGAAGGAGACAAGTCCAAAATGGTATGGCGTGATCCTTCCTTACATTACTGCCTGGCACTCACTCATTTACCACTGCATTGTCAGCACTTGTGGCCATTTGGGCCAAAAGAGAAACATGAAGAAAATGCCTAGGGGAAAAAGCTGAGTGGACAAGTGTCCCAAAAGACACCAGGTGATTGGCAGCACCTGTGCCAAGAGGCTGCTATGCATGAAAAGTGATGGGTCAGAGCTTGTTTACTTGCTCTTGAGGACAACACAGGAGAAAATGGGACCCTGAAGAGCGACAGGGGGCCTAAATACAAGAGTAAATGATTAGCAGGGACTAGATCATCACCTGTTAAACCTGTCTTGAGCCTCCTGAGTGGGGTTATTCAGTCATCCCTCCATAAAAAAAAATCTGGTCCAAGATCCTCAGAGTTAAGCAGGTGCTCTGGCAGGACTGCAAAGGTGGATGAGAGGGGCATTGGCTCTGGTACCCTCTGGACAGAAACACTGCATAGGTGAAATATACTCCCTGGAGAAGCAGACTGATGCCACATTGACACCCTAGCCAAGGCCAAGATGTCACCTATCTGTCCCTGAGGCTGGGGAGGTTCACCGAATACCCTTGCCCATCACTGCACTCCTAGCAGCTCATCCCTCCTCAGGCAGAGGCTGGGGCCTCCAGCCCCACTGAGATTTGTGAGGGGAGGTCTCTGTGCCCCTGGAAGGCACCTGTAGCATGGGGGAGAGGTTTCAGGCCTTTCCTGGCACTGGAAGAGAGTTGGCTTTTAATCTGTCCTCTGCCCTCCAGGGTAGAGACAAGTTTTCAGTCTCTGTATCACCAACAGGCTGCAGGGATCATCCAGGATCCTGGAGATAGACACGTGGTGGGTTTTTTTGTTCCCAAGATTGTGTCAAAGGGCCTTTCCCTGAGGAGCTCTGAGGTTTGAGATACAAACATGATCCAGACATGATGACCCTCTACCCTTAGAGCTTGCAAGGTGCTGCACTGATCCAGGACAGCCAGGCCCTTTCCCACCTCCAGCCACCCCAGTAAAGAGGCTCTTGTTATCCCACTGCTCACTTCTGGACCCCTCCAGCAATCTGCCAGGACAGCAGCAGTTTGGAGGAATATCCTCTCCACCTCATACCTCCTCTCGGTAAGGTGAGCCAGGCTGGCTTCAGCAGCTAGCCCTACTGAGCTGAAGATGATGGCTGATTTTGCCTGAAGCAAGTGAGAACACAGATAAACTGATCTCTCAGCAGAGCTGCCTCTGGAATTTCTCTTTTCCAACAAGTTAATACTTAAACAGAAAGTTATGGGCGTTAATAAGCAGATCTTTATTACTAGGGAAGAAAAAACATCAGCTTTCAGTCTAACTACAAACAAGCCATCAAATACCACACAGCTACCTCACAGCCAATGATTTCTACTTTCTCCCCAGTGATTAACTGATTGTCTCAGATTTAGCCCATGGTCAGAACAAAATGAGCAGGACTCTCTCCAAGCCCCTGCAATGGTCAGGAATAAAGCAAAACCTGGCTGGCAGACAAGCCAAGATGAGGATTGCCAACCAAGCCAGACTGAGCAGGGGAGAAATGATTCCTCTTCAACCTCAAATCCATCCATTAGTGCAACCCCGAGCACGGGAGCAAAGCTCCCACTCAGCATCTAAGTTATGTTTATCCATAAAGCATTCAGCTGGTCTGTCTGGACCGTGGTTTCCAATCTTATGTTTCATAAGTGTCCGCTCCTCTTTTCCTCCCAGGAAGTCACATTTCTCATGTATTTGTTGCCTGAGGTGTTTTTAAGGAAATGAAAACAAATGGCAAAAGTCCTGAAGCATAAGACTGGACTTCTTAGGTCAGAACTGCAAGACTTGCAGGGATGCTGGGCCACAGCAAGCATGAGGATACTAGATTTAGAGATCCTAATATCAGAAGGATCAACTGAACTATCCAGCCCAAAGTAAAATGAAGATGTCTTCACCTGAGTTTTCACCCGGCCTAAGACAGCCAGTCCCTCCTACAGTTATCAAGCAATGAAGGCGGCAGGTGAGGTAAACACATAGGACAGCTATTGTGGAGGGCACTGAATAAAGAAAGCCCTTGAACGATCACCATGTGCTTTTTCTGCATAAGCCATAAAGCACACGGTCCTTCAGCCTAGTGGTTTCTTCTTTCATGGAGGAAAAAAACCAAATCCAGTCTTTTTAGACCTGTGACTCCACCCAGCATTATCCTGCGCACATTTTCTAGCACAGACACAGGCTGGTGGTGGGTGCACCCACTCAGCTGGCTCTGTGGTGGGATTTTTGGTGTCCTTTCAGAGGTGCCAGGTGGGTTTGGAAGATTTTCCAAGGCCACAGCAGCATATCAGAAGAGACAGGAGCAAGTCTGGGAGAGCCACAGAAGTACTCGCCATTTGTTCACCCTCTGTAGGCTGCTGCATTACCTGTGATGAATGCTTCTGTGATCTCTTAAAATGAGTTAGTGACTATCCAGCACTCCCAAAACAAGGCAACTCCTCAAGAAAGGATTTAAAAGACTAGAGTAACCAGATGGAAAACCTATGTGTCTGCTAGGTGAGTTTCTGTCTCTGAGAAACAAATCAGACTCTTTAAAAAGGAATGATGATTTGAAATTTAGCCCTGTCAAAGCAAGACTGAAAAATATGAGAGTCCTACCACTGACTCTCCACAAGCTGGAGTCCTAAATCCCCTTTCCCCCTGTGCTCTCCTTTGTTTGCCAGGTAAGAGGCTGTCCAGTTTTCTGTAACAAAGAAGCTGCCTGCAGACCAAGGTTCACCAAAACAGCTGAGCAGATCTAATTGCTCACTGCTTGAGGGCACAGTCCTCCCCATTTCCCCATCCTCCTCCCAGCCCAGGCACCAGTTTGACTCACTGAGAACCTCAGTGAAGGCAGTGAATAGTTCTCCCAGGGTTAGGGAGACGAGCTGGCTCACTGAGGACTTGGATGATCCCCAGAGGTCTCTTCCTACCAATATTACTCCACGAGCACTGCAGCAGGCATGCCAGGGAACCACAAGGAGCACAGGGCTGGAAATAGGGCAGGAAAGAGGCTTGTTCCCTATCACTGGCAGAGAGCTCTGCTCTCAGAGGAGCTCAGCTGCCTTGTTGAACTGTCCTATGCATAGCTGCTGCACTTACACTGCTGACTGACATGGGGAGCTCACTTCCACGTGCCCCTGACCCAAAGGGCTGATGGCAAAAGCTGCTGAAGCAGGTAACAGCCCTCACAGCAGCACGGCTTGCAAGAAGCACATCCTGGCAGAAAGGGGTGCTTAGCTGGTGGAGCTGCCTCCTTCCTAGGAGCATTTTGCCAATATAATGGTTTTACTAGTCTGTTAATGCAACTCCTTCAAAGATGGCACAAGGAAAACTAAGCAAAGTGAGGTGGGCAGAAAAATGAACAGAAGACAGACAACAATCTTCTCTTTTTAACCTTTGTTAGACCTTTGGCATGGTTTGCAACAGAGCCAGGTCATTTTTCAGACAGAATTCCAGCATTTCTTTTGATACATTTCCTTTTAGCATGAAGGTCATGCAAGACCAAGAAGTCCATCTTGCAACTTGGCATAGGCTACAGCCTCATGCAAACTTCACTTACCATGCCATAATCTGAGGTGAAGAGCACGTTTCCATCGGCACATGAGCCAACAGTGCATGGCTGCAGCTGGTCCTGCTCCCGCAGCCATATTCTGGCACCCTGCAAAAACCAGAAAACCTCCCATTAGAATCATAGAATCATTAAGGTTGGAAAAGACCTCTAAGATCATYAAGTCCAACCGTGAACCCAACACCACCATGCCCACTAAACCATGTCCCTAAGCGCCTCATCTACACGTCTTTTAAATACTTCCAGGGATGGTGACTCCACCACTTCCCTGGGCAGCCTGTTCCAATGCTTAACC
>JAYKAV010000811.1:848351-862793 GCA_035582835.1 Phoebastria nigripes | reverse complement strand
CATGTTTCTGTGATGGCAACTAAGTCGTAGCTATCCCCCTGCACAATGGCTTCCAGCTCCTCCTGTTTGCCGCCCATGCTGCGTGCATTGGTGTAGATGCACTTGAGCTGGGCTATCGCTTTTGCCCCCAACAGTGGYGTSCCACCCCTAGGCTCRTCTCTCGTGAGCCTGGTTTTATCCCCTTCCCCCTGCGAACCTAGTCTAAAGCCCTCTCRATGAGCCCTGCCAGCTCATGAGCCAGAATCCTTTTCTCCCTGTGAGACAGCTGACCTCCATCTGTCACCAGCAGGCCCGGTGCCGTGTAAACCTCCCCGTGGTCAAAAAAGCCAAAATTCTGCCGGTGGCACCAGCCCCTGAGCCTGTGAGATCTGCACGCGGGGTGCAAACACCCAAGGAAAGCTGGGGGAAGCTGCGGTATTCAGAGGCTACTTCCAAGCTACAGCTGCTTAAAATTTTTAAGCAAGTCCTACTTACATTTTCAGAGAAACTGGTTTTGATTTTTTTAACATAACATGAGAGGAAGAAAAAGCAGTTTTAATCAGCTTCATGCTGAAACCAATGTAAGGAAACATCAATTTTTGTAGAAAGAGTMATGGAAAGATACAAACATGCAGAATAGTGGGTTTGACTGTCTAAATATTTTCAAACTTAGAATAGTCGGTCATTAAAAGTCATGCTATAATAATAATAGAAAATGTAAATAAAGTATGTTTACAATTTCATACACCCACAGATCATTGTAAGTCAAAATGCTTCCAGAAATCATCAGCAACAGCTAAGTAGACTTCACAGAGCTTCATCTGCCTCTCTTGCAAGAGTTTCCTTGGGTAAATGACACGACATGAGTGTTGCTCTGATGTATATATACACTGATGCATATATGATGGCCCTGATGTATATACACTTTCACACACACTACAAGATCTTAAATTGCTTGGTGTCTCTCAAGACAACCCTGAGCACAAAAGCAGACTTCTGGTAACACATATGCAGGGATCTGCAGGGCAAGCAGAGCTCATAGCTCACCTACCAAAAAAGCACAGGGGAAATCAGTTTGCTGGATTGGCCTCTTCTGCCCTGCCTGACTATGGGACCTGGTACAAGGGAAAGAACAGGAGCAGGAAGGCAAATCAGGGAGAGCATGACCTGCGATTACGCAGAATTAGGCATAACGTCACACTGCATTTCAGTTATTGCAAACTAATCTGTTCCATGTCTTTCCATAGAAATCACATAAACTCTGCTTAGATAAGTATTGAGAAAAAGCCAAAGTGCTGAACTGTTGAGTAACGTTAAGGCCATCCTGCTTTTCATCGATTCATAGACGTACTTTCTTCCTAATTTGTTTTCTGCCCCAAAGTTATTGATTATAAAAGCCCTTCCTATCCTCTTAAACCCGTCAGCACCATTAGCTCTTTGCTTATAGGCTTATTATGTTTGAAGAGATGCAATACTATTTCTATATTACATTATCCACAATGTGGAACACTAATTCTATTTTTAATGATTTATTTTAGTTTAGGTGGGTTTTTTTTAAATTACTTTAGTCACTTTAAAACTTTAGTACCCTGGATTTTCCTTACTGTAGAAGATATGTCTATTGGCCAACCTCCAGTCGTCCCAATAAAGGAACCGGTTTTAATGACATTTAAAAAAGCCTACATAATTCTACTTTTGCTGCCGTGTTTTGCTCTAGAGTTTCAACAGCAGGCAGATTAATTTCCCCTCACCAAGTGAATGAAAAGCACCAGTGCATCTGGTCAGTACCTAAACCCAAGATCACCCTCTCGGCCAGTGAGCAATAGCAATAGAAAGAAGTGTTTTCTTATGTTGCAGATTCAAGTTTCAAGATCCCAGAGATCTGGTAAGCAATGCATTGAATACAGATTTTGAGGAACTATATTAGAGCTCTCCATGACATCCTCTTACATTTTTTGAAACTCTTGATGCTCAAGACGAAGTGTCCATAGGCATTCAGGCAAGACATTGCTGTTGAGAAATCATCCATTTCCCAAATCACATTCTGACGATTATGCACAGATGTATGAACAGCAACATGTGTTAGCAAAAGATCTTTATGCGATTTTCACCAAAGGCTCCTACCACCATCATGGTATCAAGAGCAAAGAGTCACAAAACAGCAAAGTTGTGTCTGGAGTTCCCAACAGTGGGATGAAAGAAAACCTTTTCTAATACACTTATTATTAACACTCATTCCTAACAGTGCATGTCAATGCCTTCAGACACCAGTAACCCAGGAGCACATAGATGACAGCCTGCAGGCAAGTGCAGTTGAATCAGGAGCGAGGCCTGCACCCTCCCACACACACTGCACCCCGATGCCATGGCACACACACAAGCACACCCCCCCCAGCATCAGGAGTGTGCCATGCTCACAGAACCCTGCATGGTCTGTCCCTGCAGACCAGGGGGTCCGGGTTACACACACTTTCCACTCCCTGAGCTCGGAAATTAGTTTAGAGATAGAGGCACTTGATAATCTGACACACAAGAGACACTCCACAGGCATGAACACTGATATTTATTAGGTACCATTTAGAGGGAAAAAGAGGGGAGATGGACAATGAGATCCCGCTGGTATCTTCAACACCTAGGAATCATCAGAAAGTCCAGACTGACCTAGACCCCTTTCCCAGCAGAAGTCCATGTGTGAAGTAGTTAACAAATACTCCCAAAAGGAGACCTAGTTCTTTTGTACAGTATTGCACCATTTCCTACAGACTTATGGCAGATCCTTCCATGTGCTGCTAAGGAGTAGAAGGCAACACAATGAAAATCCCAGGCACTGTGGCATTTCAGCTGCCCAGAACTACTTACTTCAGTTTACTTTGACATGGTAGCTGTTTTTACAACAGCAATTGCCTCTGCCCAGTAGAATAACTGTACCCATTTATGTTTTTCCAAAAGGAAATGCTAAGACATGCCAGAATAGGAACACAGAGCAAATAATTATTGTAACTTCTTCCCAGCATAGCCCCCACTTCCTGAAAGGCCAAGTTTGTTTTACTGCATCTCCTTCCATCAGCCCTTTTTTCTAAACATGAAATTCCCCAAGGAGCCTTGACTAAATACAAAAACAGATGGTGACACCAGAGAGACTGCCCTCACATCACTCCCCTCTCCCCCAATACCACACATGTCATTGATCAGTTGAAAGGATTAAATTGAGCAGAAAACTTCCAAGAACTGCCAGGCACCAAGGCTGAACTTCCATGAGAGAGGCAAGGGCAGGGAAGCAGAGCATGGCCCAGCACTGCAGAGCAGTGACCTGCTGGCTCTGGTGGGTCCCAGCTCCCACAGGCACCCAGCACAGACAATGGGAAAACCCCTGCTCTCCAAGCACAAGAGTAAAAATCCTTCAATTTTCAAACTGGGATATGGAAGGTCTCACCCACATCCAGAGACAAAACAGTTTAACAAAATGAAGCAACAAGCAATCACTGATTTGAAGAGAACACCTTAAAAGACAGCTAAAGAACAGCAGAGTGATGATTTTGTGTAATAGCTTTCCATCGAATAAAGCTGGCTGAATACTGATGATACAGTTAACTTGAGCCCCTTATATAATGGGAATAGCTCATCCCCTCCCAATTCTTCTTTTAACTAGGGGTTTATTAGGGGGTTTGTTTTGTTTTTAAGTGGAGCAACAACAGCAGGTACTGAAAGAAAGTAGTAACGTACCAGAGTTCCTGTATCAAGGGTAGGTCACTCGGATGTTAAATGAACTCTCAGAGACCAGCATCCTCATTCCTACGGCCTTAGTGAGAATCTGTCCATGAACTGCCCTTGCCACAAAGCACATAGCAAAGCACAATCCTGAAAACTGATCCCATAACATGGGGTTATAATTCAGAAAATAAAGTTTCTTGCATACTGAGAGTACTGTTTCATAAGTATGACTCACTCTGACACCATGCTCTCTTCCACTGTGGACAGTAAACTCTAAGATGTCATTTTTCTCTGTTCACGTAATACCTGGCACTTTGGGGTCCTAGACTTGGAAATAAATAACACTTCCTGGTATCCATGATACCAAGAAATCAATTGAAGCCACAGGTTTCTTTGGCCTTCTGTGCCTTTTTTAGACTGACTGATACCAGGAGTTCTCTTGCATTCACACACCTGTATCTGCACCTCAGCAGATGCAGCACACTGTGTCGGCAGGGAAAGGATAAGGGAGATCTTGTACACTGTACCCCAGGGAAAGGGTGTAGAGGCAGACAAGCAGGGCACAACCCTGACTGCAGAAGCAAAGCACCCATGCATTAAAGCAGAATGTGTAGCTATCAGTGGGCGCACCATCCTCATCAGCTATCCAGCTACTGAAGGCAAAGTAAGCTCCAGAGGACAAGACACAGAATTCTGTACCTGCAGGTGCCTTTGCCTCTCCACAGCCTCCAAGCCCAGCAGGAGACACATTCAGGGATTGACATGAGCAAGCCACTGCTCTGCAACTGTACCATGCTTCAGAAACAAGCCATCGTATCCTGCTCTCCTCTTATTTGTGTAGTCTGGACTACCGTTGAATCTTCATGTTTCCCCAGGACCTCCTCTTTTCTGGAAATGGCTTCTTCCCAGGTGCAAGCGAGAATGCGCTGCCCCAGCTGCCCAGGATTTGAGGAGACAGTTAACAGTGCTGCCTCTTTCTGACAGCACCCACATGCCCCATTCCTCCTTGTGCACAAACCTGCACAACTCCCAGGAGTAACATGCTTGGCAGGGGCTACAACCATGATGGGTGCATCGATTTTCCAGGAGTTATTCAGAGAGAAAAAGTGCTTTTGGTTGGAAGACACCTTCCAGTGTATGAAACATGCACACAATTGTCTACTCTGCTCCCATTATGGGAGGTTTTTGTGATGTTTTCTTGTGAGTGAACATAGTTCTCAGGCTCCAGATCAACGCAATACTACAAGAGGCTCTTGCAGTGCCTTGGTTTGGTTAACTATCTCCGATCACTGCTGCAGCCATTCTGCAAGGGACCGGGATGTCTCAAAAACGAACCCCACTGTAAGTCCAAGTCAAAAATCTCTGTGGGTGCTATAAGTTTTTCAGCTATAAGTACTGTGTATATACATACCTTTGTCCTCCTGGCACACTGAGGCTGTTCAATGGGTATTAGACATCCAAGCCTTGTGTTTTTCCTGGCGATGGATCCATATGCTCCTAGGCTTGGAAGCAGCATTGCGCTAAGCCAGCTCTCTTCCCAGCCTCAATGGGCTTTGTGGTTGTAAACCACACAGCAGAGATTGGGCCAGAAAGGCCCTTGCAATCCAGACAAAGCCAGGATCAGGTTTCAATAAATGCACTTTTCAACAGATTGATCTAGTTGATCATGAATAAGTGATAGGATAGATATAAAGAGACTAAGCTAATGGATACAAGATTGGTGGGGAGGGGGAGTCCCTGACACCCTAGACCCATGTGGGAAGGAACACAACCTTGCTGTTTTTCTGATGTCAGGCTGAAATGAAATCATACAGCCAGTCCCTGGGTTATATCTGATCAGCAAAACCTGGACCAGCTGCTGGAAGGGAGGGGGCAACCCAGGAGGCCACAGGTAAGAGAGAGACAGAAGCAAGAACAGCTGAGCTGGCAGCAGCCAGCACAGAGCAGCTGGGAAGAGGGACAATACCTGCAACAGCAGCAGGGATAACAGAAACAAAAGTCTACTTCATGTAMGGCAGAAGGATGACATGCTGCAGAGCAAAAAGGGACTGAATTTCACCCAGCAATGTCCTGTGCTCCCCACACAGTAGCCCACTGAGCTTAGGCAGCCTCTGCAAGCCAGCACAGCTCATGGAGCTGAGCACAAAGCTGCGGCCATGGGTGCTGCTGCTCCAGAGCTGCAGCCCAGGCTAGCCCATGACTCAGACTAGTTCTGCCAATTAGCAGCCCCATTCCTTACTAATTAAAGAGCAAAGCCCTCAGTCTGCCAGCAGCTCCGCGGAACAGCAGTATGAGGAAAAGGTTTGTGCATTTTAAAATCGTCTAATCTAAGAGCAGTTTGTCACTTCTGGTCACTGATATATGTGCACTGCTTCCCACCCCTCTTTTGCCTCCCCCTCCCATCTGTTCCTTTCTCCTCCCCCAGTTTGGCTGCTGCACAGCTTCTCTTCTCCCCACTCTCCTGCACATCTCCCAGCTTCAGATATCCCCCAGGAAATGCCTGGTCCTTGAAGGTAATTCTTGATCCTCTCAAAGGAGCAACTACCCACTACAGCAACCACACCAGCTCCTCGCCGTGAGGCTGGAGGGAGTGAACCCCCAACTGTTCTCCCATGCTTCAGTGCTGCCCTTTGCCATGAGCACAAGGTGCACTGAGAGGAGGAGGCGGCAGGTGTGCATCCTTCCRGACTTCACTGCAAGCTCTCTCCAGGCTCAGTTTGAGATGAGCTGCCCCCTGCAATTCCACCATGGGCAATGGAGTCACTGCCCTCCTCAGGTGAGGCAAGAGTCCTACAGAGTCTGCAACCACCAGGGAACTTCTCACCAGCCTCGAAAAGGCATACTAAAGTTCAGCCCACAGAAGTCCAGCACCACTTCCATGCCTTCTTCGCTAGCTCTTCCCCACCTAAAGCTTCAATTAAAACAAGTCATACCATAGGATGCATTACTCACAGAGCCTGGATAACTACAGATGTGTATTCCCTGTCTCTGAACATCTCTGACACATCTCAACAATGTCAGCTTTCCCACATCTTCTCTGTAGAAGCCCTGAGGAGAAGGGGACAACATTGCACATGCAAAAGCCCAGCCTGGCCTGGCCTGGCCCCAGCAAAGCTTTCACTGATCAGCTGCTGCAAACCAAGCAAGTGAGAGTTGTCCCTGCCCTTCCCACAACATGGACATTGCTTTGGGCCTCCTCTCCCTCTTGCCACCAAATATATAGTGAGGCAGCTTCCTTGCTGCTCCCTCCCTCTCTCAAATTCGGCCAATGGCTTCAAGGCTGAAGCTGGGCTGATGGACAGCTGAGTGGCATTCAAGGTCCACAGAGGAGAGCTCAGGGCCTCAGGAAGCCACAAGGGTACAGCAGTCTATCACAGAGAAGCCAGCTCCAGCATCCTGCCTCTGAGCAGCCGCTATGCAATGCGTTTGTAAAAATCTCAGATGAGAGCCCTGAAACATTCTGCAAGGTTTATTATGCATAATTTGGGATTATGTCCAGTACCTTTTTGCATCTTGCCACATCCTTGACTTCAATAATTCCCTGCCATGTGGAGTTCTACCATCTACTCACACATTATATGGAAAAGTACACTTTTTAATCCATCATTCTCATCCCTGTGAAGCAGAAAATCCCTTTTTCTTGCAGTCAGAGGTGGAGGAACAGAGGAATCCAATCCACCTTCTCTGTCCCATCCATTATTTTCTGCTCTTCTGCCATGTCTCCCCCTATTTGTCATTCCACTAATAAAGTATTCTCAGGTTTTTCAAACTCTTCACATGAGACATTTTCCTAGTGTTTGATCGTCCTCGGTGTCTTTCCCCCAAACACCACATAGAAAGCAAGTGAGGTGCCTCTGAGCTAGGATGCACTCTCAGCCAATCTGAAATAAGAGTGAAAGTGGGGAAAAATGGGGGAATCAGCCCACGTAAGTAAGAAGTTGGGAGACAGTAAAGACAGTAGAGCCTACATTTCACTATTTTATCTTCTAAAATCATTGGGGACAAAGCCATGTGCTAGTAGCAGCATCCAACTACTAGATGGGGATGATAGCTTTGTGAATAACAATGGAGACATGCATATGTTTTTAACAAACATCCCTGGAAAGTACCCCTCTTGCATCACACTGAGATGCTGAAGTGCTTTCCCATATATTAGTAAATGGGAAGGACGTAAAATTCTTAAAAATCAACAGGTCCAAGAGTTCCCAGAGATCTGTCCAATAAAGTTTTTCACCAGCTGATACTCAGTTTTGATAAGCCTGGTAATGCTGAGGAAATTCCAAGAGACTGGAAGGGTCAGAGCCTAAATGAGAGCGATAGTGGAATTATCCCAAGTAACGATGGGTTGCCTAGTCTGACAACCCCAGGGAAAATACAGAGGTTTTGCCCTCAGCTTTTCCAACTTAAAGATGCTCTAGCTTTAATTATCGTCCAGTGCCAGCCAACATGTGGAAAGAAGTCTAGTCAAAAAGACTTCTTTGTTCTTTGATTAGCAACCAAGCATAGGAGATAAATAGGACAGTAATAGACTCTCATGGCATTGCTCATGTAGAACGCAGTATTCTGATAAAAGTCAGCCCTTGAGGAGCAAACAGCAGCAAAGGAATCTCAAAACAGTTGTTATGAATGAGGAAAATCATGACTAATTGAGGGAGTTCCTAACAAACCTCTGCAGAGACAGGGTCGGTACTATTTCATATTCTCATCAAGGACCTAAAATCAAAAATAGTGCTGACAGTACTAGCAGATGCCAACATCTGGTAGATCAGTAAGTACCCACAAGGATGAGACCATCAGAGCAGTGTGGATTCCACAGACCGCTTGTTTGAACAAAATGGGATTAAAATACAGCCAAACTGAAAGGTCAGCTTCAGGGGGGGAGGAATGCAAGGAGCACTTCAAACAGAGGAATGTCTTCTGGAAAGTCACAGACCCAAAGAGGATTGCAAATTGCTGAACAGAAACTCCCAGGACACTTGGTTGCAASAAGAGCTGATGCATGTCTGGGATGTATAAACAGGAGCAAGGAAGTCTACTGCTTACTTATGCTTTGAGGTGTGAGAAAGAAGCCTTCCAGAGAAAATCTAAAAAACTCAGTCATTTTTGTTACTCAGAAAGATCCCTTGTAATGCAAAAGTACTTGTGAAAATGTCAATGTCATTATGTAGATTTGCCAGAGCTAGGGCTGCCCTATCTAGCCCAGGCACTGATAGCAGGGGGATCACAGCAGCATGTGGCCCAGCATGGGCTGCAAACCTCACCTGCATCTCAACTAACTAAACCCTGCCGAGAGGACGCTGCTGCCAGCAGTAGAGACCACCGCTCTGCCGCCTGCTGCCTCACCTTTGTCGGCAATCCGGTGCCAGAGAATAATTTCTTGCAGTCAGAGAAGTTATTTGGGATGAAACAACTCTCATGAAGCAGAAGAAAAGTAGGACCCAAAAATGGATGGAGCTGCCAGACACTTTAGAGCTGAAGCAGGGTTTATTTTAAARCAAGGTTGTGTAACCACTTGAAGAAACTGCAAAAAGCAGGGGATCCTCCAGAAATAAGAAGCCTTTCCAGAAAGTGTGATTCAGCCTAATCTTCATCATTGGCTGAAGACGCAGGTAGCAAGAATAAACAGGACTAGTACATAATTCGGTCCTAACCCGAATTTCCACCTTCTCATCAAATATGCTGATCACTGTATCTACGAGAGGCCCCACCACTGGTTCAGTTGTTAAGATAATTATTGCGTTTGTAATGACAGGACCCAAGAGTCCCCAGATGGGTGCCAACCGGTGCATGGCAGACAGGCCCTCCGTAGGTGTTTTTCCTGGGACTCGCTCTACAGCACTGCTGAACTGTGTGCAATCTCAGATGGAAATGAGGAGACAGAACTGCAGAGCTTAGGGTAACTGGAGGATAACCAGGAAACCCAGGCTCGCAGAAGTTTCAGTCTTAATGATCACATTTAAATAGCTTGCACATTCTCCTTAAAGCAAAATGGGAAATAAGCAATTGCGAAACATTTGTGATTATTATGTTAAAAAAAAGTGAGGCAAGAAGTGAAACCAGAGCGGTACAAGGTGGTTTTGGAGGCAGCGATCGGGCAGCTGCAGGCTGGCCCACGGAGACCCAGCTTCCCTTCACGTGGGGGCTCCCATCCAGCGCCTGCRCCAGCCCACCCTCGCGCCACTGATAGGATCTGACAAGGTCGCAGCTCACGCAGCCTGGCTCCAGACAAATGCCCTAAGGAGGGAGCTAACAGGACTCCTTCTCTTCCACCAGACACTTCTTCATGTCACCTTTGGCACAAGAGCTTTCTTGCCTGCAACTGGTGCTCCAGAACAGGGCAGCCAGGCCCTTTCGCCCTACATCTGCCTCTTTATCACTCTGAATGGTTTTGGGGAGATGCAGCTGGGATGGAGGATTCTGCATGTAGGAACATCCATGCTACACCAGCCCCATGGACACCTTCAAGGACAGTGATACTTCTCTTTAGCTGAAATACATAGACTACTTAAACAAAGAGGGGTTGCTCTGTTTGGTATTGACTCAGAGAACATTATGTACACAGCATGGATGTAATATCAGCATTTCTCTGTCTCTTCCCAATCTCTCCAGATCCTCTTTTCTAAGAGGTCACAATATTCTTGGTAAACTAAGAGGAGATCATCAGGGGAAGTTGGTGAAGCACGTTGTCCTCAGGGGAGGAGAGAGGCTTGGTGGGAATACTCCTTCATGGAGCAGCCCCACTGCTGAAGAAGATGACGCTCTATCTACCATTTCTTTCCAAGATGGCATTTTCCTAAGCCAAGGGTTGTTAACACATGGGCACTTGGCTCACTGTTATCTGGAAAGACAGCACATCACTCATGGTCAGCGTCATCCAAGTCAGCTGAACCATTTCCCTCATCTCAGACAGGAGTCTCTGGAAGGATTCTCCAGGACATCCGGCCACACTCCTCTCACAGGAACTCCACCTTCTCCCAACTGCAGGGCGTGGGGAGGGCAAACCAAGCTCTTGAGAAATCCAATCGAGGATGCCACGTAAGAGCCCTCCCCACCCAGCACAAGCTGGGCTCCCTGGGGACACTGATCCCTGAATGATGCAGCCAGGCAGCTTCAACCAAGAGCTCAAAGCTGGTGAGAATCGTATGTGCAACCAAAAATCAGACCAGTACTATACCTGTTGCAGAAGGCAGGCTCCACACTGCAAAGATGCATTTGCAGACAAGTCCCTTCAGCTCTTCTCCTTACCCATGTACTCTCTGCGAATGCTTACATACATGAGTTTACACCAGGACTAAGGAGCCATCAGACTCCTGGAGGACAGCGTGTACAGCTGAGTATCACGTGGCCGGCAAAGGGCCACACTCTGCAAACTAGCTGATGGCTTTGTGGAGTAGTCAGACGCTTCCCAGTTGCATCAAGCAGTCAGCACACCCGCGCAGCAGCCAGGGCAAAGCTGCCAGAGCAAAAGAGACTTGGCAGAGCTGCTTGCTCCCCACCTCAGTTTGAGGCCAAGAAAGCAGCTCAGATGCATACATGGTGGCAACTCAGGTAGCCCTTGTACTCCTCCATGGTCTCCTCAGAGACTCCCCGCTGGTCTGCATGTGTCCCTGGGGGAAGTGGCTCCTCTCCCCACCTCCATGGCAGATGTCCCAGGCCACAAAGAAGAGACAGGCTGTAGCCAGGGGAGGATGGGGGACAGTAAGTGAAGACCAGGCCAAGCTGTAGGGAAGACAGCTCAGACCATCACAGCCGTGCAGGACATGACCACAGGATCCCCCCTGCCTTGCTCTTCCTATGTCAGAAAGCTTAAGGACTTTGGGGGTTTATTTTACAACACAGACGAAAAGCATTGCATTTCACCAAAAGAGCAATGAGAAAAACTGTTTAACGCTTAAAATGCCAGCGTTTCTAGGCCAGTGGCACATGAGCAAAAGCAGAACAGCACCTGTGACTCCACTGGATGCTGCTGCTCAGTGCAGGCTGACTGTGGGGCCGTGCCAGCTGGTCACTCCAACTGGAGAGCAGAGAGGGACGGGATGGGAGAAGTGTTTCCTTTAACCCTAGCCATGACATTCCTGCTCCTTGGGGGGAACTGGAGAGCGAGTCACATCCTCTGTGTCACCCCACATCCTGCCCACACTCCAGACACGCAGGGAAACTATCACCCGTCACCGCGCCACAGCCCTGGCCTCCAGGGCCCCTCCTCCCTGTCTGGGCACAGGACTCGCTGCAGCAGCCAAGAAAGGAGACGGCGGAGTGCACACACCGCCTCGGCTCCTCTGCTCATACCCGGCTGGAGCAAAGGCGTCATCCGTCACATCCCTGAGCCATGCTGCACACCAGACCTCAGATGGCAAAGGACACATCTTTGTGCTGTACCACTCGCAGAGGATGAAGGCTTTCTAATCTGGCCCACTTGGGACGCTGCAGGGGAAGAGCGGCGGCAGCATGCAACCCGCCAGCTCACTGTCCCCGGGGTCAGCAGTCAGAGGAGGGCACGGCACATGGGAAGCCCTTCAGCAGTGTCAAGTGGACACAACCAGCCAAAACTGTTCCCTCCTTGGCAAAGCCAGGATGGTAAGTAGGTTGAACCCATCACTAAGCCACTTATCATAGATAAACGTCAAAGAATAGGAACTCCTTTGGTCTCCAGCATGCCGAGGGAGGAACCAGGGAAGCTGGGAAGACCCACAGCATCCCCACCTAACCCCAGACACTGACCACATCGCTGAGCGTGGTATCTAAATGCTGCAAGCACAGCATGGGAGCCTGCTAAGGCAAGACCAACAACATGCTGGGGTTTAAGCTATTCATTGTAAGGGATGACATGCATCCCCTGGGACAAGCTTGGCTTCTGCTGCAGCAGAAAGAGGTGGAGCAACTCCCTTCTGCTCAGGCATTGCCCTCCCACCGAGAACCCCCCACGGAGAAGGAGGAAGAGTGGCTGGGGTGCAGCAAATGCCAAACATTCCCGCTCCAGGGAAGTCACGTCCCCCCCCTCCTACCCCCACTGCCTTTCCTGCAAAGCAAAGCTTGATGCTTTCCCACACACGCTCGCCCTGGCTCTCCAACCTTGGCCACCTTGCTTCACCAGGGTTTAAGCCCGTGATTTACAAGAGATGTAAGACTCCTAGAGAGTCCCTGGCTTCAGGGCTGCCCCTCAGCCCTTCCCTGGAAATCCTTGTTTCTCCAGATGACAGCAGAATCACACCCAGACAAGTGGAGCTGGACAAAGCAGGCAGTTCTCTGCTGGGTGCTACTTGCTGAGACACTGACCTCTGGGCATCCCCTCTCCAGCCTCCCATTCCCATCAGGCGCTTCAGGCTCCTCAGTGGCTACTCCTGTTGCAAGAGGCCAGGAGGTTCCTCGTGACAGAGGGGTGGGCATAAAGGCTCTGGTGAAATGGCCCTTTGGGAAACCCTGGCCTCCATCTGATTAGATACAGGCGGCCCAGGCTTCCAGGAGCAGCAGGTTAATCAGTTAATGGCTGAAAGGCTCCTGGGCGATGTGCTGTGCATGCCGCCGGGCAGCCCCAGCCACACAGCCCCCAGGGCAGCCACTCCTTCCTCGCTGGGGCCAGATCTGGGAAAACATCTGTTCTGATAAAGAAAGTGTTTCACTGGGGAGGGGACAGGCCCGAGCCCATGAGCTGGTCCAGCCCACCGACAACAGGCTGCTCCGGGGGGGCTGCCAGTTCCCTCGACGCACCCTGGACACGGCAAGGGCCAGACACTGGGTTTAATGGCCTGGAAACCAACCGGGGGTTGGAGCGGGGGGCATGTCTGATGGCCCTGGCCCCAAACAGGAGGCTTTCATAGCTCGACCTCAGGACAGCCCCATCACCCCACAGTGCCTGCCGTGCTCACTGCCAGTGCCATGGGCACCCGCTGTCGCCCACGGGGCCATGCACCCACCTGCCCCTCACAACCAAAGGCAGCATCAGGCTGGGCTGGAAACCTGTGTATGCTCAGGCAAGGAAAGAGGCAGAGAGAATTTCAGGGGGTCTGGGGTGTGCACAGCACTGGGCCACGTGCATTAAGGCTGTACATCACTTCCCCGCCCCGGGCAGCACAGTGCCCCACACGGCTGTTCTAAACACCCATGAGACCAGAGCCCATGTCTAACAGGTATGAGCCTGGCTCCGGAGGAGCCCGTTCTGCCCGCCAGCGTGAAGGTGACTGGGCAGAGGCACCGAGGAGGCAGAGGACTGAGGCAGACGCTCCCTCCCGTTGCACGCTTCCCGGCTCCTCACCGGCTCGGCTCTGGCCCAGTGCCACGTGCGGCGAGCCGAGCTGTGACATGCACACACAGGCAGGAGCAGGCTCCGGACCCTTAAGTCGCTCCAGGGGATTAAAGCAGCATGCGAGCCGTCTCTGGGCAGCCATGACTATCCTGCGACAAATCCTCTCCTCCTGCAGGCAGCCCGCAGCCTGAAGTGCTGGAACCGCACATCGCTCGGGCTCTGGCTCCCGTAACCCCTTCAGCTCCTCACAGGGGCTGCCCGGTGCCGCGCGGGGCCTGGGGAGCGCTCGGGGACAAAACCCGCCGCACCTCAGCGCTCAAGGAAAAGCGCAACCGGGACTGCGCTGGCGAGGGGGCAGCGAGGGCGCGGYGAGCCCCGCGGGGAGCGCAGCATCCCGCGGCTCCAGGGGCGCACCCGGCCCGGGCAGCGCCCGGCGGCCCCGACCCTGGGCACGGCACCCCGATGCCCGTCCCACCCCGCGACCCGACCCTGCCGGCCGGCCTCCGCCC
>JAYKAV010000811.1:802753-848051 GCA_035582835.1 Phoebastria nigripes | reverse complement strand
CGCCCCGCTCCGCCCCGCTCCGCCCTGGGGCGCGGGGAGCGCGGCCGCTGCGCCCCTGCGGCTGCGGCGGGGCTGGCCGGCTCGGCGTGTGCTTGAGCCCTTAGGAGCAGGGGAGCTGGTCACGCTGGCTGGGGAGGAGCTAGCGTCTCGAGAGGGGGATGCTGAGGAGGGTTCGGGGTGCGGAAGGCGCCGGCTGAGCCCGAGCGGCCAGTGCCACGCACGGACACGCAGCGGGGAAGAGGGACCACCTCTGCATACAGCCATAGCAGCCAAGTGTGGGGTTTGGAAGGACAACTGACGTCTTCTGGAATAGCAAACATTTTGGGTTCAGGGTCCCTTCAGCAGGTCAGCATAGCATGATACCCTGAGAGAGAGCGTTAACAGGAATCCTGACAGCACTTCAAAATTGTATCTCTCGGAACTGGAGCAGCTAGCACAGAGCAACAGGCTGGGTGAAGTTTGTCAAAAAAGCGTGGCCAGATCACAGTCCATGGGTACCTACACTGTGGGGGCTGTTTCTTGCAGTAGTAAGAAATCATTTCTTTATTCTGAAAGAAAGGAGATCAAACAAAGGGGGAAGGGAGTTTTTGGGATTGGGATTTTTTTGGTGGATAATGTGCTTTTTGAAATACTTAAAAGACACGGGGTTCTGCGGGAGGTCGCAGTATCTTGTCCAACCTCTGCCACAAGACAGAGTCACACCTAGGCCACTGCAACAGATGCCTGTGACGACACCCCCACCAGCCTCTTCCACCTTCACTATCTGGACCTTTTGGTATGGTTTCCTAGTATGTGTCACTGTCATGTGTCCTTCCATTTTGATATCAAGTCACTGGGAGCTACCCTGGGCATGACTATCCAACCACTTTTGTACTTGCGCTGGATTAGCTTAATCTACACCACTTTCCCTGTCTTACGAAAACATCATGCAAGACGGCACCAGAAGCCTAACTACAGTCCTTATCTCACGTCTAATACTTCTATCCGCAAGGCCAATTACCCTGTTAGTTGAAGGGGATTAGATCAACTCAACACTGATTTGTCCTTGACAGTCCCCTCTGCAGCCACGCGTTTGTCATGGGGCTGGTTCTGCTACAGCCAGCCTCCTCACCGTGGGAGGGCAGTTCCTCCTCCGCTGCTTCTGCAGACCATTTTGGCTGTTCAGCTTCTCCCTTCTGGGTGGTCACCAGGGGGCCGTGGAGCCCTCACAGCCATGGGAAAGTTGAGGAGCACACCTCTCCTTTACCTCTTCTGCCTGCCTGCCAAGAGGCTTCACCAACAGGCATCTCCAGCACCAGACGTCCCCTCCCAGACTTCTCCAGTGGAGAAAGTTTGGCCATGCTTCCTGTCATCCAGGGGTGCGTTGCCTATCAAGGCATGACCCTCACAGCTGCATGTCAAGGGAAATCTGACCATGAAGTGGCAAGCTAGCAGCAAACCTACTCCCAGCAAACACACCAAGCAACCCAAATGCACCCATTATAAACTCAGGGCCTTACCCTTGTTTCCCAGGCCAGGGTCCTTGTGAGCTCCCTTTCCCTTTCCCTTTCCTGTTCATCAGCTCCCAGAGGGTGCTGCAAGGTTGTGTTTCCACACACACCATGGAAAAAATTTCTAAGCCCATAACTGCTGCAGTTTTCAGCACGGTGACAGCGATGCAGCACACATATTTGCTGGGCTGTAAGGGAGCAGTCACTGTTCCAGCCTGACAGACCTCCCTGCAGCTCTGAGGCAGGGGGCTAACAGGGCTTGGAAAGCCCAGGGCGAGGTAAGGAACCAACCTTTCAAAAGACGAGGTTTTTAGTATTAACACTACTGTTGAGTGACACCTTCTAAGAGGGAAGAAGAAGGTGTCTCGACCCAGTCCTCAGAACAAAGTAGCTTTCTAAACTATCCAGCCAATAAACGTTGCATTCCCCAAACGCAGTAGCAGTGACTGATGCTGTCAGCCCTGTGCTCCATCAGCCTGGTAGGAAAGGTAGCAAGAATCTTGATAAGAAACTTATGCCTGATACTTGCTCCTTTCTGTTACGTGATTAAATCACTASTCCTACATTCATATAGCCCAGCTGGAAATGGGGATGTCTGAACTGTCTCCTAAATCTCTTTATGTTCCTTCGCCAGGAAGGAATGGCTATGACCATCTGCTTCTTCGCAGAGCTTTGATAAGCAGGTGAGTGCTGACTCGCCATCGCTGGCCACCCGGACACTGCCACCGCCATGTGTCTGGCACCTCACCTCTGCCACCCCGGCAGCTCCAGGGCTGGCTGCCACATCAACAATGTGATGAACATGAAGCACTCAACGAAGGCTGGCATGAGCCCCACTGCCCAGGACGAGCCTGGGACCCCTCTCCAGCCCATCAGCCCTCCTCCCCACCTCGGGGCTGCCTCCTGCCCCCAAGCCTGGTGCAGTGGCGCTGCCCACGTGTTTGGCAGCGATGCTGGCAACCCAGCGAGCTCCCAGCCTTCCCGCCAGCCCAGCTGCAGATGGCACAGAAACCAGGGTGCCATGGCTGTTCTCCTCTGCTTGTCAGCAGAGAGCCGGGCTCTGGCAGAGGAGAGCCAGGGCGGGCGGGTGCCAGGGGGTCTGGGCAATRAGCTATTCCTGCATCCGTGAAAGGAGCAGCCCTCCGGTGCTGCAGGCAGCAGAGCCCCGCACCCAGCCGTGGCAGCAGCAGACAGTGAGTCAGCTTCCTGCTGGGCTTTCCACACCGAGGGAAGGTCGGCAGAGGACTGGCAGGAACAAGCCGAGGCAGGAATTCCTCCTGGACACCAGACAATATCCTAATTTCCTCCTCTGCCACGGGTCTGGCACATGGCTGGGAGGCAGGCAGGCCAGCATGCCCCTGCCACGGGCGGTGAGCATGCCAGGCTTGCTCTCCCATCACCTGCGAGGGAACAAGCTGTGACACCTCAGCTGCGGGTGCCACCTCCCCAGTGGCTTGTTGGAGCCGCGCTCGTAGGGTGAGGAACTGATCTCCTCCGCCGTCATCCCTGGGATGATCTCACTTGGGAGAGCTGGCAGCAGAGGCGGGATACCTTGGATGCAGCCAGGGGCACAGGGAGGCACGGATGCAGTAGGAGGGCACCCGGGCTCTGCCGTGCATCGCCACCATCGCAGCCCCCGACGGCAGGCCCTGCTGCTTTGCCAGGGCCACCAAATCCTCCCTTGTCCAAAGCACAGGGCAGCCAGGAGAGGGTTCTCAAAAAGGGGGAGAGCTACTGAGAAGCAGCGGCCAAAAATCAAGCATGTCCCTTTGCAGGAGTGGCCTGACCCTGGCAGAGCACCAGACACCGAGGCGCTCTCCTCCCACAGACTGCATGTGTGTGAGGGGAAGGGGACACACAGCAGGGCACATGCTGTCCCCACAGCCCTGGCCCCCTCCCCACTCCAGTTTCACAATTGCTTGAAATCAGCTTAAAAATAGTTCCTCCCTTCTCCCATTCCCAGCCTGCAGGGAGCCCAGCCACAGCTCAGACCAGGGCAGGGTCCGGCCAGACCAGCTCAGGCTCGAACTTCCCCAGCTCAGCACGAAGCTGTGGACCTCCCCTCCTGCCCTGCTGCTCGCAAGCCGGCCCTGTCCCTGCAAGGTGAGGATGGTGGTGATCAAAGCTGCACTGAAGCTCTCCCTGCCCGGGGCTGCTCTGGGGCTCTGTGGCAGGAATTAGCCCAGGTTCCTTGGGGACAGGATCATGTTTGTACCAGATGTGTCCCTGCTGCAGAGGAATGCGATTAAGGCCACCTGGAGAGGCTTTCACAGGGTCACACCAAGCACTGCGGCACCTGCTCCCCTGGAGAGCAGGAGTGTGAAGGGGAGCCCTCCTTGCAAGGGGGGACAGTGCGGGGTGGGGGGTGTTTATCTGTCCTGGGCATACCCCTGGTTCCCGTCTCACTTCAGCCACCGTCAGCAGCAAGCCCGTCTCACTGCAGCGCAGAGTGCTGCCTTTGCACACTACAGAGCCCAGGCCAAGGGCGGCTGCATCCCTGCTTAGTCTGACCACAGCGGGAAAAGCTTTTTATCCTGTCCAGGCACAGAAATGCCCTCCAGGGCTGCCCTTTCTCCATAGGTCAGGAAAACAGGATGTCTTCTTCATTTTCAGCCTGAGCACAAGAGCAGAGAGCTGGAGCAGATGAGCCCAGAGGCTGGATGCTGGGAACACCCACTCCACTGTCACCGCATGCCACCCCTTGGCCTCCGAAGTATCCTCCCGAGCTGCGCCACTGGGACCAGCACTAGGTGTGACTTCCTACCAGCCCCATGTGCGCTTGGACATGCTGGACGGACCAAACCCATAATCAGGTATCTCCAGCGTTCTCTGCAGATAGGGGTCCCGGTCTTGTTCCCCCAGCCCAACCCTTCCCTCCCTTCCCTGCCACATTCCGGGCCACACATCCACCTCCCGGCAGCGACGAGCTGAGGTTCCCTGCCACTGCTCCCTTCGTGCTGCTGCAGGTTTGCTTGGGGCCAAAACATACCCGCGTGCAGCTTTTACACCTCGGTCATGAGAAATGCAGTCCTGGCAGCGAGATCGCTGAATAAGAGAGCTGAGCTGCACAAGGCTATAATTACAGTAGGAACATGCGGGGATGAGGCCAGCCAAGCACATCCACCTAATTTCCTCTCCTATTAAGCCTGCCCTGGTTTTGTTTGACCCAGACCAAGCCTTGCTATTAATGGCGTGATGCTGTGGAGGTCACAGATGGCTCTGTTACAAACAGCCTTACGGATTCTGCTTAACTGAGTGTATAAGCAGGGCTTTGCTCACAGATACCATTACCGTGGGATTCATGCTGTAGAAAGTGTGTCAGCCAGCTGTGGTGCAGTCGCTTCCCAGACTGGGCTGTTTTACCAGACAACGGGTAGCTCTCTGTCTTTGTCTCAGGCTGCACGATAAACCCAGGCAAGCAAACAAGGACGTTAAACAGTGTCGTATCACTACCCCTGGCCATGGCCAAGGTCTGCTGATGGGTGCTGGTAGCCGGAGATCAGTACATTTCCTCTTCCTGATCTCGCCTGTGCAGCTTCAGCCTGCAAAATCATTCTGTGCTAAAGGAGAGAGCTCTTCTCTTCGCTGTGCACCTGCAGCCAAAATGATGCCAGTCTCTGCCCTGTTTTGGTGTATGTGTCCCTTGTAAGTCCCCGGGAGGCAACTTGCAACGCTGGGCTACTGGGTTAGCAAACCCAGTGAGCAGGCAAGGCTGTGCTAACACCTCCTGTCTGCCAGAGCGCCCAGTTTCGAGGTCCGTTTCAGGGCTGAAAAGCGAGTGCAGACCCAGTTCAGAGCACCAGGAACTGGCCCCAGCATCTGGCCATCTGTCCTTGCTGGGGACGAGAGCCTGTCACAGCAGGAGCCGGCTGCTCCCCAGCATCTCCCACCCCCGCTGACATTGCTGGACCCTGCGTGCTGGAGCAGGGGACATCCTCCAGGGACACTGGGCTGATAGATGAAGGCAATCATCCAGCTGGGCTCCCGGAGCAGGGACCACAAGGTCCCCCTCTCTGCAGAATTCTACAGAGGGGAATTACCTGTCCATCCTGCTCAGTGGCAAGGTCACATCTGGCAGCCTGTGGCCCAGGAGGTCGCAGAGCAATGTGGCAGGAGCAATGGGGGATGCTGTGCAGCGCTGGTGCTCAGTGCTTCTCCTTGCTCTGGCTCCTGCATGGCCCCCTCTGAGCGAGGCAGGACATCCATGGGTGCCAGCCCACCTCCCTGCTGCTCCCTGCAGGGAAAAGCTTCAGCAGCCACATTTCAGAGCTCAGGCTGAGCCTTCCCCATCCCGACCTTACAGCAGCATTGCCCCTCTCTGCAGGGGAGCTCATGTGAGCCACCTCTGCACAGAGAGACACAGCGGCTTGTGGGTAGGTGCACCCCAGCCAAAAGCGTGCACCCAGCCGGGGGAACCTTGTACAGGCACAGGAACAGTGTCCCAGCGCTGTCCCCAGCGAAGAGCTCTCAGCCCTGGGGCCCCTGGCTCCCGCCCCGTGGGGTCCCGGTGCCAGGCAGGAGGGCTGGGCACAGCCCCGGCCAGCTCTCCGAGCAGGCAGGACTCGCTCACTGAGCAGGCTGAAACATCGTGGTCAAGGCTCCCACTCCCATGGGCAGCCAGGTGGAGGTAGAAGGGGAACTGTTGGGGTTCGACCCCTGTTTCCAGGGATGCTGTCCCCATCAGAGGTTTCTAACAGAGGGTTTGCTCCCATTCCCCATTCTCACTCCCTTGAGAGACCATTTACTTCCCCTAAGAGTCCCTTTGGGGAGCAGTCCCAGCACAGGCACCTCAGAGAGCCGGAGGGCTGAAGAGCCCTGGAAGGACGATACACTGGGAGGGACAGGGCAGTGGCACAAGGCAGCAGGCAGGCAGCGAACTGCCCAAGRCTAAGGAGCCTCCCTCTTGTCAAGGCCAGACAAGCCCTTGGGACRACTTCAGGGCTATGCGTAGTCGTACTCACTCGTATTGAAGAAATGTGCTGTCCCAGCCTGTGCCCCGTGCCCAGGATTCAGGCATCCCTGCAAGTGAAGTGTCCTTTGCAAAGACCTGTGTGAGGGAGAGGGGCTGGAGAAGCTGCATCTCTCCCCTGTAGCTCCGTGGCAATGCCCGCGGGGCCGGCAACCAGCTCCAGGAAAGGCTGGGTCCGGCGCGAGGGACACGTCCGAGCCTGCCGTTCCCATGGAGAGGAAGGTTTGTGTCCATGCCCGAGGAGAGCAGGTTCCTCCCCTGGCAGGCAGCAGGGCCCAGCTCAGCCCTTTCTCCTCTCCCTGGTGCCTCTTCTGGGGCTGGTGAGTCCCTTCTTTCAAGTGATGCAGAGGGGAGGTGGATGGAGGGCAGAAGGGGGCCGAGAGCTTGGGGCTGGCGCCGCGGCAGGGACGAGCCGGGTCACCGGTGCTCGGCAGTATTCGCTGGCGGTCCTCACCATCTGCAACAGCGAGCCGGACCCCGGCACCCATGAGCTGGGGCCGATCTTTAGCTGGTCTCTGGGGCTTCACGCGCAGGCATCTTCCCCCTCAGCATCAGCTCTGCTCCCCCCAGACTGGTGCAACTCACACTTAAACAAACCCACTTGCAGACACTTGGGGAAGGCAAATGCAACCAAAGCCTCTCGCCCCCTCCAGACCGCAGTGTGAGGAATGTGCCATGCTGCCGCCTCCTGACATTTTTACCTGCCCCCCAGGTGCTGGGCTCACAACCCCCGCCTCACTGGGAAGAGGAAAAAGGATTTTTCAATTTACTTTTATGAAGTTTGAGTTCCTGGATAGCAGACAGAATAGTCCAGGCAAGGACTTCCAGATATACAGGGGAAAGGGGAAACTTTGCCAGTAGCACTGGTTCCCAGTCTTGTCGTGGGGATGGTCTTAGCCAGCAATTTCCTTAACTTCCCAGCCACACAGCCATGTGAGCGGATGCCAGTGGTATCTCACAACAGAGATGTGCCAGCCCCTCCTGGCTGCGGAGAATAAAAATAGCTGGAGAAGACAGCTTGAGCATACTTGAACCTGGGTGGCAGAAACAAACCCAAATAGTTTTGCCTAAACACACAATGGTTTAAAATAATACACTTGATAGTTTTGGAACAGACGTCCTATTTTTAGTTTTCCAGACAGGCAAGGGTGGCTGCTTACTCTTGTAAAGATAAATCTCTTCTCAAACAGCAAAGAAGCGGGAGAAGCTGCCGGTTGGAGTGCAGATCTGGTCCGGCACGACCGAGTCCCCTTCTAGGGAGCAGGAGGACACTTGCCCCATCCCAGAGCATGCCCCAGGGCAGCTGGGGGGCTGCAGGCACCCAGGCTGTTCTCCCCCCACCCTGCATCCCCTGCAGGAAGGGGCTGCAGGAAGCCTCTCCGCTCTTCTCCCTGCACTGCACCAGCATTTTGCAGTCCAGCGTGCTCCCTGGTGTGGCAGCACCCAGCAGCCTCTCCCTTCTCCAGTTCTGCAAAAGTGGGGGTACCCCTCTGAGCTCACCCCTTGCAGCTCCCTCACTCCTCCCACCCCAGCCCATCCCTGTTGCCCTCCTCCCCACCCACCCTCTGTCTCGTCTCCAGCAGAGCAACCGGAGAGCTGGCCAGGTATCCCATCCTTCAAAGCTGCACGCCAGCCTTTGGTAGCAGTGTCTACTGGCTGAGCCCACACGCATGACCCAAACCAGAGCCCCCACAGCAATCCTGCCTGCACCAGCCCATGCATCGCATCCTGGTGCACTGCATTTTCCAGCGCATCCAGAGCCCAGGACTGTGTGGGTGACCTGCGATCCCRGCTGCCTCGTCTCCATCACTGTGGCCGCCCATGGAGGCCCTCTACTCTGCCCTCGAAGGGGAGATCAGCGCCTTTGTGAGGCACGTGCAGTGGTGCCAGCAGGGCTTTGACCTGCGCAGCCTGTACCACGTGCTGCTGCTGGTGCTGCCGCGGAGCCCCTCGGGGCAGGTGGAGAGCTGGCAGCACCTGCAGAGGCTCGCCCAGAGCCAGCCCAGCTCGGCCAGCCCTGACGTGGCCAGCTACGTGGGCTGGCTGGCCTGTTACCTGCAGCACCTGAGCGCGCTGAAGGAGAGGTTTGACACCAGGGTGGTGGTCCCTCTCTGCGAGAACTTGTACATGCATGAGGAGCCAGCTGCCTGCCCCACCCGACAGTCCCCCCCGGCATCCATCCCATGCCTGGCTGCACAGCTCTTCGCCCACCGGCGTAACTGGGGGCTGCTGCTGCAGGGGGGGGCCCTCAGGGAGCAGGTCTTCACCCCCCAGAGCCTGCATGACCTGTGTGGCTTTGTCGGTGTGGGGCCCTTTATGAAGGTCTTGCGGCTGGTTCCCGATGTCTTTCACCAGAGCTTGGCCACAGCGGATCTCGCCCGGCGGTGGGTCCGTCTCCACCGCAGCAGGTACAGCCTCTCCCTGCCACCATCACCATCACCATCACCATCACCATCACCATCACCAGCATTGCCACAGCAGCCACCAGCACGGGGCAGAGCAGGGCTGGCTCCCAGCATTGTGCAGCCCCCACTGCACAGCAGGACCCCCCAGCAGCCCGGCTCTCCCCCGGGCTTGCTTGATGTCCTGGTCCCACTGCGGCCCTCGAGTGCAGGTGGCAGCGCCGGGGTGCTGCGAGCCCGGCTGCGGGAGAGCCGGGAGGAGCTGCTGGCCCTGCTGCACCGTGGGGAGCGGGCAGCCGCCCTGCGTGCCCAGGTCYGCCATGTCGCCCAGCGCATCTGTGTCCTGCGCCTGCAGCAGCAGGGCGAGGGGACGGAGCTGGCCCAACCCCAGCAGAGCCTGGGTACGGGTACAGGTTGTCACCAGCACCAGGCTGCCCTGGCCGAGGAGCTGCAGAAGAGCCTGGAGCTGGAGGAGTACCATCACAGCATCCTGGAGGCCGACTGGCTGCTGGAGCTGGAGGTCAGGCCCATCCTCATCCGGAGGATCGATGCGGTAAGGGGCGCGCACTGGCTCTGCTTGTGCTCCCTGCCCCGCGTCCCAGGGCGAGAGTGGGGCCACTAACCGTGGGCAGGGGAGCTGCATGGAAAGGGCTGGACATCCAGGTGGAGACATGGATCTTGTGGGACTGGGTAGAGCCATAACCTCTCCAGTCCAAACCAATGGCCTGTTGGGCAGCCCTAGGCATTCAGGTGTGAGGAAGGAGAGCCATGGAGTGGGGGATGGGAGAGGGCGTTTTGTAACATGGCGGAGCAGCCTGTGGGAAACATTTGTGGATGCTCCCATCCAGCCCACCTGGATGCTCAGGAGCTGGGCACCCGTGCTGCCTCCTCTCCTGCAGGTTCAGCAGCGCTGCCGGGACCTGGAGAGGATGCTGCGAGGCCAGGCACTGCCTGCCCCACAGCGGGCCCAGCTCAGAAGCGGGGTGGCTGCCACCCCTGCGCCCAGGTGGGCTCAGCCCTCTGCCACGTGCCTCATGGCAGCAGCCAGCCCCAGGAGCAGCCAGCGACCCTGACCACGGGAGGTGGGACCACCGCCTACTCCCAGCAGCAGCAGCACCCAGGAGAGCATGACTGGAGGACATCCAACCCATCACCACGTGGGCTGCGGGCAGCCAGCAGCTCACGGGGACCTGGCTTGGYTCCTGCCTGGGAAGAAAGCATGGAGGGAACGTGTGTTTAATGAGATGTTTCCTCCGTGCTCAGCCCATGGCCCTGCCATTCAGTGTCTGGCTACAGGCTGGGTAAGGAGATGGGCACCAAGCACTGCTGAGCATGCGCRCGTGTATGGATGCACGCAGGCATGAATATGTGTTTCTGGTTAAATATGGGGCTCAGCCTCCTGTTTCCAGCAGCCAGCATGGGGGCTTCAGCTGGGCCYACAGTAACCAGCCTGCTTGGTGATCATGGTGACAGTCCCCACTCCAGCTGGGGCTTGCTCCCTTGCTGGCTGCTGTTGTGGGCAAGAAACAGTTTTGTGTCAGGAATTTCAATCAATTTAATTTATTGCCAATTAACAAACAAAAGCAGAGAGCCAGACGCAGTTCCTGTGAAGAGTTTATTGGTGTAGCTGTTTCCACTACAGTCAGAGGAGTCACAATGCACAGCGACAACAGGCCTCCTACACTACACGGGGAGGACAGGACACATACGGCCACAGACACACAGAGACACTCGTCTCTCCACCCCGAGCCCTGTGGGGGGCCCAGGCTGTGGGGCAGGAACCTGCCATGGGGGGAGGTTTCTCTCTCTGGTGGGATATTTCTGCAGCCTTCTGGGGAAGGCGTTGGACCCTCCCGGTAATGAAGCACCCACCATCTCTTGCAGGAGCCAGGCTGATAAGTGGGAACTGGGGCAGTGGCTTGTCCCAAATTCAATGGTGAAGCGAGCATCCCAGCCTCCTCCACAAGGCCATTCCGGCTCCGACCATCAGGGAGAGGCTGGGGTGCCCATCTCCTCTGGCACTACCCTCAGAGCCGCCATGGGCAGCAAGGGCACCGTCAGCAGTTTCTGAGGCAGCTCTGAACAGGAGCTGCTGGCCCGGGAAGACCCCAGGGGACAGCCCTGCCGGGTGGAAGGGTGTTCGGAGCTGCCCAGAGGCGACAGTGGCTGAGTGCTGGGCACGCCGAATGGTGCTCCTTCCCACTTGGAGGGCACCCCTGGACGTGAAAGGTCACCCGGATATGGCAGCAGAATTGGGGCTGGGGGTTTCACTGACTTCCTTGTAGGGCTGCTGGGAGCCAGACCCCGTGGATCACTGCACAGGGAAAAGGAGGGGACCCAAAGGACTGTTTTGTACTCCAGCACTACATCTTTTGTATAGCTTCTTAAATGTGGTTTGTTCTCATGGACAGGAATGTGGAGATCAGGAGGTGGGATGCAGCCCTGTGATGAGTTTTACCCCTGCAACCTTTGTGGAGGTGCAGAATGGCACAGGACACCTCTTAGTCCCTGCAAGAGGGCAGGCACTCGAGGTTTCAGGATACCTGCTTGTCCCCAGMCTCCACTCCCTGTGTGGTTTTCCTTTGGGAAGAGGGTTGGGAAAATTGGGAGGAAGCAAACAGCCTCCTCCATGCCGAGCAAGAGCTGAAAACAGTCCTGTGGGAGGGTGAGTGGACAGATGATGGTCTGGAGGACAGGTCCAGGGTGCTAGTCCCTCCTTGCCCATCTGCCAGGCTGCAGCAGCCCCGTGGGCCAGGGGCTGTGGCACAGGCCCAGCGTGAGCACTCCTGGAAGGGGGCAGAGGGAGCAGGAGCAAGGCATCCGCCAGCCGAGCAAGGAGGCTGCTGGCCTGGGAGAAGCCCACTGGCCATCCACAGGCAGCACCCAGCCCATCCCTGTGACTGCTTGGTGGCACGTGGTGCTGAGACACCCAAGCTTCATGGTAGCGGAGGGGGACACAGTGGCACCAGCTGGCATGGCTCCCCTTCACCACCTGGAGACCAGGCACAGGCTGCTTCCAGTGGGGAGGGGGCAGACCCCTGACCCATGGGCACTCGGGACCCACACAGCTTCGGGATGTGAGAGGCATCTCTCAGCCCACCAGGTCCAAGAGGAGAGAGACTCACAGCCTCTGCTGAGCGAGCGATGGGGCAGCAGGAGCCGGGGCTGCCTCCTGCGGGGCTATGGAACAGCCATTTGTTGGTCCAGGCAAGAGATCGTGTGACTCATGGCAAGTCTCCAGTTAGTCCTTGGGAGGGATGAGCAGGCACGAGCGGCCTGTCCCGTGAGTGGGCAGGGCAGCTCCCAGCTCACACAGGCATGTGCAGCTCGTTGTACTCATCCCGGCCGTCCTCGTCGAAGTTCGGCTCCGCATCCTCTGAGTCCAACTGGGGAGAGGCAGAGACCGGGCTCTGAAGGCCACAGCTGCCCCCAGCGTGGGGTCAAGCCTGGCACGGAGGGATCAGCACGCAGCTTCCCAGGCAGCTGGGCTGCGCTGGGAAGAGCAAAGCTGTTGCTCCTTCCCCTCCCAACAGGCTCCTTTTTTTGCCCCTCATGCCTGTCCATGCGTCCCCAGCCTGATGCCCTTCCCTGTAAGTGTTCTTGTTTGACAATGCCCCATCACTGGGGCTTTGGTTCAGCACAGCAGCCCCTCCCTCCTCTCCTGCTGGCAGCACCCACTCTGGGTGCTGCTCCAGGCTGCTCTCCAACAGCTCAGGATGTTGGCAGCAGCAGAGGAGCTGCCAGCACTCAAGGAGCTGCCAGCACCCTGGCACTGTGGTTACGTACTCCTGTGCCAAGCAGCCACAGGCTCTCGTGTGCTGCTGGGCTGTCCTTGCTGCTCTCTCAGTGGGGAAATGGGGTGCCTCTTGATGAATGAGCCACAAATGGGGAGGAGGATGGAAGAGGAAACCCTTATTCCAGGCCTCTGCGTGGTAGGATCCTCTGTCTCCTTGCCCTAGGGTGCCCATCCATCCCACACTGCACTCCCAGGGCTACAAGCTCCGAGGAAGCTGTCCATCTACCTATTGCTGTTGAACAAAGACCCCCAGACAACAGCAGAGAAAGCCAAGGCTTTGCCGGCCCAGGATCTCCCAGCCTTTCAGTCTGCCAAATCTCCTCAACCTCACTCCAGTGTTGCAAGCTAGACTGCGAGGACAGTTATCTGCTTACCGCTTTGAGCTCCCTGTCATGGAAGAAGCGGGGCAGCACGAAGCGTCGCAATGGCACTGTCATGATCAGGACAAAGGGGAAGGCCAGGGATGCCACTGTAGATTTCACCACCCACAGCAGCACAATGCAGGCCAGTTGAATGCAGGTGAAGAGATTCATTCTCCAGGTCTTCACCTAGGGAGGTAAATTCAGTCTAAGAACACATTATCCTTCCACACAGATTAATGAAGACCCAACTGGCAAAACATAACCTTTCTGCATAGCATAGTACAGTAACGCAACACTGCTGCATGCTCTACCTGCCTATACTCTACAGCAAGGCAGAACTCCATAACTCATCAGCCTCTGTGCAACCTAGCAGCATACCCACCTGGCAGTGCAGTGTCCCTACACCTGCTCAAGCAACGCATCACTCCTATAAATAGTCCGTCCATACAATATCCTGGCAATACACTCCTGTGTGCAGCCTATCAGCACGCTATCCTAGCGTTGTATCACCTCTGTGCACGGCTTGCATTTACTTCTCGGCACAAACTTGCAGCCAAGGGGGTTCACCAAGCCAAGCATCACTCTAGCAAAGCACCATCCTCCCCTCACCTGCCTCTTCTTCCTCTGTTCGTCATTACCTGGTTCCCTGCAACCTGCCTTTGCTCACCTTGACAACATAGATGTGGTCAGGATGGTGCTTGGATGGCATGAAGATCAGGAGGAGCCGCTCGTAGAGCTGGATGCCAGTGAGCGACGTAACCCCCATGTAGAGGAAGATGCCGAAGAGCACAGCCAGCGGGATCTGCCGCAGCATGTTCCCCATCACAATGGACAGACCTGCACAGACAGAGCTCAGGGCATGGTGTGTCCCATGCCAGCCCCTCTGCAAGGCACCTCGGCCTCTGTCCCTCTCCCGCCTCCTCTCCCTCTGTCCCGAGGTGCAAGGGAAAGGAAGCTCAAGAAGGGTCTAGCTGGAAGGGTTGCAGAGATGGACTGACCATAGCGGGGTACCGAAGGCTGCCAGAGGAGAGCTGAGTGTAGGTGGGGGCAGTCCTGCAGCGAGCGGGCAGAGCTCAGGCTGGCCCGTGGGGCAAGGATGCTGCCAGGAGATTCAAGTGGTCGGCCCTGACCTCCCCCCTCACTCCTTCACCCGAGCACAGGCTCACCGACGAGGGCAGCAATAAGCACTCCGGTCACACGCTGCTCCTTCACCTCCTCGATCTTGGGCTTCTCTCCTGGTGCGATGGCCTTGCTCATGACTGTCAGGGCATTGACATGGGTGACAGAGCGCACCGTCGCCGCGGTCAGCCAGGGCAGCCCAAAGAGTGCACAAAGCCCCCCCATAGTGCCAATGAGCAGCAGGTCCAGGTGGAAGCCAGAGCCTTTCAGCAGCTTCCTCTCCTTCTTGCTCACAATCAGCCTGGGAGGAAAAAGAGCCCGGGTCAGTGCCAGACCCAGCCCAGTGCCCAGGGATAGCACTGCGGCTGGGGACAACGTTCACTCCCTGGAGAGAGCACACAGCAGGACAACAAGGAGATGGCTGAGGAGAGGGATGGTGGCTGTCAACCTCAGGTTAGAGGTTTCCTGTGGCTAAGGCAGGTCTCCACCACACTGTATGCCAGGAGGGGAGCCAAGAGACAATGGGAGAACCCAAGAAGGTAGTCTGAAATGGCCAGGATCCTGCCCTTGCTGTCCCGCTGGGATGCCAGGCGCATCTCCACATGAATGGCACCAGCACCCATCCCAGCCTTGCCTGCCCTGGGGTTAGTGATGGTTGGCGTTGGTGGGGGAGGTACTCACGTAGTGATCTGTGTCTCCATGAAGATAAGAATGAAGACCAGGAGGGCAGGGATGGCAGAGGCAAACATCATCCACATTGGAAAGGTCCCACTGCTGCCCATGGGGTGAATGAACCAGCCACGCTTGTGAGGAGATGTGACCGACAGGCCAGAGGGGACATTCAGCTTCTGGTGATGTAGCCACAAAACCCAGCAGTTACTCATCAATACACATGTGCCCACAGCCTCACACAGGACTAGCCTTGATCCTCCTGGTCTCCCTGGTCTGAATGCCTCAGATGACGGGGCAGCCACCCTGACCCGAGCAGGACTTTCCCATGGATAATCCCCTTCAGTGCAAAAAATCCCATATCCCATAACATGGGCCTGTCTCATTTCCTTTGAGCTATCAGAATTCCCTTGGTTTTTGTTCAAGAGACCAAGGAAATATCTTCCCTCAGGAACCTCACCCCCATGTCAGTCCTTGCAGGCCATGGTTAAAATGCTCCTTGGCCTCTGCTTGGACAAATCAAGTGTCCTGAACTGCCTACCCTTCTCTGAGGTGGCTTTCCAGACTTTCCAAGCCTTTTCTGAGACATTTTTCAGTATTGTTTTTGCAGTGTGGACCCCAGAAGTGACCACATTCTCTGGCAATGACCTCACTCTGATCATGTTCAGAGGGAATATCATGTTTGTGCTCCCATCAGAGACCACACAGACTCCTAGCTGTACATCGTCCCGACCCTGCGTTCACCAGCATTTGAACTCTCGGCTCTGCGCTGCTCTACAGCAGTTCTTGCTATCTGCCTGCGTGAGCACTGCAGGGAGAGTTTATGATTTGCATTTATGTTAATCAGCATAAGTATGAATAATATTCCTGGAATGCTTGTACTTGAGCTAAACTGTGTAACTAAGTACTGTTTTCTCRGAAAGCTTTGTACATATGCTGAGTTAATACTGAAATGATAATCCTTTTGATATTAATTGTAGAAGGGTAGAAGGGTATGAAAAGGATGTAACAAAGTGCATGATTTTACTAATGTCTGATAAAACCTGATTTTTCATTGAAATTTAAATGAATAAAAATGCATTTGGATTCCGTTAAGCCTTGGACTGTCTTGATAAAAAGCTTGCATGCTGAACAGGAACTACCTTTCACCCTCTCCCTGATGTTAGTTGAAAAAAATACCAAAACAAAAATATATAACTACACATCTACTAAAAAAGAGGGAAAAAAATGAAACCTGTGAGATGGGTTTGTTAAATTTGTGCATAAACTGGGAAAGAGATCGTTGTGTTTGAGCCAAAGTGATCAAAATATTTAGTAGCCTATAATCAAGGAGAGTAGAAATATGTTAAGTACTAAACCCATGACAAGTACCCCACTGAAACCGCTCTATATGCCACCCCTTTCAGTGTGCATAACCAGTTTATGCCTTGTTGATTGACTGCAAGTTTTTAGAGTTACAAACAAGGAATTAACTGCACTGAATCTCTTTGGTTCCCTAAAGCCTCCCCTACTAACAGCTGGAATACCAGAGGGATATCAGGGCACTCCAGTCCCTGTAGCTCTGGTCTCAGTCTCAGCAAGACCCTTGGAGCTTCCCTTCAGCATGGGAGTAAGGACGAGGGGAGCGTCTCTGTTTGCTTTGCACTGTTATGACTTGAGGCAGAAATACAAATCCACCATTGCACAAGAGCAGGCCACAGTGCTGCAGGGATCACTGCTGGGCTGCAGGAGGGGCTCCGAGGGCGGCGCTGGCACCTACCTGCGTGTATGTGTCAGTGATGGTGTAATCCACCAGCACCATGACCAGGATGGAGATGGGGATCCCGAAGTCTCCGATGATCCGCCGAGCCTGCAGAACAAACACCCTCGCTGGCAAAGGGAACGGGCCAGCTCTGTGCACCCACCCTGCTACAGGGAGCCTGCGGCAAAGCAAAGCCCCAGATGGGGCCAAGCACCACTGCAAACTTGAGCACTGCTGATGAGCAGGGCAAGGGAACCCAGCCTTGACCCATGGGGCTGTGCATCCCACGGCCCACATAACACACAGTCCTCCAGCCACTCTGAAGTGACTGGCTAATTGCTCCTACTGGCCTATTCGGATGGTGCTTCAGGTATTACACAGATGCCCTGCATGTAGAGAGATGTCCAAAGGGAACAAGTTGTAAGCTCTTCCTCCTATATTCTAGTTTAACAGACTTGTATCCAGCCAAAGGAGCTTTCCCAAGGTCCAGAGGACTTTTCAGCAAAGCTCACTGGAGCAGGACAGTACAGATACCATCATCAACAGCCAGCTCTGGTCTGCAGCCTAGGTCAGGCTACCATCCCTTCTGTATGGTATTTAAAGGATTGCTAGTGTTTCTTTGGGGGACAGTCCAAATGCTCTGGAGAACAAAGGTCTGTAGCAAGAAGCATTATTTGTTTGGCACGTCCCTTGTCCTTAACAYCTGGGTCCCACAAACTTCTCACCTTTCCTCCTAAGAAACGGCTGTTCTTGAACTTGCGCATAAAGAAGGCAATGAAGAAGGTGCCTAGCATGAGGATGAGGGAGAGGAGAGCAGTGTTGGGCTGCATCCTGATTCCCAGTGACATCGCATCCGCAGAGAGCATGCTGGCATTCAGGCCGCTCTGCATGTTCGGTGGGTAGAACTTCAGCAGAGGATGTTCTGCAAATACCTGGGCAGGTGAGAGAAGCAGCGGGCACTGTCACCGCAAGGAGGGGCAGGGGGCACTGTCACTACTGGGGCAGGGGGAAGCGGAGGTGTCCTGCTCTGTGGAGAGGTGAGGGTGGTAGATGGTGGGCACGGAAAACCCCAGCATCTGTCACCTCGCCTCGCAACCTACCCAGCTGGAGAGGGCTGGGGAGAGAAAAGTGGCCCCTCTTTAATGCCTCCTGCAGGAAGAGAAGGGGAAACAGACGTTAGGGCTCGTCCTGCCAGCCTCTGTGGTGGCACAGGGGCCAGCTGGGCTGCGGCATGAGAGGCCAGCAAAGAACTGCTCTGCAGAACGCCTAGGAAAGCTGTGGCTGAGCTGGCCCTATTCCCCTGCCTCCTGTATGCTAAAGCAGCAGGTTCCTGGGGAATCGAGAGATGCAGCAGCCCATCTCCCTGGGGAAGGTTCACCTTGTACAGTTTGTAGAAGGTCTCGTAGATAAAGATGAGGGAGATGAGGAAAGCAAAGATCTCCTGGGTGAAGGGCGAGATGTAGCGCACCAGGAAGCTTCCCTCAGCTGCCACGATAATGAAGATGAAGACGATGAGCCACAAACCAATCCACACTCTGCCTGTCAGATACTCAATGCCTTGTGTCTGGCAGAACTGAAATGGAAAGGGGAAGGAGTTACTCATGGTTCCTCAGGCTGCCTCCCGCATCTGCTCCCCATTAAGATCAAAGACTCTCCTGGAAAAAAGCATCTACATCTGCTTGGGCATCTAGCACAGAGATAGTGAATTCAGGGCTGGAGTCATAGGTAAAATTACAGACTTTGCATTAACACTAGCTGGCTCACACTAAGCAGGTGTTTACTGCTCCAGACTTTGTAACATTACCTCCTTCACTCTCTGCTGAAGCCATCCCATGCATGATGCTCCCCATCCCACCCATATGGAGGTGCCATTACTCAAACACAGCTCTCCACTGCTCCAGGTACTCAACAGCACAAGCCTGTTGCCTGCAAAGGAGAGCCTCAGCAGCCTGCTATGTCCCGCTGCATAAAGGCTATGTTAGCTGAAGCATGATCCCAGACAGTGCCCTGCATACACACACAGTTGTGCRTGTGTGGAGAAAGCCCCCAGGCTGTCACCACAGAACAGACTATCTCCACTGCCTCTGCTCACCCACACACAGCAACACCAACTACGTCCAGCAAAAATCACATCCCTCCCTTTGCAGCCTTCCTCAGTACCACCACAGACAGTGCCCTCACTCAGGGCAGAGGTACACCTTTGTAGACAATGACTGGGCAAAGCAAAAGCAGTCAGTGAGAAGTGCGGTCACTGGAGAGCATAGAAATTCCCACTGTGCAATGGCATCACCAGCTCCAAACTCTTGACACACCAAGGTGAAAATCTAGCTGTAGGAAAAACCATGCTTTAAAAGTCCAGACATGCTAGGAGTCAGAAGAAAGGAGAAGGATTAGACCCACTGCTTGGAGGTATGGTGACAGGGATGCTTTTAACAGTGAAGAGGTCATGCTACTTGAGAAAGAAACATGTCCATCCTGGCTGGCCAGGATATCTCTGCACACACCCTTGGGCTCATCCTGAGAGGTGGGAGTAATGTACGTGGGACATCCCAAATGGGTGGTACACTGAACATTGTTGGGTTCCCTTACAAGGAAACCTGGACACAGGGAAAAGTTGTGAAATGGTCTTCAAAGGAAGCCCCAAGAACAAGAAAGTATTATGGACCAGTATTTTAGGATGCAGCTGTAAGCGCTCATTGTGCCAGGATGGGCTGCAGCACAGGGCTGGGGCACAATGCTCCCCTCACAGTCAGCAGGTAGAGGAGTGCTGTTACCACTGTCACACCTCAAAGGGGTCAGGGCAGCCCATGGGATACCGCAACAGGAGGCAGAAGTCCCTACGGCGTGACCTGCAAAGGGTCAGCAGAGCCAGGGCCAGCCCCGCCCAAGCTGAGGGCAGCCTGGCAGGACCCAAGGATGCCCTGCATGTAGAGAGATGTCCCAAGGAGTCCACATCACCAAAGACCCTTTGGAGAACTGAGGAATGCTGGCTGCCCTCTTCAGCGCAAGGGCAGAGCGAGCAGGTACGAAGCACGGACACTGCCTCACATGTCACATGTACCTTGTAAAAAGCTTCTTCAAACACCAGCAGAGGCCCTGAGAAGCCAATGACCAGGAGTGGCTGGGCTCCGAGCAGGGAGAAGAGGATCCCTAAAACCGAGGTGGAGATTATCAGCTCGGAGACCCCCATGAGACCCTCAGTTTTCTCTCCTGGGAAAGAGAACAACATGTGAGTGTTATAGCCTGGACACAGGCACCATCACCACGGGCAGGCAGGCTGCAGACACAGCTCCAGACGGAGGAGGCAGGTCCCTGTCCCACCAGTCAGAGGTCCCCTGTGTTGGGCAGGGAGCACAGAGGGAGCCCAGGGAGCCGAGGCTGGAGAGGCCAAGCGGCAGGGAGGGGACAAGGCAGCAGTCGAGGCGCAGCGCTGCTGCTCTCCCAGAGCGAGCAGCACCGAAGCCCACCCCAGCACAGCATCACACAGACACAGCCAGTGTCCCAGCGTGCAAAGAGCAGACCAGAAAGCAGGCCCATTACCTAGGAGTCCCCCGAAGGTGATGGCAGGAGAGAGAGCAGCAAAGTAGATGAAGAGAACGGCTGCGAGACACTGGCTGTGCAAGGCGTCTCTGATGTCACTGAGGTATTTGGGGTACCTGCGCTTTATGTCCCGAACCAGACCTCCAAAAAATATCCCGGTCCGCTTCAAAGGGTCGTCCTCAGCTTCTTCCTCTTCTTCCTCAGCTTTCACTTCACACAGCTCTGGAGGTGCATGGAGGGCAGGGCTTGAGCAAGGGAATGCAGGTCTGCCCTTGGGCTGTCCCTCTCCCCCATACCCAGTGGAGACCTTCCTCCAGCAGCGCTAACCTGTTGGGCTCCCTGCGACTGCACATGCCACTGCCTCCAGCTGCCCCCAGCTGCCAGAGCTGCCCACAGCCACTGTCCTGCCTCCCCTTGCCCCCCTCCCCGCTGCCCACTGCAGGAGCCAGGCCCTGCTCACCCCTCTGCCAGGCCCTGTGAGGGGAGGGCCCACTGGGGCACGCAGGGCACTAGGCACAAACTCTTTTGCCCAAGTGTGAGTGGAGAGACCTTTGGCTTCCTGGACAGCCCCCTCCTTCATGGACTTCTGCTCCCTCTCCTTCCTTTTCCTCAGCAGCAACTTCTGGAAGGTGGCAATGGATTTGAGCAAGTCTTTCCCCTCCACCTCTGATGGGGGGATCACAATGCTGCAGTCCAAGAACTCATTGATTGCGTTGAGGAGGTCTTGACGGTCATCTGCCATGTATGCAGCCTCATGGAAGTGCTGAGAGGGGCAGAGAAAAAGAGAGAGGGAGAAGGCTCAGACCAAGACTGCGCCCAGCTACCTACAGCCTGGAAACACAACGCTTGCTGTGACCATACGGTAACATCCCACTCCCTCGACCCACTACTTGTCTCACTTCTGCCACTCTGTGACCCACGCTCCTGAATCCCTCCTCCCTGTCCTTCTACCCAATGCCCCTCACCTAATCCCATGTCTCTCCTCCCTTCCCTATCCATCCTTTCCAGCGACCTCCTTGCTCCTGCTTTTCTCACCCAAGCCCCCCTTGCTCTTGCCCAAGATCGTGCTCCTGCAGCATCTCTGTCAGCTGCACACTCTGCAAGACCACAGCATGCCTCTCATGGGACTTCTCCATCAATCAAAATCAGATCTGTGCTTCCCAGCTAGCCCAGTGCCTCTTGTTCCCTAGGCTAGATGCTACACCTGGCCAGCCTGTTCCTCTGTTCACATCAGATCACTGTGGCTGCATCAGGCCAAGATCCTTCTCCTTATAAGCTCTGCATGCCATTGCTCAGTCCTGCAGGGCTCTTCTTCAGAGCCCATCTCACAGATGTACCAGAAGCCAGGCAGCACAGAGATGAAAAACTTTCCCTGTCTCTGCAGCTCAAAATTAGGACTCTGCAACAGACTGATGTCCTCCTAGTCTGGTCTTAGGTTTGTTTTGAGGGAGAAGCTGGTGGAGCCCTAAAGCACTGCAGATACAGCACAAGAACCAGGACCTGAGCAGGGAGCAGAAGAGACTCTTGGGAGTCTCCACATGGGAGAGGGAGGGAAAATAAGGAGTCTACAGCATGAGGGAAGCCATGCAAGGGAAACCAGGCAGAAAAGGGAAGATACTCCTGACAGCAATGGCAAGATGACAAGGAAGGACTCCAAGGATACCATGAGGGGACAGCACTACTGCAGATAGGCAGGGAGGTGCTGGCAAACGAGCAGAAGTACTGCATTGCCTCTGGAACGTGTCTGCAGAGAAAGGGCTGGAGGAAGATGAACAAGTGAACAGCCTGTAAAGCAGGTAAGGGACAGCTAAGGTCCCTGCAGCACACAGACTCCCTGGAGCCACAGCTTCAAACTGTAAATGATACCGTACTCTCTTCATGGCGCCAGCCGCTGTGTAACCTTGCTATGGCCAGCCCCGGCTGCAGCAGCTGGCTCCCCTCTTCCAGCAACAGAGGAGCAGAGGCTCAAATGAGCGAGATCAGCCCACAAACGCAGCGCTGAAGCTGGAATATGGCACCTCACCTCTTCTGGCTAAAAACATGGTCTCAGCTGAGCCCTGTGCAACTCCTGGGAAGGGATCTTTCAGCTGGGAGCCCTTGTTGCCCACAAGCCACCTGCTCTGAGTGGACCTTTTAGTCCCCAGTTCAGGGAGAGTTGTGCACTGGTGGCAGGACAGGCAGGTTTGTTACTCGGTTGTAGTTACATGGCGCCAGCCAGGATGACCCTGTGAACCTCTGATTCTCCTGTCCTGGACGTATGCAGCAGACGCTCAGATTGTCTTTTCTTTGCCTTTAATTCCTTACCAGGATAATGAATTTCACTTTCCTGCCATCTAGCCAGATGGAGGACTTCTAGCAGTGCACACGCTTGGCAGAAAAACCTTCCTGCCTCCTCATCTTTCCTCCCGCATGGATGTGCTCCTCTGCATGGATGCCCCAGCCACAGGACTCAGCTAGAAAGCTTCATCCAAACACCTGACAACAGTCCCCAGGCATCGCTGGGTCTTTTTGTCAGTGTGGCCTGGGCCAGGCTTCATGGTCACAGGCACCGCTCAGCCTCCTCTCTTCTCTGTGAAATGTCAACTGAAAACAACTTCTCTAACCTTGGGCAGTCCTTTGCTCCTGCTTTTACATACAGCCCCTTTCTTCACCCAGCCTAGCACTCTCTGTCCCAGCCAAGTGTCTGTCCTACTCTTCCCTCCGTACTGGAGCATCCTACCTTGGTCGAGCCAGGCTGCTCTTAAAAATCCCAGGTGCTCATGCCTGCCTGCCCCACCTGGGCCTTTGCACAGCATCTCTCAGCACTCTCGTCCCAGGACTGACTTCTGAGGAGCTACCAAAGCTCCCTCACCTGTGCCAGCATCACCGCCTGTCAGCTCCTCACCTTGTCGGACATGAGGGTGGAGATTGAGCGGCCAATTTCATGGTAGTCCATGTTGGCCTGGCTTGGTCCCAGCAGCACAAAGATGAATCTGACAGGAATCGGGACCTCCAAGACAGATTCCAGGAAGACRGCCTCATTTAGTCGGACAAAGGCCATAGTTGGCTGCTCCAGGAACTGCACACAACCTACCAGGAGGCAATGTTTTGAGCAGAGTTAATCATTGGGGTGAGCTGTACTGGGCTGCCTTTAACAGTGGAAACAGGGATTTCGGGGGTTCCCATGAGCCCTGCAGTCCTGTACTTGTCTCCAGACCGTGGACACAGCATTGAGCTTCATGCCGAGGACTGCTCCAAGTCCCCTGTTCACTTATCATTCCCAAGCAGTGCTACTTTTTTTAGCTTCCCAGTTAGCCCATTCTTAATCTCTTACAGATGGGCTCTACCTACACTATAAGGGGCTAATTTTAAATCAGAAGGTTGTTTGCCACTAAGCCACTGCCTTATGGAAGGAAGTCCCTTACATGTTACTTTTATCAAACACACTTCTAATCTCATCAAAGAATGAAATCAGGTTTGCTTGACGTGACCTATTTCCCATAAACCTCACTGCTTGGCAATAATTACATTCTTATCCTTTAGTTCTTTATTAATTGAATCCCATATTAGCTCTGCCATTATGTTGGCCAGGAAGGACGTCAGGTTAAACAACCTATAGGTACTGGATCACTGTCCTTCCCTTCTTGAGCCCTGATGCTATGAGCTTTCTTCTTTTTTTCTTGTATGTTCCCTGTATTCCTAGACTTTTTTTTTTTTCAGATGAAAATGAGCCAGTTCTCTAAAGACTCATAGGTGCAAACTGCACAGTTTGTTTTACAATGTCTGCATCTCATCAATGCTTGGCAGCCTCCTCGGTTCCTAACAGATTGGGAAGTACTCCTGCATCCTCCGGCACACCAGCCGCTTCCTTCCCATACCAAACACAAATGTTTATTGAATACTTGTATTTCTCTGGCGTTATTACTGATCTTTCTGCCATCTGCGTCCAGCAAAGAGCTCTGTTCTGTGTTAGACCGGCAAATCTGGGCCACCCGAGTGGCCAAGCAAATCCCAAGACACAGCCTTACCTCAGAAATGGCCAGTGTTTAGTTATCTGAGTATTCAAAGTGCGTTTATAAAGCTGATTTGGCCTCATGGTTAATCATCAGCTTGGCTGAGCTGCCAAGCCTCTTTGCCTGAGCGTTTCATCTACTGGATAGGCAATGACATTTACTTTGATTGTAGTATAGCTACGTTTGCTGAGATGTTAATGCCAGCAAAGTGCTGAGAAGGACTACTCTTGTGGTCAGAAGGCACCAAGCCCACTGATGCTCAAGCCTGCACACTCACAGCCCTCTTGTGCAGAGAAATCTCTCCTGGTAGCGCTATGGCCGATACCCGAGACCTTGCCACCAGCGAGGCCCTGCTTTCATAAACTCAAAGCTCCCTGGCACACATAACCAGCAACCAACACTGGCCAGGGGCAGGGCCCAGCTGCTGGCAAGGTGTGAAGAGGCCAGATGGAGGGCAGCGATGGTCAGAGGACAGCATGAGGCCCGACAGCAGTCAGTGCCTGGCCATCAGTCCCTTGGGCACCACTTACCCACTTCTGAGCTGCAAAATGGGATGTTCTGGTGAGCCTGGTGGGACTTTCTCCTCTAAGCTGGGCCTCCCAGCAGCAGTGTCTATCAACCTCTTAATTTAGGAAAGGAACTACCCAGGCACCCCTTACATTTACCACAGACAAACAAAATGCACATTGTCACCAAAAGAGAGAGCGTACAAGGCTCCCTCCCCATTTGAACTTTGGGAACATGTACAAGGTGACCAAATACCCCTCAGGAGGGAGGGCACAGGCAGCTGGAGCCAGACCAGGATCTGAACTGGTCTCTTTTGGCACCAGGGGACTCTACACACTGCCTCTTACCCACGAGGACCACTGTGGCCTCTGCATCTTCAGGGATCTTCTCCATCAGCTTCAGGTATTTACGGTGGCCCTCAGAGTTATGGAGATGTGGATTTTTCTGCTGTGGAAGAATACAAGCAAGTAAGGATGGAGTTCCCGTGCCTTGGTCTCCCTACACACCCTTGCATCCCACTGGCATATCTGCAGCTAGGCTTGCCTCGGCTGCAAGCCCAACACCCTGCTTCGCAGGGAAGGCACCCTTCACAGTGAACGGCCACCCTGCAAGCGCCAGGGCTGTTGCTGCCATTGCATGCTCAAGCAGACATTTGCATACAGCATGAGGCTAAAATTAGGTCCCGAAATCATAACGCAGCGACCTGATTTCCAGTGCTCCAGGTGATCCAGGGGAGCTCGGCCCTTGCAAGTACAAGGCCCCCCATGAAGGAGCCCAGAGGTGGGCGCCAAGGGCTGCCGCCGGCTAACAGTTGTCCCCAGGGTGTGGAAAAAGAAGCAGTAACCCCCCATGTCACCCTCACCTCCTTGCACTCGGTCTCATGGGCCTTGGGGTCGGCCATCTCGATGCGCTCTTCCCCCATGAGGGGCATGCAGGTGTCGGTGGTGTGGTTGTGGTGGTGGTTCCCCACGATAGAGTTCATGCTGGAGCTGGAGTGGTTCCTCGGGAAGAAGCCCTCCTTCTCATCATTGGGGTGGCTGAGGGGGAGAGCAGCGGCCATGAGGGGACCCACCTCCCGTGCCACCTGGGGCTCGCAGACAACCCCTGAGCCCCAGCAGCCCTCAGCCATGTACCACCCACCTGTGCTTCAGCAGCAGGGCACRCAGCACGTTGGCTCGGTCCTCCGCTCTGATCTGGTCAGAGATGATCATGGTCTCCACCATGAGGTGAGCAATGCCGGGCAGTGTGGTCTGCTCCAGGTCAAGGAGGACAGCACCTGCCAGCAGGAGGGGAAGAGCCCTGCTCCTAGTGTGCAGCGCTCCCTGCCGCACACATGCTCTGGGGACACAGCCGTCCCACCAGGAAACAGGCTTTGGTTGGGGTACAGATTCTCTCAGTTGAGAAATGCCCCAAGTCCAGGTGTCCCATGTCCTCTGTGTAAACCCTTGTCCCGACAGAACTCAAAAGCTCCAAGACGCACTAGTAGCTCTGGTACCTCCCTCTCGTTTTGGTCTCCCACCCTGACCGAACTTGACCTTTCACACCAAAGATGGGTCAAAGACCTGCAGGCGCAGGCACAGCTGGGTGTCACAGCTGCCATGTGCCTGAGAGCAGCAAAGCAGAGCAAGGAACCAACACAGGCACCCTTGGGCTAATGCAAACCCTGGCAAACGGGCTGCAGAACGGTCTGTATCTGCAGACCCTACGTGGAGCCTGGACACAGACACTGTTGGAGTGTCTCCAGTGAGGGGCCAAACAGCGACAGAAGCTGTCCAGCAAAACCTGTCCCAGAGCAAGACACAAACCCTGGCCCACAGTTCCTGACTCACCGTGGGCAATCGTCTTCCTGAGCTCCAACAGGCTGCGGAAGGACAGTGAAGCTACGTGGGGTTTCCCCCACCTTGCTGTGTCCTCCTCCACATCCTCCTCAAATTTGATCCAGCGGGCCGTCTCCCTCCAGTGCATCTCCTGGTTCTTATCCACCACCAGCTCGTTCAGCTCCACAAACACCTAGTGCGAATTACAGCGAGGACATGAGACTTCCCCTGATGCATACAGCTCTATCAACAATACATGGAAAGCCTCAGGTTTGTTCTCAAGGTACCACTTGGTCTAAAGCACTGCCTGAGCAAACCTGCCTTAGTTAGCCAGAGGTTTGGTGAACAGAAGCAGCCAGGACAAATATCACTGGCAGCATGGCAGGAGCTTCCATCAGCACCAGAAAGCTCCAAGTCAGATGGTGTGGGCAGAGGAGAGAGGATGTTGCAATACTGCACCCCTCTACCAAACTGTGACAATTTTGCCCTCTGCCTGCTTCTTGGTTTCCCCCAAAATTTCCCACACTTACCAGAGATGGTGACGTTACTGTGCTGCCAACTTCCACAACAGCACTACCATTTCTGTGACTTTTTAACATCTTTCCTAAGGTCGAAGCTTTGTGATTTCAGAGAAATCTCTGCTTTTATTGAAAAAAGTGTATTTTCAGCCCTCATGATAATGGATAAGAGCTTGAAATGTCACCCCCAAGGTCATGTAAAGAATAAATTATATTGAAACCACATTTATCGCTTTATAAAGTGCCTGTTTCTAGTCCTGATTTATGGCTTCTGAACAAGTTTGGGAGGACAGCACATGTATACCTCATGGGGCTTTCTATCCAACTTCTTCTTCTTCTTCTTTTTCTTCACAGATGGAGTTGATGCTAATTTTTTGCTTGTCCTGGTGATCTGACTCCGAGATGGTTTTTTCATCAGATGTCTCCTCACACCAGGGTTATCTTCAAAACGGTGGCCTGAAGACATGGGAAAGGAAAAAAGATCACCAGTGTGTCTAGTGGAAACACACTGTCTGGCAGGGAAACACATCCAAGCCCACCCTTCTCTCATTAGCTTACACTAGCAAAGCCCTGGCAGCTGGAGTACTCACCATCATCCTCCAGACCTTTGAAGATCCTTCCTGCCTCATCTGCCTACTTTCAGCTCTTCCAGACATCTGACAGCTAATTCCTTCAAGAAGAAGGCTTCCTCCCAGGCTGTGCATCATTGCAAGAGCTTTTATTCATTGTACCTGAATAAGTGGGGCATGAACCCTTCCCACACTCCCTCAATGAAAAGCAACCTGAAGCCTCATCTTGCACAGCTCTGCACCCAGACAGCACAGGCAGGCACCTGGCTGGGGCTCATTTCTCCGACTCAGCAAGCATAAAGGGCAGTGAAGGGGAAGGATATTTAGCTGCTCGTCTGGGAGACACATGGAAATATCAATGACTGTTTTATTTAATTGTGCAATGAGACTGTAAGATAACAATGCAGACCGGGGCTGGCATGGAGGCTGGGCAGTTAAATCCAGCTATCGCTGTTTCTAAATGATCCGCAGTGCCGCTGTAATGCCCCCCGAAAGGTCTGCATTACAGAGTTCAGCTGGCTGAATCAAAGCCTCCTGAAGCCTCCAGAGAGGCTGTTGAGGCTGTATTACAGACCCACCACCAAACTACCAGTGCTGTTGACTAGCCAGCACCCACCAAAACCTGGCCACAACCATGCCAGCCCCTTTTGCAATGCCAGAGAAACAGCAGCTGGGCAACAGCCTGCCATGGAGAGTAGTTTCCCTGGACACTACCCAGAGACAGCAAGTGTATCTTCCTCAGCACAGACAGCCCATGGGGATGGAGAAAGCCTCAGAGCCCAGCTCCAGGATGGGCAGGCTCCCCCAGGTAGATCAGCGGTTTTGCTCAGCTTCAGTCCATCGAGGCTTGCTGGCCCAGCTTGTAAGGCAAAGCCAAGGGCTTCTCCCTGGGGGACCAAGGGCAGCTCTCTGTTGGCTGGGATGAATGTTCAGCCTCTATGTACCTTTCTGCACTTGGCTTCAAGACCTGCAGCTCTCAGGGCATGAGAATTAGCGAAAAGCACTGGGCTTGACGGCCAAGTGGTCTCTTTGATGTTGCAGGAAAATATCCATGCATCTCTGGCATGGAAAGACACAGCCCGGCATCAGACCAGGCATACCATGGCCTTGCTCCTTGGAAATCTGGGTCGCTAAATTAAACATAAAATGAATCAATACTGAGCCTCAGGGCATTTTCCCCCATTGGCTGCCCTGCTGATGCACGTCCTGCTGACGGCTGGACTCCTCCCTGCTCCACTTACTGCACTGTGATGTCGATAGGAGCCAGTAACTGCCCACCGCTACGAACGTTTCTGGGAGCTGGGCACGTGCAGGGCTTCCTCAGACTTTTGCATGGATTTCTCAATTCCTGCATGCACAGCAGCCACTTCATCACACTTGGTGTGGATTCGTGCATAAACAAACAGGTCACCAGGCAGATGATCTCGGTATCTGGCACCTTTGCTCCAATCGCTGCAGCTTCTGATTCTCCCATGCACCCTGGGACTCATTATCACCATGTCCCTGGAAGAACAGGGCCAGAGGATGCTCTGTCCAGCAAGACAGAGCACTCACCCAGAGCATGGCAAGCCTCCCCTGTGGTGATGCCAACCTGCCACACAGTGCTCTTCAGCAACAGCCCTAGAAAGCACACGCAGGCGTTCAGCCTCAGCCACCAAATGGCTGGAGGACAGATAAAATGAAAGGAGCCAAGTTTCCTGCCAGCATCTCCAGTGACTCCCACGCTTGCTTACAGGGACAGGAGCTGGAGTGCTGCAGGCTCAGAGCGAGCCAGTGAAGGCACACCTCCAGAGCCCTACAGAAGAAAGGAGCGATCCACTTTGCTGCTCTCCCTTGGCAGTGCTTGTGGCCACTGAGATGCCAGCTGGGGGAGACAACTCATAGAGGCAGGGTGGACACATGGGCTTAATTTTGGAAGAGGCCACTGGCTTTCAGAGTCCCATGCAGAGCCCAGCTGAGGTGTTCCAGACTGCTCTACAGAGAGCCTTTCTGTGTCCCGTCAGATCGGTACTTCCACCAAATGAAAGTCAAGCTCAAGTGAGCACCTAAGTCTGGAGTCCTTACTCAGGACAGGATCTTGGACTGAGACCAAAGGGTGATGTGCCCAGGGCATAGCTCTGCCCTCCTTGCTTGAAGCCAAACTCCCCAGGGTAAGATGAAGCAGCCAAGGACAGCTCTTGCTGTACCTCCTCTCCAGTGCTCCCCAGGAACAGAGCATGAGACAGTGACAATGAGGACAGAGCATGATTCCTATGGTGGCTCCACTACAACGAACTGGTATGTCACCCTCCCACACAGCATCTCCAATGGTCTCCTCCAGAAGATCTTCTTGCCATGTTGGCTTCCATCAGTCAGATCTCTTCGGATGACCAAGCTCCTTTTCTGCCAGCTTAAATCTGAAGATGACAAATACGACTTTGCACTGGTTAAAGTCTTCCCACAGAGTGCCTGTGCTAGTCAGTCCAACTCAGTGAGCGATTGCCTTCGATTCATGTGTTAGCTCCTGCTTCCCTCCCTTCGTTACCCTCTGTCCACAAGAAGGAAGCCCAGAAAGAGGCATCGGAGTAGTTGTACCAGTACTAGGGAGCAACTTGCTAGCCTGGCATCACAGGGATGGTGCACGCTTCCCACATACCCCAATGGTTAAGTTATAGCAAGAAAAAAGAGATTGAAACCCCATCTCTTGCAATATTTAAAATTAGACTAAACAAAATGCTAATCAACATACAATAAGTCACAACCCTATGCTGGCTTCTGGAAAAAGCTACTGCCCTGCCCTGCACAGAACCCAAGTCTCTCCTGGCTGATGCTGAGTTCAATGTGATAGGGACAGCTGGACCCCAGCTCATCCCTGCTGCCATCCAGGTGTCCCTGCACAGCACTCCCCATGCTCTGAACACTAAAAGGAGAGCAAGGAGACCAGCTCAGGTCCAACAAGGACTCTACTCTGCTCAAAAGCTATTAATTTCCTCTGGATCTGAGTTGGTCCTGGAAGAGGTACTGCCACGGAGTAAATAGCTGAGCAAGTGGCACTGGCTGGATATGAGCTGGCTCTGCACAGAACTGACTCTGGTGTCTCTACCACCTCTGTCTCCGCCATATCTCTCTGCAGGATTAATCCACAGTGTGGATTCATTGTGCAGAAATAATTAAGAGTTGACTGTACAGTACATCCTATTTCAAGCACCTGCAGTATTAGCTGTAGCAATCAATGAATGTGTTAACTGCTAGCAAGCCAAATTTCCCCACTTTATAAGTGATGCCTATCACACCTTGCAGATCTGCCCCTTCTACCGTCCCAAGAATAGCCATCCTTTCCTGAGTGAACTTGGGGCAATTTCTCACACTTTCAATGTACAGTTTGCTCAGCTCAGGACAGCTGATGAAGCCAATTTGCTCCAGGTTTCTATTTTGAACTTTGCTGCTATTCTACTGTCTATCAATTTACAGTAACAAGTAGCAGACCCAGCCAGAAGCAAATCCCCATTTGCTGGTCCCTGCAGCATTTCTTCCCCAAAGGCTTGTAAAGATGGACCAGCTGAGAAAGAGAACATGATGCTGGGACTAGGAGGCAGGGGACGTTAAGTATTTTGCCTGAGATCACACAGAGAGGCTGCAGCAGAGCCAGAAACTGAACCAAGGCATCCTGAGTCCCTGTTGCAAGCACTCTGCTTCACCACTCCTGCATGCAAACCTGGTAAGCGGGCTAGTTCTGGGACCACACCACCCTACCATGTGCACTCCTAAAATGCCTTGAAAAATTAGACCATGATCCAGATGAGGACATTTGGGCAGCTGTCACAGAGCTATGGATATGAACAGCGTCACTCCCAAAGTGACATGCAAAGCCACCTTTTAACTGTGAGTTACCACCATCTGCCAAGGAAGGACCACTTGCGCGAGGTGGGAGCGAGGTTCCGGTTTCTGTGCAGTCCCCAGGATGGCCCAGAGACCCAGCTCAAGAGATGCGTGGGTACAGAAACAGATGCAGAGAACAGAAAGATGATCTTCGCTCTTGGGATTCCTATTCTCTCCTTCCCTGCTTTTCCCACTCTCGCTTCCTTTCTCTTTTCTCCCTTCCAGGCACCCCGGCTAGCCTGCCATTAGCTAGTTTCATAGCCATGCTCAAGCCTGCAGACACAGGGACTAGGTTATTTTTTCCTCCGGGCATTAGGCTACAGCGCAGAGCTGAGAACCTGATATCCACCGCTGCTGTTGGATCCGCAGCTCGGCTCTAATTCTAGCAAACAGAGCAGCAGCACACTGTCACCTTGGGCCACAGATGGAAGGGAAAATGTCTGTCCTTATACACACCTCGGAGCAGCTGCTTTTTCTCTGGCCACRGCACGGGCCACATCCTGATAAGCACAAACAGCAAGATGCAGCTGCCTCCAAAACTGCTTGAGCGACACACACACAGGGAAGCACCTCAGCACTATGACACAGATCTGTACAAAGACCTCGGACAGATACACAGACACCAGACAGCTCCTCTGGTGTCCCCAGGCACACGGTGGGGCAGACCGTACCTCCTCTAAACCAGGACACCAACCTGACATGGAAAGAGTGCAGACAGCAAACACGGGGGGGCGGGATACGCACTTTAGCTGGGGGCTCTGATCTATGCAACCGTGGGGTCACTGCTCTGGTACTTACAGGTGGGCTCCCCGCCTGGGTAGCCCAGATGGTTTCTGATGGCCTCCCATAAATCATAGTCTTCAAAATTGAAGGCAAATTCATCAAAGTCTTCATAGCCGAGCGAGTTGCGAATGCAGGTGCTTATTGTTACCGCCGGGCTGCTGCCCCCTTCCGAGTCCTTCGCTGCCTCCTCTCTCTCTTGAAGGGTTGTCATTTTGTCCTTGCGAAGGTCAGGGGTCAGGTGCCATGAGCCACTCACCTTCAGAGGAGGGGCCGGGGTAGCCAGGCTGACGTGCGGAAAGCAAGCTGCCCCTGGGGGGGCTTCACCACAGCCCTGGGGCCAGCCCCAGTGCCTCGTTCCCCTCCTCACGGGGCATGAAGGTGCCGGCTGCAGCAGCCCCTGGGGACTGATGAGGTCCCGGGAAGGCTGGCTCCACCCGGAGATGCTTCCGTGGGGGGCTGGCCCACCGGCTCCTCAGGAGCAGGATCCTCGCTCTGCCGCGGGGTCTCGTGCCGGCAGCCCAGGGACACAGTGCCCGTGGCCCGGGGACAGCCAGGCTGTGTGTCTAGCACCGCTTCGCTCCCTCGCTCCCCTCTGGTGTCTCCCTCCCTCTCCAGCCTGCAGAGCAACCTATTGAATTCTCCATGTCCTCGGGCCCGGAGCGTGCATTTCCATGACGTCTCTTCTGTCTGCCCTCACGCCGCGCACAGGGGCAGTCCCCCTCCGAGGCGCTCCGGAGGGGGCAGCTGCCTCTCCGCCAGGAGAGCAGAGGAGAGGGGAGGCTCCTCACCTCAGGTTTTCTGCAATGCCAGAGCTGGTGTGTCGCACAGAGGGCTGATCGCTGGGAAAGTGTGTCAGGAAAGGAGAGAGCTGGGTCTCAGGGAAAAGCAGGGAGCCCTGAACTGGAGAGGGCAGTGGGGCGGGTGGAGGAGCAAGCATCCGTGGGGTGGGTGTGAGTAGAGGTGCTGGAAACATGGGGACTGGTGCTGTGGACACTGCAAAGCTGACAGAGAAGAGCCAGTGCTGGAACAGCAGGGCTGGGGGACAGGGAGGTGAGACCAGGTCCTGTGGCAGGCTGAAGACCATGCCTGGAGCTGCTAGGGAAGAGGGCAAAGCAGGGAGAAGCAAGGGACACGCGCACTAGTAGCGTAGGTGGTGTCGCAAAGCCTCACTTTTCATGCCGTCCAAGTCAGCAGACGCCAGCATCTGGGCCTCGGCTTCGTCCGTGGGGACGCGCTGGTATGCCGCACTCTCCAGTGTAGTCATGCTGCCGATGCACATCCTCTCCTTCAAGTCATAGGTAACCCGTTGTCCGCTCGCCACCTGGCCCCAGGGCTTGCGCTTCTCCCACCCGCGAGACAGACGTTCCCGAGGCCCGGGGAGGCTGTAGGAAGCACAAAGACCGATGGTAGCAAATGAGGTGAGTGAGGATGGGCACTAGCCCCTCTCAGGGGCTGAGGTCCCTTGGCCCAGCCCTGACCAACAAGGCCCTGAGAAGGAGGAGAGCCAGGAGTCACCTGTCCCAACACYGAAAGGTTGCCCCTTCTGCTCCTCCTTTCCCCCACCGCAGAGTGGGATCAGCTTGTGGTCAGTGTTGGGGACCCACCTCTGAGTCAATGGCCTCATGGTCCCCTGACTCGGCCGAGCCTCCTAGGGCTTCCCAGCCTGCACGACAGTGCAAGTTAGCTGGGAGGGAGGGTACTCCACGTGTGCAGCCCAGTGCCCCCAAACCAGCACCCTGGGGATCCCACAGACCCAGGGAGGTCACAGGAGTCCCAGGGAGTGACTGTCCCACCGGGGAACAGCCTTGCTGCTCGCAGCCGCTCTCCCTCCGGGCCCCATGTCCCCTCTGGCTCAGCAGGCAAGTTCAGAGTGGGCACAGCCGCTACCCCCGGGGACAGGGTCTGTGCAGTGACCCCGAGCCAGGGAGAGTGGCAGGCAGCTCAGCACTGCTCTCCTACCTGCGGAGAGAGGCAGGGCCCTTGTCCTGCAGCAGGTCGGCGAAGCGTGGCACGGGGGACAGGATGCCACACTCCTCCTCCATGTGGAACTGCGCGGGGGCCAGAGCGCTGCCGTACTCCTCCTCATCGCTGCCGATGGTGAACTGCAGAGACGACAGTCCTGACAGCAAGAACCGGGGCAGGCAGCCTTCGCCCCAGTCCCTGACGTGCAGATCCTCCCCATGTCCCCACCTCCTAGAACGGGCCACACACGACTTCCCCCACATGCCTCATACCCTGGGACTGGCCATATTGAGCCTCCCCATATTCTATACACCCTAAGAACAGCCACATTGATCTTCCCCCATGGGTCTTACACCCCCAAAATGGTCATGCACACCCTTCCCAGCATCCACCCCAAGCAATGGCTTATCTATCACTGTCCTCCAGTGCCCATGTCTGCTAGGCAGGGACAAAACCACTCCTACCACAATACTGCACAGCTACAACCTCTTCCCCTTTTCCCCATGACCATACAGGCTGGCACTCTCCTGGCATCAACCCTCCCTCCACCTATCCCCTAGCCTCTGAGTCCTGTCCAGTAGGGATGCCCTAGCCTTGCCTTTGGTTTGCTTGGGGGCTCCAGCTTAGGGGACGTGTCCTTCCCACGAGCTTCGCCCTCAGACTCTGCAGAGATCTCTTTCTCCTGGGCCTCTTCTGCCTCAGACTCTCCTTCTTCCTCTTCTTCTTCTTCCTCTTCTTCCTCCTCTTCTCCCCCTTCCTCGTCCTCTTCCTGGATGGTGGGGGTCACCTCCGAGGGGGGTACTGAGGTTTTCTTCTTTTTCCTCCTTCTTTTTTTCCTCCTGCTGGCACGGGGCGGCCTCTTTTGGAACTTGAGGGCAGAAGGGAGGTGAGTGGAAAGGGGATGATGGATGTGGTGCGAGGTTCGGCGGTGGACTGAGAGAGAAAAAGAGAGTCAGGGGCAGGAAGATGCTGGGAGGGACCTGCCAGGCGCCCCTCCAGGAAACAGCATGGTCTGGAGATCAAGGGCCAGGAAGGGCAAGGAGAGCCACCAGCCCACAGGGACACAGCAAAGCTCTTTCAGTGATGTGGCAGGCTGCATCCAGCCTGGGGTGGCTGGGGAAGCAGCCCCCATGCAGTGCCAAATCACCCCAATGCAGCTCCACTGCCCTGAGGAAGGCAGGACTCCTCTCCCAGTGCTGCTGAAAGCCATTTGCACGGCTACGCAGAGCTGCGGTGGCTTGCCAGAGGCACCATCCCCTTCCTAAACACGGGGAAACGTTTCTTGCATTCTCAAACAAGCATGATTTGGGCCCTTTACAAACATGTCTTTCCTGCATAGTGTTCTTTAAGTTAAATAGATGCGCCTTATTTATCCCCCAGGCTTTGACAGAAAGTCCCTCCTGCATACCCACAGGAACCACAGACCAAGCCTTTTAGTGCAGATGCAACTAAGTCCACGTCCCAGGTACTGTGAGGGCTTGTGCCTACCAGCCTCTGAAATGCAGGTTCAATTAGGAGGCTGTCTTTTAAAAACCAGGGTAAAAAACAGGGCAGAAGGACTTTTCTTTAAACTAATCTGCAAAGAGAAATTCATACAGGCTTGACCTGGGTGTCATGGGAATTACAGAGTGAGAAGAAATTAATGGCATTTCTGAGCCTTCACTCAAAAACAACGATAATGCAGCATGCAGGGAACAGGGTAAGCTCAGCATCTCCCTGTGAGAGAGAGGAAAGCCATTTCTGCCAGGTCTATCTGCAGGCACAAAGCCTCCCATAGACAGTCTGCAGGATGCACAGATCCTGGGGCTGCACCCGGAGCAGCTGAAATCACGGGGGCACCAGCCACTTCGCAAGGGGGTTTTGCTCAGCAGCTCTTCCTGAGGAATTGTTTCCAGTCTGTTTTGATTTGGTTCCTTCCCAGCTTTCCTGTGACATGGCAGCAAAATCTGTTTATAGTGAAAACTACCTTCAAAGGACATTTTCAATGGAAGCTGTAACCTTCTCCCTGGGAGAGCCAGGCAGGTTCATTGTTCTGCTGTCATGTTTCCTTTCCTTTGGTTTCTCAAGTCTTTTCTCCCTTGTTTCCCCCCTTGGGAACAGCAGGGATATTTCACACACACCCCTGGTTCAGCAGGAGAGGCTTGTGGCAAGATTAGAGGAGACTGGGAATGGTCAGAAATCTGCAAAATGGAAAGAGTTTGGGCTCTTTATAAACACTTTTTCCTCCGAAGTGTTCTCTAGTCTTTGACTTAACTAGATGTACCCTATTTTACTCACAGGTTTTGGCAGAAAGGCCCTCCTGACCCGCTGCTGCACTCCCGTAGCACTGCTCTGCGTGCCATGAATAGGTCAGGCATGAATTTCTCATGTAAGGAGAAGCAAGGAAGGCCCCAACTGTACACTCGTTGCTTCTTCTACAGCACAAAGCTGTTGGTGAGGACATAGCCCATCTTTCCCTTCTGGCTTGTTCACATCAGCCCGAGGCAGAAGCGTTTACATTTTAGATCAGAAGAAAACCGAAGCCTTGGGCTGCAGGGAAGGGCAGTGATGCTAAGTGGCTGATCTGGCACAGAAGAGGGGAGCACCACTCTTCGCCCCTGCACTCAGCACTCCTTGTGTCAACTGATCATGTCTCCACAGAGGTGGCCTGGAGGTGGCAAAAACATACCTCTCCCAAACACAAAAGGCTTCATGCCTCCCTCTTCTTCCTCCCTGTCCTCCTGCAACTCTTGTGTGCCCAGCCCTGTCCTCCTTCCCTGCTCCCTTCTTTGCACTGCCTGCTTGTATGGAAACTTATTGCCAAACCAGTGTCCTAGATGTTTGATTACACTTCTCAGTGAACTTGATACAAGAGATATGAAAAAGTAGTTTGGGCAGGGAGCCCAGAAGGAAGACCCTACWTATTAGGAATTCCTGGCTTTGAATAGGGCAGGAAACATTTCTAAACCCAGAGAGCATTCACCTCCATGGGCTGGTATGTTATCTTTCAAAGTCTAACGACCTAACCAGATCTTTCAGCTTTATGAATACGAACTGCATAAAACCTCTGATCACCAGCGTTGATGTAGTCCTAGATAACAGGGATACATCAGGAGCTCAGAGGAAAACAAACTTGATTCTGACAAAGAAAGAACAACTCTCCTATTAAGAAGAAAAAAAACCTGAAACAGTACAAATTTCTAGTCAAATTTTCAAAGAAGCTTCTGCCATGCATGCTCAAGCAGATCGTCTGTGTCCTCCAAGCCAACCCACAAACCTGTGCACACAGGCAGAGCTTCTGAGCAGGTAAGTCCTACCAGCACAGGGCAGGTATTCAACCCACAGCAAAGCTAGTAGCACCTTGCAGCCAAGTGTGCGAGTGACTGTGTGCTCAGGTGGAAAGTGTTATTTGAATGGAGCCTCTGTAGAGAAATGACACAAGCAGAAAGGAGCAGCTGGGGTGCACTACAGTAACTGACTTTTACCAGAAAACTTTTACAACAGCCATTGGAAATGAGTGGCCAAGCAGAAAACAGCCTGGTGAGGTACTTGGAACATAATGTTCCCGAGGTTGTATCCCATCAAAGCTAAGCTGGAAAATAAGCAGTATCTGACCATGGAAAGCCAGAGAGTGGGAAACTCTCCCAACCATTGCTACTCGTCTGCCACACAAGCAGGCTGTTGGCTGGGGGCCTCCTCTTCCTGCCTTTCACTGCTGTTACTAGAAGCTAACACAACCCACCTACACCAGGCAATAGCTTATGGCCACTCTTGTGGGCACACTCTCATTTTAGAGCCAAAGCAAGTTTGGGCAGACGGGTTGCCTTCATCATGGAAGGGCAGTTAGAGGAATAAATATGCTGATCAGAGGAGTTCAGGTGAGATAGCTACAGCATTTTAAATTCACGCCCCATTTTTATTTTGCTGTCCTTTCTTTGAGCAGATAAGCCTGACGGTTTCATGGTTGCTATTTAGAAATACACAGGCATGTCTGACTGGAGCCATCTGCTTTCAGACTGGGGAGGACAGCCTGGCTTCTGGCCATATTTGGATGTTTCTCTTCATCCATATGGAAGAAAAATAGTTTCAAACTGGAAGTTTCAACGTGGGGGAAGTGGCTGCAGAGGTCCCTAACGCTGGGACTCACCTCACCCTGGGCTGAGCTACGCTGCCGTGTGGGCTGGGCAGTAGCTGTGCCTGTGGGGACGGGGAAAACAGGGAACAGACTGGGAAGAGGCTGTGGGCACTGGTGCTAAACTGGGTGTACGTAGCACTTTGGGAACACTCTGAAGGGAGGAAGCGAACAGCAGGCTAACATGGTCTGCGGGGTCCCGGCACAAGGCTGCAGAGCACATGGGGTTGAGTGAGGAGGGTTGGCAGCAAGGGTGGAAGTGGGTACAACGGTTCAAACCTACATACATTCAAAATCTCTCTCACTGTAGCTGCGTCTTTGCTTCTCCAGATTGCTTGATGCTGATTTGCTTATCAGGTCCCCAAATCTCTCGATTGACAAGGTCTTATCCAAGTCCTCATCGTCCTCGGCACCAGGAGAGGCTTTCTCTGCGCGATCTCTGCCCTGCACAGAAATCGCCAGACAAGAATCAAACGCTGCAGACCCCTACAACCCTCTGGATCCTTCTGCCCTGCAAACGGTGCTGGGCTTGCTGAGGAGCAGCAGGCTCCACATGACAGGGCTGGGGCATAGTTTCTCACTTAGAGGCACAGCTCCGCTCAAAACCAAGAGCCAGAACAGATCAGCAAGCCTCCAAGCCGCACTCTGCAGAGACACCTTAGCGGTCCTCCACACCTCCCCTGAGTGGCGGGTATCAAGGGACTGTCAGTGCCTGTCTTTCCTACCAGTGGAGATGCGTAGCCTTTATTTAGCTGGAATTTCTCTCTCCTCACATCTAACTGCTGTCCTCTGGCTTTCCTTTTGCCCAGTCTGCCATCCCTCCCTTTCTTAGACCTCCTCTGTATCTCCCCTTGGGAAACAGCATCCCTGCTCTGGTGAGCTGCCCTTGGGTCAGTGACCACCCTGTGCCTTCCCACCCCTCCTCTGCACTGCTAGGGGGCCCCGTTCCCCTTGGCATGCCTTCTTCAGGCTTTCCTGCCTGTTTTCCTCCTGTTTCAGGCTGTGGGTGCTTCTCTGCCTTTTGCTGATGGAGACGCTCCGAAAAGAGCATCACCAGGTGACTCCTGTCCTTTCTGCCTCCCAAGCAGCTGCAGCTGGTAAAAATTTTCCATCAATATAGCCGAAATGCCAGCGCGGAGCTGTTGTGGACTCCCGTGTTTCCATGGAAACAGGAGGAGGCCCAATTGTGACAAATCTGTCTGTGCTGGGCGGAAAGAGGGAGCAAGGTGGCTTTAGCAGAGTTGTACCTCTCCCCGCATCCCCCAGCTGTTCCCAGCTGTGCCCTGACAGCGGCTTTGTATCTGTGGGTGAGACTGCTTCTCCTCTCACCTTAGCATGGGTGTTCCAAGCCCAGCCTAAATGGGGAGAGTCTAATTGCAAGCTGCCCAGCTCCTCCTGCCGCTTGCCTACCCCACCCAACGGCATGTGAAGGCACAGAGACCCCCACAGAGCAACCTCTGGCCTTTTCTGGACCACAGTTTGCTGTCTGCACGGAGAGTGGATGTGGGCTCGTGGGCAGCCTTGGGGCACCCTTCGTGCAGACCTGTCCCCAGGGAATGGAGGCTGTGTCTCCTACTGCAGCAGGCTGATAGGACGCAGGTCCCGCACTCAGCCTGGCAGGAGCACGCTCCCCGGGGAAGAGACAGCCCCGCTGCTGCTGGATTCCCACCTCACCTGCTGCAGGTCGATGAAGACATCTCCTACGGGAGGGGACTCTCCAGCTGCCATTTTGGTTCAGGACCTAAGGGCCTGGGCAAAATATCAACCCTTCTCTTTCACCGGCAGGCACCCAGCAAACCTGGAGAGTGGCATAACCTGTGGAGAGAGGGCAGGACAAGGGAATGTCGTGGGAGMCTGCTGGCCACTGCCCTCAACCCCCCTGGCTCCTAACCCAGAGAGGTCACCTCATCGGCCCTCAGGGAACCTCCCCGGCATTGCTAGGACAGGGCAGTCCCCCGGCACGCTGCAGCAAGGGGGCGAGAATGGCCCAGCCTGCACTGCTTTGTGCACTGTCTCCAACAGTTCAAAGGCAGGTGGGACCCTGTCCTCCTCCAAACGACCTGCTGCTCGGAGGGTGCAGGGGCCAACTGAGACAGCGGCTATGCGTAGCTCCTGCACGGGCTGTGCGAGAGAAGGAAAGGCTTCCTGCTCAGCCACCTCTCCACCGGGACATCTGTGCAAAGCTGGGGCGTGACTGACCGCCGGGGAAGGATAAAGTTGGAGAGATCAGGTGCTGGGAGGGCATGCCAGGAGCAGGCAGCGGAGTGGTCCTGTGCCACCTAGCTTTAATTGGGCAGATCCCAAAATGGCCAGGAGGAACCTCAGAGAGATCTGTGCAGGTCAAAGAGATGGCACAAGGACAAACAGTTCAGCGTTCAAACACCAAACACAAAACAACACATGTTACAGGGAAAGAGGCCAACCTTCAGACTGCAGATCTGTGCCCTGTCTGCACCAGTGTGGCTGAGGGATGCAGAAGACCCCGCGGGCAGTCCAATGGAGTGCTCTGCTCAGTATGCAACTGCAAGTGAAGGCAATGAGGTGCCATGGTTCACAAGGAGTGGGATGGAGACTAAYACAGAAACAGCTGTAGTCATATGATCTACAGCAACAGCGCAGGCTGAGCTCAGCATGGGCTGCACCCCAGGAAGAGTTGGAGATGGCACAGAGACTGGTACTGGGAAAATACCGACCTCCAAAAACTCATCTGAACTCATACCGAGAAGGAGAGAAGATGTAAGCACACGCACAGTGCTTTGGGCACAGGGATAAGCAAAGTGTTCTCATCTCACAGCACAAGAAAAGGGACATTCGTTAAAACTACAAGGGTAGAATACAAATGAATTCAAAACTGGCAAAAGAAAACATTTTTTTCAGTGAYGTCATCAAGGAGGAAAAAACTGCAAAGTCAGAGGATAGCTTGGCCATCTCTCTGGGTAACAAGTTGTCATATTTATGACAAAGAAAATTAAGAGAAGTTAAACCCATCTTTCAGAACAAGCTATTCTCTAGCTATGAAAGCTTTGGAAGAAGTATTATGGGTTATATCCCATTGATCTGCTGAGGGGTTTCTTACTATCTCATCTGAAGGACCTAGTATGGGCCACTGTTCAAGACAGGCCACTAAAACACTAAAACAGATGGTCTAAAGGTGACACCAGTAAGGCCACTTCATCATCCCTCCTTCTATCTTTGAAGATTCCAGAAGGTGCTACTACAGTCTCTGCTTACTCTGCCTACCTGAAGGCACACATTTAGCTTATACAAACCAAAAATCCCGGGGCCATCTGTAAGGCAAGTTTTTGAGGAGCTAATCTGACCACTGATGAAGCGTGCTCCCTTGGTCCAGCCTCCTAATTATCAGGAACAAGGCAAAACTTAATGGAAGAAACCCCTCAAACACACCTCATTGAACTCTTCAGTAATTGAATCCCTCGATGAGACCTGAACGGCTCAAGAGAAATATGCTGCCAAGACAGATGTCTAAAAAGCAAATGCAGAGTCCAGGCCATAAGGAACAGGACAGAAAAGAATTAAAATACCCAATCCACCCTGTAGATCTTAAGCTGTAATATTCAACTTCACACCGTGTTTTCCAAGAAAGATAGAGCAAAAGGGTTCCGAGAGAGAAAGCAGAAAAAAGGAGAAAGGTCTGGAAATCATCTGTAAGCAGAGACTGAGCTGCTTTTTAGTAAGAGACATGATAGAGAAAAGGGTAATACATGGCTTTTATTTCCTTTTGCATTTAACTCAAGAACAGGGTATCATTCCATGAAAGCACACAGCAGCACATTTGAAACTGAAGGCAGGGAATTCTTTATTCCAGCGGGAAGAGCTGGCAGGGGAACCTGGCTCTGCAGCCCTGCAGGGCCACGGCATCACGACTGTTAAAGAAAGGATTGGGTATTTGTAAGGAATGTAACATCCACAGCTACAGACTGCTTGCAAAAACATGTTGCAAGCACTACTACTTCAGGGAGTAAAATGACGACGGGGCTTTGGACAGCAGCTCCTGCAGTGGCAGAATCCCTAAAAACTAGCAAAACGGTAGAGGTAATATAACAAAAAAAAAGCTAATGCTCAGCTCCACCAATGTGCCTTGTGGGGCCTCCAAAGGAAACTGCAAACTTGTGCAACATTGTGAAACAATGTGCTTTGTTTCAGGTCAAGCTCAGGTTTGTCTGGAGCTAGGCAGAAGCTCGCAGGGGCATTTGTGCTCGGCGCAGGAGGAAACCCACGTCCGGGAGAACTGCTGGACGCAATGAACTCTGCTGGCTCCAGCTTTGCAAGATGTTACGCTGAGTTTAAAATTACAGCCTGACTGCCTAAATGAAGTTAAAAGGGAGGGAAAATCCAGCACTTAATCTTTCTTTACCCACCAAAGCAGCTATTCTGAAATGTGCTGAAAATATGTCGCTCTAACGATGCTGCTGAAAAAAGCAAGACAGTTGTACTAGCAGTAAAGTAAGAGAAGCCCTCGGGACTTGCTTTGAAATTTTAGAGGGACTGCGAGGTGCTCACGGGGTTTCCGTCAATCCCCCGCTCACCACCCTGTGAAAGCAGGACGCGATGCATGGGTGCCCCGAGCCGGTGGGGCTCTCCGAGCCGGCGGGGCCTGGGGGCAGAGCTGCCGGAGGGGCCCCCASTTTAGGGCCGAGAGAGGGGCGAGGGTGGGAGGCGCTTTCTCCGATCCTAACCCTACCGGCTCTCCTGCCTTCTCGAGAAGGGAGAGCCCATGGCCTGGGAGCACTGGTGCTCCCTTTCGGTGCGTTCATTGATGGCTGGCCACTAGAGGCCACTTGCCCCTTACTCTGTGCAACCTGGTGCAACCTCTCGGAGAAAGGCTGGATGGACACCTACTCGGATCTGGCCTGGCTCTTCTATTACCCACAACAGACAGAGATCAGAGAAGAGCAACAAAAAATTGCCAGTAGGCCAGAGGGATTGATTTATAAGGAAAGGTTAGCAGCTAAATTTGTCTAGTGCAATACGGGATGACTAAGATGGGGAGGGGACAAGCCAGCAGTCTGGAAAGATCTCAGGGGTGTAAAACACGACTAAAGATTATTTTTTTTCAGGCGGCCCTGCACAAAGAGACTTAGAAATGGGTTAAAATTTAAAAGAGAAACTTAAAATGAATATTAGGGAGAATTCCGCTAATGAGCATCATGCTGAAGCACCCAGCGTGCTGGCATCGCTGCCTGGGCTGCCATAAGAAGAACACAAGACAAAAGGGGAAAGAAAAAAAAAACAGTAAAGAAAACTGAATGAGTGATACCTTCATCCTACTGTATCTCCTGGTTGTCAGGAGTATGTGATTCAGCATTCCCACTAGAAGTAATTTTCAGTAATAGAAGCRTCATGCCAGCAGGCCAGATTCGAAGGGAGGCCAGAAAAATCCACAGCCTGCTGACCTGTGCGCACTCACACCTCCCTGCTCTCTCTGCAAGTGCATCAGTAAACAGAACTGGCTCACCTAAATCACTGTACCTCGTACCGACCATCTAGGCTAACGAATGCTGAAGGAAAGCGAGCAGGCATGCCCCTGCGATGCTGGCAGATACGGCATCTCCCACGTGTTGCTAACCGGGACTCCAGCGGGGCTTCCCCTGACCCCCAAAGACTGCTTCATAGTGCTAGTGCAGGAGCTTTCCTGTTTTGCTGAGAAAAACGCATCTGGCACGTCTTCGAGGGGCAGAGGTGAGCAGTTCACGCTGCCCCTTTGCAATAAAGGTGAGCCAGGAGGGCTACAGCAGGCTGCCCCAGCTCCAGGGGCAAGGGGCTGCATGGAGACAGCCATCAAGCCCCGCATCCATCTCCTCAGCTCTTCCCTAATCCCCTGGCCATCAGGCCGAGAATAATTTAGCCGTGGAATGTCTAGACAAGGAGTGGATGCTAAGATAGGGATAAAGCCACAGGGGCAAAGCTGGTTTGGGGATAGAGGAGGAGAAGAGACTTTGGCTGATAGACACAGACGGGAAGAGCTCAAAAAGGAGAAGGATTAGAGGCCTGGGAAGATTTTCCTGCGAAGACATACTGATGAGCCTGTCCRTGGAGGAGAGGAGCAGGAGGGGTGCCGCCGCGTACACTGAGGCATTCGGATGCTGCTGTGATAGTCACAGCCTCAAAGCCGAATGAACAGGAGTGGGCTGCGCAGCCCCTACTTCTCCCCTGCCATGGTGGAGGAACGGGGACACACACACCAGAATGAAAAGGCAACACATAAGACAGTAAACACACAAAGTTTTCAGGCATGAAAGGTTTAATCTGTGGATGTCTCTGCCACATGCCTACGCTGAAACTAAGAATACAGAAGTATTTTATAAGGCTTAAATATTTCAATGAATCCTATACCCTACTGAACTAGCCTGCATAAACCACCATAGCCATCCACTTCTGAAGCACCTGCTCCATTCCCTGACTCTCCCTTCACAGGCCCTTCTCAGAAGCACCAGATGGGATGGAGCTCGCACGGCTGACGGACATGTACACGAACACACGGGAACAAAACCCACTCCGGAACGAAGTACCAGCACCAGACAGCGACAAGGAGACACCCCTCCACTGGACGTACGGACAGCTCAGACAGACACACGTACAGCCGGGGGAGTGAAGGGATGTAGGCAGGCACTGAGGACGCACTGCACCATGTACCGTGCCATGCCGTGCAACCTGTATGGTGCGGTGTGCGGGACCACACCACACCGCACGCCACGCAGCATCCAGCACCGGGCACTGTGCCGTGCCCGGGACTGTGCTGCGTGCTGTGCCATGCACCATGCCCCATGCCATGCACCGCCCTGCACCATGCCATGCCATGCACCATGCACCGCCCTGCACCATGCCATGCCACGCACCATGCAGCGCCCTGCACCGTACCATGCACGGTGCAGCACCCTGCGCCGCGCCGTGCCGCGCCACGCACCGTGCAGTGACCTGCACCGTGCCGTGCCGTGCACCGTGCAGCACCGGAGCACCCTGTGCACGCCGCGCCCCGCACACAGGGCCGGGGGAGGGCGGCCAGGCGGGCTGCCCGGGCTCTGCGGGGCAGCGGCACCCGCTACGCGTGCCCGCGGGGCCCGTGGGCTGCCGC
>JAYKAV010000811.1:774853-802336 GCA_035582835.1 Phoebastria nigripes | reverse complement strand
CGCTGGCTCCGGGGGGGGCGCGGGCCCCGCCGGGCGGGAGGGGGACGCTGGGGCGGGCTCCATGGCAACCGGATGTAAGCGGCGGCGCTCTAGCCGCGGCGGCCGCCTCGCTGGTGCGGCGGAAGGGCGCGTCTCTGCGGTAACGCGGAAGTGCGAGGGGCCGGCGGCGGCGCGGGACGAGCCGGGCCGGCCGGGCCGCGGTCACCTCGGCCTCCCCCGCCTCGGCCTCCCCGCCCTGCAGATGGCGGCGGCGGAGACGCTGGTGCGCGGCCTGGCGCGGCTGCTGCAGGACGCGGGTGAGTGGCTGCCGCCGCGGGCCCCGCTGGGCTGGGCCGGGCCGGGGTGAAGGCCCCGGTGTGGGGGCAGCAGCGCTCACGGCCCGGCCTGTCCTTCCTCTTCCTTGCAGGGGACCTCGTCCTGGACGGCTCCAGCACGCTGACGCTGCTCACCCCCACCCTGCAGCACCTCACGCAGGTCTTCGAGCAGCACCTGGGCTCCCGCAACCAGAACCGGGGCTTCGTGGCCCTGCCCTCGCACCCCGCTGAGACCACCGCCATCCTCCAGGCACAGTTCCTCTTCGACGTCCTGCAGAAGACTCACTCCCTGAAGGTCTGCACCTACCGTGGCCGGGGATGTGAGAGGCCAGGGGTACTGCAAGGCCAGCCAGTGGAGGTGGCAGGCACAGCTGCCTGCTTCAGAGTGGCCTTCTTTGGTGCCTATTGACCCCGTCTTACGTGCATGCTACRTGGATTGGATAGCTCTCGCAGGGCTGTTGCATGGAATCGTAGTTCAACATGATAGTATGTAGCTGCTTCATCTAGGATCAGACATGCAACTCAGTGGAAAGTTTTTCAGAGTTAAAAACAGGGGCAGCAGGGGTTAATTATGTTCTGACCTTGGTAAGGTGTTGTCCTGGTTTCAGCTGGGATAGAGTTAATTTTGGAGCCCTGCTTTCCTAGCGATGGCCGAACACCTGCCTGCCGATGGGAAGTAGTGAATGAATTCCTTGTTTTGCTTTGCTTGCGTGCGCGGCTTTTGCTTTACTTATTAAACTGTCTTTATCTCAACCCATGAGTTTTCTCACTTTTACCCTTCCGATTCTCTCCCCCATCCCACCTGGGGGGAGTGAGCGAGCGGCTGCGTGGTGCTTAGTTGCTGGCTGGGGTTAAACCACGACAGGTGTTGACATTGTTGGGAAAATGATTATTTCCTGAACTACTTGAGCAATTCAGGCAGTATCTGGCAGCTGAGCACAGCTGAGTGCTCCCTGAGTGATGATTGATCTGCACGAGGCAGCAGAGCCAGGGTATTTGAGCAGAGCAGTTAGACGTTGTATGTGCCCACTAGTCTGAGACCTGCTGCTTATTTCTGAGTTTTTACATGCTCCTGCCTGGGCAGTGGTTCTGGTTGATCTGTTTCACAGCATGGGACATTGCTAGTAATGTGTCCTCGTTAATTTTAAGGTGGCTGTAATAAAGATAAAAGTACAGAGCTAGGGATTCTTCAGAGGGCTTTTTGAAAGGTGGCATGTGTTATGAGGCTGCACATGATTATACGTGGCACTGGGGCACTGCTAGGAGGGTGTGTAGAGGTGAAATGGGAAGGGGAATTAGCAGCTGTTCTTAGGTTCCACAGTGGTGCTCAGGAGGTGGTGTGGCTGAGCACTACAGCCTGCGATGTCTTTAAAAGTGTTTTCTGTATGAGACAGATTGGAGAGATTATCTGAATGTTGTTGGGAGGGTTTTGTAGCAGTGTGCTGAGGGTGGAGATTGGAGTGGGGCCCCGAGCCTGTGGAGAAACGCAGGTCAACTGGAAGGAGGAGGCAGGGAGGGATGCTGCAGCCAGGAGGATGTTGTGGTGAGTGCTTGCATTAACCARAAAATGGGCTCTTTCGGTAACAAGCCTGTAAAGAAGGGGAAGCTACACATTGTGGTGCGGTAACTGATTTGCTTGGAGAAACTAATAATTTATATCAGCCTGATCAGATTCTTAAGACAGTGGAGGGAGAGGAGACGGTCAGGACACAGAGCAAGGATGGCATCTGAAATAAACTTTGCTAAAACTGATCATCAGAGCTTCCCAGTGCAAGCTTCCCCTACAAATGGTCCTGTTCAACATGCTGCATTAATGCTAGCAGGCAGTGGGCAGTGATTCATCGCTGCCAGGGCTGTAACTGTGGAAGCAGTAGTGGTGACAAGGCCTTGAGATGTCTGTTCTGCACCTGATGAGTCACTTCTGCGTGAATGTGGATGTAGCTGGCAGAGATGGTCTCTCCAGTTGTACTCTGGTGTCTGCAGTGGAAGCGTTAACTACTTCATTACTCACTTTGTCTGAAATACTGTTTATGTACTGCCCATAGAAAGCATAAGAAGCTGGATTTAATAAGCTGCTTTGTGGTACATTAACACAGCCTAACTACCCTGTGGTGAAAGAGCCTGTGGCTGCACTACAGAATGCAAAGAGGAGATTTGCAGGTACTTCAGTCTAACGCTAACAGTGTCTTGGAGACCAACTCTGTTTTCCATTGTATCTGCTTGTGATTTGCCTTATTTGGCCTGTTCTAGTGAAATGCACGTGCACACCTCCCACCAGTGTGCTAGTTCAGCTCAGTTGCTCGATAAACATAGCTCCAGCAGTTAGATTTGTCTGTATTTAGTAGATTTGTTAGTGGTGGCTGATGAGAAATCCAGCTGTCGGATCTCCGTGTAGTTCTGAAAGTGGTGAAGCCACATGGGCAGGGGAGAAGAAAAGGAGCAATATGTTCTGGCAGACCGTGGTCTTGTGCTACCTAACGTGCTTTTCTCTTTGACCTCTATTGAGCTACGGGGCCAGGAGAGAGTGCCGATACCAGCATCAGGGGAAAGCTTGTTAGTGAACACCCGAGCTGGAGGGGGGGCCTGTTCAAGGTGCTGCAGTCGGTGCATCGGGAGGGCAGCATTGCAGCACAAATCGAGCTTGACATGAGACTTCTTTTCTGATTTCTCTAGCTCATTCATGTTCCAAACTGTGTTTTGCAATCTGCTGTGAAGATCTTCCCTTTCAAGTCCCTCCGGCATCTGGAAGTAAGTATAGGAGGCAGAACTGGCTTTGAGTCTTGTTTGGCTTTTCTTGACTTAGTTTTGTGGTTGCAGAATGCCTCTACTCCTAAAAACTGGGTAGGCTTTTGTGGCTTCCCTAGAAGGCTAAGTCTAAACTCCTGCAACACTTGCTTGGGGTGAACCTTGGATATCAGCAAAGACTGGAGTGTTAGGGAGGGAGGCTCCAGCAGGGAAATGGGAGATCCCTTGCAGACATGAGCCTGGGATGGCAGCTGCTCTTACACTGTAATATTTTGATGTATGTTGTCCTTACTTTCTCATCACTGCTGCAGTTGCGGTCTGTCCCTCCACACTGCCTCCGGGGACTGCGATTTGTCTATTCTCAGCTGGAATCTCTGACCTGTTGCAAATGTATCAGTACACTGGAGGTGAGTGTCTCTACGCAGCTCGTGGGGAAAATTGCAGGAGAAAGGCTGTCTTGATGCTACAGCCCTTCACACAGGGAAGATGTAGGAGACAGTGTGAACCATCTTATCAATCCACGTTGTATATGGCTTTTTCTCCCTTCCCCGTTCTGGGGTCCTACTCCTGATTCAAACAGCGTTGAAGTATTCCCTGGTTGGATACATGTGTGCTCAGTAGTCTCCTTTTTAGCTGCTTGAGAATTTCTGGCTCTGGCCGATATTCATATCAGCTAGGTCTGACCGTTCTATGTTTCTGGCTGTCTCCATGTTCAAAAGCCTGCAGCTGATCGAGGTTTATTTCAATGTACCTCAGCAGACTTAAATTAGAGCTGATTGTCAGAGGGAACGCTGTGCCCCGGTGTCTTATCTGCACTGGTGCCCAGCAGGTTTCTGAGACATGAAGGCAAGCTCCAGCCGTGGAGAACTGAGTAGCGTGGGCTGCACTAGCCATGGGGCTCTGGGCTTCTGTCTGTGGCATGGAAGCAGCTGCCTGCTGGGGAACAGGGGCTGCTGGTAGGGAGTGGCTTGAGAGCCTTTGTCTGCCAGAGCACAAGTTGTTTGGCCAGGGTGTGTGTATGTATCTTCTGCTTTGATGGAGGTCTGAAAAAGGTTTTGTTAGCATGAATCTTTGTGCTCAGTGTTCAGAACCTACGAATTGTAACACGTTAGGTTAACTATTGCCACTTGAGTGTAGGAAGCAAAAGCATCTCACCTTCTTTCTAAATATCTAGCCGTGGAATTCCCACCGCCTCCAAATACTTGAATTAGTGACATAAAAGTACAATATGCCAGCCTTGTTCTAGACTAGCTGTTCTCATGTGTTCATCTGCTGTTACTGTAACAGCTAGTACTCACCAAGRAATGGCTCCTCGCTTCTTCCTAGGAAATCATTTCAGCATGTGGTGGAGATCTGAGCTGTGCTCTCCCGTGGTTGGAATTGCAGACTGTGAACTTCAGCTATAACTCGATCACTGCCTTGGATGACTCAGTGGTGAGTGGGGCATCCTTCCTGCTTGACTGAGGGGAAGAGAGGGGATGATCACAGCCAAGAACTGGGCCCTCCTTCACTGATGCTGCTAGGTGTGGGTGGGAGGGAGTGGGCAGTGTTAATTTTGCTGGCCTCTCCCAGCAGGACAGGGTTTCCATGCTGCAATGGAGACATTTGTAGGATCTGATCTAGTATCTTTTTGTCCTTCAGCAATTACTGAATGCTCTGAGAGTCTTGGATTTGAGTCACAACAAGATCCAGGATTGTGAGCACTATTTAACGGTGAGTATCTTGGGCTGAGCACCAGAGTTTCCTCRTATGGAGAGGACACTGCTAAAGTGCTGTAATCATTGACCATGTGCCTGCTAGGTGAAGTATAACAAAAGAAATTGGAGACGTGGCCCAGCAGGCATGTGATTCAGAGCTAGTGCTTGCAGCCTTGAAACTGTTGTCCTGTATGCGCAGCCCCTGTGCTACTGAGGCAGAGAAGGCAGTGTTCCTCATCCACTCTAAGACGGAAAAGTTAGCTGTGCGTGTCGCTTGGCACTCCCGTGTGGCCGAGTGATAAATACAGCAATACATACAGTGTACACTGTACGTACATGCAGTGTGCACTCCAGTATACCAGTAGCATTTCCATCTCGCTCTCAGAAATCTCTTGTCAGTTACTTAAGAAAGGTGGTAGTCCATCACAGTGACACGTGCATCTCTGGGGAATGGCAATGAAATCCATGCTTTGCTGGGCTAGGTCTGCTTCTTTGAAGAGAAGCTATGAAACAGCTTTTCATGGAGTTGGTGGGGCTCACAATGTATCATTCACCATTATCTTTGCAAAGGTAAGAAAGGGCTTCTTTTGGTAGTTCAGTTCTTTTGCCGAGGCAGGGGGTCCAGTCCCTTCCTGTGCTCCACTGAAGTTGATGAGGAAGGAGAATGCTGCTCCTAGCAAATTTTGTAAAGCAGTTAGATCATGCTGAGCGCCCCTAGACAAACCACTCCAAATGTGAACATCAAAGCCTTGCTGCAGAAATAGTCTTAAGAAACTCACTTGTTGGTTGACGTTGGTGGGATGGAAAAAATGGTAGGGGCTAGTGCCCTGTCTTGAGTTCAGGGTCAGGCTTTGAGCTAAGGTCTCAATTGATCCGGTGCTGCTCTTCTCTCTGAACAGACCCTTACAGAACTAGAGTACCTCAATCTGGCTTATAACTTCCTGTGTAAGGTGCCAAACCTTGGCATCTTCAGCCGATCCAAGCTGGTGACTCTGATCCTGCGCAACAATGAGCTTGACAGCATTAATGGTGAGCCCACAAGGGAGGAGCATTTCTGAGTTTGAGGCCTTCCTCTCTTCCTCGAGGAGGAACAGAACTTGAAACCTTGGGCACAGCTATTTTTACTAGGGTTCAATTTTGGGGGAGAGGGGTAGGTGGGAGGTTCCTAAGTTAAATCTTCTAGCATGCTGATGGCTTCTTGCTTTGTTTACAGGGGTTGAACAGCTAGTGAATCTGCAGCATCTGGATGTGGCCTATAACCTGCTGCTGGAACATGCCCAGTTGGCGCCATTGTCCACTCTGCACTATGTAAAAAAAGTAAGCACAAAGCCTGATGGGTTGGTAGATTAGAGATGTCATGGTCAGGGGTTGCAAGGTGGAGACTGTGTGGTAAGAAGAGTTTTGAAAGATCAATTAAACTCCTGAGCATTTAATTTTAATGCAGGAAGCTGATGGGGGAGCCTTGGAGAGACACCTGTATTTCAGCCTTCATTTTTGGTGACCCCTGCTCAAGCTAACCTTTTTCCATATATTCATCCCCACCTCCTTGCTCCCCCTTTCCGATTTTAACACTGTCAAGCTCAGTAAAGATCCTCCCCTAATCCTGTTGTGGATTTGTGTGTTCAGAGAAGTCTGAAGGAGGATAACTGCAGTCACTATAATGCTTGTGAAGGAAGATAGCCTGCAAAGGTCTGTTCTCTCAACATTTCTCAGAGTCAGTACTGAAAAAGCTCCTGATGATTTAGGGGCATGAGTAGGAAGTACTTTAACTTCCTTCTCCATTTGCTGAACAAATTTCAGGAAGCATTGTAAAAGCTTCGTCCTCTCCTGGCTTGATCACTGTTCCACTGCAAGGATATTTCCTGAGGCAGAGAGAAAGCGTGGAGCCTGTGGGCAGATTAGGTTGGGGTATAGAATGTTGCTTCTAATAACAATTTCTCTATTTCCTTCACCCAGCTGCATTTAGAGGGAAACCCATTATGGTTCCATCAAAACCACCGATCTGCAACCCTTGTACATCTGTCTCCCAGGGCAGCCTCCTCCAATGTGAGTATTAGCTACGTGCCTTCTGCCCCTGCTGTTGAAGGCATAGGGTGTTCTGACACTCAGGGGCAAATGAGGGGAAAGAATTTCATAAACCTGAAAATGTATTCCAGTGGTGTAACAGTGGTGATTGTTTTGTGGGGTTTTTGGGGTTTTTTTCAGGTAGAGTAGTTTATCCTTAAATTTTTATGTGGTATGCTGGCCAGGGCAGACAGAGTTGAATACTGATCTCAGATTTGCAAGACCTCAGATCTTAATACGTCTTCACTGTCTACTTCATCAGTTTTGCTCACTGATGGTCCCAAAACTTTACTCTATTCCTGCTAGATAGTGACTATGTAGCTGGACTTTGCAAAGAAGGAACTCACCGTCTTGGCCTACCTTGCCTAATTACATACTCCTTTGGCAGCCGTGGCCACCTCGTTCTTTCTCCCCATCACTCTGCTCTCAGCTAGGTGTCATCACTGTTTCCCTTGCACTCTGGTGCTTGGGTCAATTCTTGGTAATCTGATTTTAAATAAAGAAGCCAGCAAAGACAGCGTTCTGGCAATTTAGTAAAGTAAACTTGCTTGCTAAGGGTCAGAGGTGTTCCAGAGCTTGTCTGCCCTTCATATTAGTGGCAAATGGCTGGGTTCATTGCCTTCAAACTGCATCTTGGAACAAGCTTTCACTGATCTCAAGTTACTGGAAACTAGGTAGACTCAGGATAGAGGTAGGGTACAAGCTTTGAAGTGAAACTGAGTACCTTTCAAGACAATTCGTGAGTTGTTGCAGAATAATCTATTGTATCTCTTCCGCAAACTGTCTTGGATACGTTTCTGGGAGTCATAAAGTCTGTAAACAGGAAAACCGCAATGGTCCCTTCTGGCCTTATATGCTATTAGGTCAGGTAGCTACAACTAAAGGAGTGATGGCTAGGCAGGAACAGGGTTGTTTCTGTTAGTCTTTGCAGTTTTGTGCCAGGGATCCCAACCCTAGGGTGACATGAAGGGGAATAGGAGTCAGCAGATATTGTCCTGAGTATGTGCCAACCAAATGGAATCTGACTGCAAATGGGTCTCTAATTACAGTTCCTCTTGGATGGGGAGCCACTCTCTTCCTCGGACCTAATGGTAAGTACAATTGCTGTAAACTGATCTTACTGGCTTTGGGAGTGGGAACTCTGACAGGTTTTTGCATTGTCATGTGTCCCACTAAATCTGTATGGACTTCCTTGACTCTTTGACACAGTTCATTTTGGCTCAGTCCATGCTGATTCCTAATAATTGTTGGGACTGGCCAGTGTAACTTATTCTGTCCTATGTAGCCTTGCAGAACTTGGAGCCTTGCCTGTTTCCTCTTCAGGTACTATCTGGTACTTGACACTTGAATTACATGTCAGCAAAACAAACAGTTATCAGTTTCCCATCTGCTGTTTTTAAGAAGGGCAGAGACTGAGTTAAATCGGAATCATCGTGATAAACAATCCAGTCAACGAGGCAGGATCTGTTGTCACCACTTCGACTGAGATGGTGAAAGTTTGGGGTGAGGGGCAGGGAAGTTGTCAGCCTGAGTTGTGGCCTGGTTATCTTGTCTCTCCTTTGCACTCAGCAGGCAGCGTTCTCTTCTTTTGGCTTTAGCACCTTCCAAGGCTTGTGCAAAGTGTGTCACAGTCCATCCACACTTCTACCTCAGAGAAGACCGCACTGGACCGCAGTGCTCTGGACAGTTCCTGTGCTGCAGACTTCAGTGACAGTCAGTCCCCGGTGGAGAATGTGGCTGTCAGGCTCCCTCGGAAGAAAAGCAAGGTCTGGGACTGGGATAGCTTCTTAACCATGTAGCTGGCATGTTGGGTGAAGAGGCTGCCTCAACGTGAAAGCCTCGTGCAGTGGGATGTGGTCTTGTACTGTGTGGTAGTGAGCCTCTACGCTGCTGTCTGTTAGGAAGGGGCTGGGCTTAACATCAGTCTTGATATACTGTGACAAATGTTTCATGGTGTGCTTCTGCACTGTAACAGCTATGAACCCTTCAGCTTGGCAGAGCCCCTCATCAGATGCTGTTTTGGTTGTTCTGGTGCCTCCCAACTATTCTTATCCTGTTTGTTCCAGGGAAAAGTCAAAGTGCGCAGAGCAAGCATTTCGGAGCCCAGTGACACAGAACATGAGCCCCGGGCTTTACCTTTCTCTGCTGGTGAGGCTTGTCTTCTTCCTCAGTAACAGCAGCTGAACTGCCCACAGTCAGATGAGTGCTCTGGCATGGTGACTATTTTCATACTTCCCAAGTTTTCTCTCTGCAGGCCTGGTCCTACAGCACCAGAAGGAGATGAAGCGCTTGGACAGCTTCAGAGATCGCTTTGGTGTTGACTGGCTGCAGTACAAGAGACACCTGGAGGATCATGACCAAGTACCTGTCATCTGCCGTAGCCGTTCTGCAGAGGAGATCGCAGGCAGACCTGCTGCAATGGAACTGCAGAGTGAGAGCTCTGACCCAGAGCAAGGAAAACCCCAAGTATCCCAGAAACAATCCTCTCCTCCTTTGGATGATACTGAGAAGGAGGAAGAGCCTGAAGTACAGCTGGATGAGCCTGTGGAAGGAGAACAGAGAGGAGAAGAGGAAGCAGATGAACTAATGCTGGGGGAGGAAGAAGAGGAGAAGCCAGAAGGTAAACAGGTCCTTTCACTGTTGTGTTTGAGGGCTTGGGTGACAATAGAATAGATGGATAAAATGTGATATCCCTGAAGCTTTATCATGCTGCCCAGTATTGGGGGAATTCTAAGGACTTGGGCCAAGCAGGCCTGGAGGCCTGCTGTGTGTACTGACCTGTACTGTGTCTTGTTCGGCAGTGGACCTTTGCCAGCCAGTGCTGGTGAGCCAAATAGAAGATGAAGGGGACCCAGAGCCAGACTGGATCTTCCTGCGAGTCACAGCTAAGCATGTGATTGAGGTGGAACTGAAGGCTGCCAGAATCCTCCACAAGCTGGAGCTGAAATGCCTACAGAAGGTGGAGACCTCTGAGATGAACTGGAAGAGGATGGTGAGTTATGCCTCTGTGTGATCCTTTGGCATCTTACTCCCTGTGTGGACCAGCATTCTGGATTTGGGCTTCTGTCAGAGTACCCTGCAGGTCTTTTCCTAGCTCCTGCAAAGCCTGATTGATTGRGCATCCCTTCCATCCAATGCATGTGTATCTAACAGCATCTGTATTGCTTAGAGTACCTGTGATAATGCAGCAGAAACCAGCACCAATTCTGTTCCAAAGCTGGAGTTAAAAAGACAATGGCTGGACTTGTTCCAGTGTGCAGGAATGAGAGGCCTCTGAAGAGGAGTCTAAATGAAATGGAGATTTCCTTCCCATCCATTCCTCACTGGGATATCACCCTGGCCTTGGAGGACTGTTTGTGGATTGCACTTTTTCTTAGTGCAGCACTGAGCCTAGTGTGATGTTTAGAAAGCTACTGGAAGCTCGGTGGGCAGTTTTCCATCCGCTCTAGGTGCATGCTTTAGCACTACCAGCCCTGTTTTGCTTTTGTGGTTCTTTAGAAAGGGAGTTTGGAAATCTCTTTTTCCTCATGGTAGGATTTTAACATTCAATGTGTGCATGGACATGTTCACAGGCTTCTCTAATACTGTTTTCCCCAAAAGCTCCAACTCATTTTTTCTTCCTGCCCTTGTACTTCTTGAATGTTTGTGGCTTGATATTCTTCTGAAATACCTTTGTGAAAAGGTGTTTTGTTTGAAATGCTTTGTTCTGGGCCTTGAAACTTACTGTTGTCCTCAGCACTCATGAGCTTTATTTACTTATTTATTTATGCCCATTTTACCAGGTTCCCAAATGCTATCAGCTATGGAGGGCTACTCAAGGCTTACAAAATTAAGTGCTTGTGTGGCCATGTTTCAGCCAGTTGCAAACAAATGTAGTCTGTATACTCGATGCTGCGCCCTCTTTCTAGACTGGTGTTTGCTGTCTCCTGCAGGACCTGGAGCGAGTTTTCCCTGTCCTCACATTGTACTTCAGCTACATTCGCAAGGACCGGCAGAAGCGCAAATATGTGGTGCTCGATGACTGCCCGGAGCAGTGCCTACAGGTAGGGGAGGCTAGAGGGGGAAGCCTGGGGAGGGGGGCAGTGTTACTGGAAGACACTGAATTCTTCCAGCCAGCACAGGGCCCCTGTTCTCAGAGCAGATGTGCATCTGCTGCCCTGTGGCAGCCCATGTCTGGCTTGTAAGCTCAGGACTTCTCCTGCTGCACAAATGAACTGTGCAGGGCCCTGTGAAGCATGGTCATGGGCAGTGGAGCTCCTGGAGCACAAAGGGTGCTCTCAAGGAGAAAGCCTTGCAGTTTTCTCCCTCTTGGGAGAAAAGTTAGTAGTCAAGTTAGTGATCCTTACTTGTTGTGCATGTGCAACATAATGTTTCCTGGATGCTGAGTGATGCGCTAGCCTGTACTTAGACCTCTGGACAGTGAGAGCGTCAGTGCTATGACAGGTCTGGTCTGCACAGCTGCTGTAGGGACTCTGGTCTCAAATCCAAGTATTTTTCTCGAGGTGCTGTTGTTTAAATACATTTAAACAAGCTGTTACAGAGAAGGCACAAATAGATGGGACCTTTGAGACCAGAGTTCCAGGGAGAGCCTGTCAATATGTAGATATGAGGCACAGACCTGCAAAAACAAGTTCTCTTGTCTTCTGCAGTGAAGCTCCGTGCCCTTGGCAAGTCTTGCACAGACCGGCTGTTGTACTCTGTTAGCTGGGAAATGGCCCTGCACCCCTTGCACTCTGAAATGCTGTAATGAGGCATGTGAGGAGACTTGCTAATGTCACACGCATGCTTTTATTAGGACAGTTATAGCTGCCTGCTAGCACTCTTTTCCCTGTGCTGCTACTTTTAGTGTGTCCTTGAGGTGTTGTCCCCAGCTGTTGAGGAGAATCGGCGAAATCAGGACCAGGAGAAGGGATCCACAAAGCTCCAGTGCCTGAAATGCAAGCAGGAGTTTTCACAGTCCCTGGCTCCCTGGCATCAAGGTCCCTATCCTTCAAAGGTTGGAGACGCCAAAATCCTGGAGACCCTAGTTGCCTCAAATCAAGGTAGGATGTAGTGCTCAGAAAAAGGATGCTTGCTAATGCCCAGGCAGACTACCAGAATGGCAGCTGTGGTGCAGAGCATGGAATGTATAGGAGAGGGTGATACTTTGGCTGTACTAGAATTAAAACCTGTTGTGGGATGTAGTCTCACTTGGCCCACTTGGACTGGGAAGAGCCTGCCTTGTTCACTAGCAGGAAAAAGCCACTGTTTTAAGGTTAAGCAAACAGCACCCCTGCTGTGGGTGGCCTGGGGTCTAGGAGAACATAGGGGTACTGGAAACTGCAGATGATCCACAGAAGTCTGAAGTCTGGGAGAGGCCTTAAAGGTCATGTAGTCTCTTGTCCTGCTGAAACTGTGGTCAGTTCTGCCACAGAGACTAATTTGTTCTAAAGGGCTTTTGCTAACGGAGGCTTCTGGGGAATCTGCTCCAGTATTTCAGGTAAAACTGGCTGTTAGACATCAGAAAAACAACCGTAACCCTAACCTAAGTCTCCCTGGCTGTGATCTTAAGCCCACTCTTGCTTCCCTTATGGGGAATGATTTATTCCTTTCTTTGTACTTGAGGGCCATTGTTCTCCCCCCGCGACTAGTCCTGTCTTCTGTCCTCTAGACTAAATAAGCTAAACGCCCTAGATAATTTGCTTGTCAGTCATATCTCATACAATGCAGTTATTCTTGCTGGTCTCCTTTGTACTCTTTCCCATTTGTCCACATTTTTCTTTGGGTGTCTGAAACTGGATGTGGTATTTTGGCTGAGATGTGGCTAGTGCTGAATAGGCATCTTCTGATTGCTGAGTTTTTCAAAGCTCAGTTTATATTTGAAGTGGGGAGTGCCCAGCCTTAGCTCGGACGATGCTGCTTGTTTGACCTGGGATTGAAGTACTGCAGTGAGGGCAGAAGTGCTGTCCTGGCTGCAGCACTTTCCTCCACCCCAGGACACTTTCTCCCCACTGCCAGGGTAGTGGAAGTCCCAAGATCCAGCTGGGAGTCTGCTGTGGTGTGGGTGAAGGGAGCATCAGGAATTGGGGTCAGGAGGGATGAGGACAGCTGGAGAAGGGACACGGCATGCTTGTGGTTTGGCTGGCTGGAGGATAAACCAAGCTGGGGATGGAGGTGGCTAAGGAAGGTTGGATTGACGGGTCATGAGCTTGGGCTTCAAAGGCTATGTGAGCACTTGTGGACATGAAGTGGAGGAAAGTCATGAGCCAAAGCCCTGATGTAGTTTCAGTTGCAACTACAGCACACACTGGTCACCCTAAATCTGAACAGAGCTGTTTCAGGTGGATGTTGGCACTGATCCAGAATTTCTTGTTGATTTGCGAGGGGATGTGTGTAGGATATGATTCTGAACAGAGTTGCTCAACAATCTGCTCAGGTTGGCCTATAACTATTGTCTACTTTGAAAGGGATGGTTTCTGGTTTGCAGAGGGGAAAAAAAAAAAAGTAAAACCTTGTTAGGGGGAGCTGTTCTGCTTTTTCTTTATCCCTGACAAAATCTTCCACAGATGCTGCAGCAGCTGGTGAGCCCATAGCCTGTCCCAGTTGTTCCAGTGACCATGTGGTCATCCTCCCTTCAGAGGTGTGCTCCAGCACACCTTTGCCACCTGGCCCTGATAGCACGAGTGAGGACCTGTCAGACTCTGTCCTGGAGGGAGGCAGCCAGCAGGAGGGCCCAGAGGAAACACCTGCCCTGGCCAGTGAGAGTGGGAAGTTCTACATCGGCGGGGAGGACAGCTCAGAGATGGATACCAGCAACAGCACCAGGACCCCAGAGCTGAGTGGCGAGCATGACGGCACTCTCCATTCCAGCTTCCGCAGTTCAGATGGGGGCTGCGGGAAGAAGGAGCTGGGCATGAAGAGCCAGTACTTGTCCCTCAGCCACACAGACACCAATGGGGGCAGCTTGATGGGGAGCTACCATTACAGCGTTTCTCGCGGGCCCACTCCTTCCCAGCTCTCTTTGAACTCCGAGTCTGAGGAAACATGGAATCTCAGTCCCTGTGAGTATGTAGGAGCTGTGCAGGGTTTAGGGCTGTGCACAGCTTGATGTTGGGCTTTATCACTGGTGCTTGCAGGGTGCACTGCCTCCTGTTTATTGGGGAAGGGTGGTCATCAAGCACAAGCAGCAGTGACCATGGTTCTTGTGAGCAGAGTTTTTCACTCTCCTCTCTGTTCAATCTTCATGCCTGAAGGTAGGGAAAACTGAGTCAGCTCCTAATCCTTAGTATTGCTCAGACTCTGAATAATAGGGTCTTGTTCTGGGAGCTGCACTGCTCAGTTACAGACACACTGGGTTTCTGTGGCACCAGTGAGCTGCCAGCTGGAGCATTACCTTTGGAGAATAGTATGCACAATTTCTCTGTCTTTATTCTCTGACTTAAGTGCAGTGTGAGGCTGGTGTGTTTGTTGGAGGCTCTGGTTAGTGGATCTACAGTTACTTGTGCTTTCATCAGTGGTCTTTGTGAGCTCCAGATGACAAAGCCTGTCCAAAAGAAGAGACTGTGTGCTGGCTGTGTGAGGGCTGTCGTGCAAGACAGCAGTTACTAGGAGGTCCACAAATGCTTTTTGTGAAGGGCCTTAGATTTCTGATGTAGCAGACTGCCTTTGCTTGGGCATCAGCTTGTGATTTACAGAATAACTGAAGTTGGAAAGGAGCTATGGAGGTTATCTGGTCTAGCCCACCAAGTGACTCTACTGCAACTGCAGTCTAGTCCTGATTTTCAAACCTATCAGCTTCTTGATCTATAGAGGTGTCCCCCAGCCTTTCAAGACTGCTGTGCCTCTGAAGAGGAGTTGGTATAGGACCAGTGTTTAGGATTGCTATGTTCAGTCTTGTGCACTTGAAGTGTGAGAAATAAAGCAGTCTCTCTTGTTTTGGGTCAAATCGCAAGGTCCCAGTTTAAAACTGAGCCCATGAAAAAGTTCCTGCTGAGGAGAAGTTGATTAGTGTTTCTGGTGGAGAACACGGTCCGCTGGGAAGTGTGTACTCTCAGGCAGTATCATGGCTATTGTATAAATTATTTGGTCATACAATTGCATGACAAACCTAATTATGTTCTTAAGTTTTATTGGTGTCTTCCTCAGTCTCCTTTAGCCTTACTACAGTCGAAGTCAGAGTTTAAAAAGTTGACCTGAGTTGACGTTAGCTGAAATGAGAAATATCTTTCTGGCTTTGTGATAAAGAATTGCCCTCCTGCCAAATCTGGCAGCAAAGCAGTGTCCTCCTGTGACTAAGCTGAGCATCAGTTGAAGATGGGTTAGACCAAAGCTTTGTATATCTGAAAAAGCAAGTGTTGGAGTGATGGAGTCCCCTCATGTCTCCACATTGAGACCCGTGGCCTGGAAAGCCCTGGCTTTGGCCCTTTGTCTTGAGGAGTGACTTGATAGAAGCAGGTGTGCAGAGGGGGTGACACTGCTGCCCTGGTGCCAGTCTGCATGCTTGGGCAGCATCTGGTCGGTGGGCAGAGTGTGAATCCTACCCTTTGCTCTCCTCAGCTGTAAACGGCATCCTGAACACGAGGGACTTCCGTTCTGTGGATCATCGGCTGAAGCTGTACCTGGATATGGAGGTTTTTGAGGAGAATGCTGAGGAGTTCCAGTGCTTCCTCAAGGTGAGCTCCTGCAGCACCACTCCTACAGCTCCTTGGGTATCCTTCTAGCCACGCTGCATGTTCTGCTCTGGGGTGGCATCCCAGAGACTGTGAGGTGTGAAGGGAGCTGAAGTGTGAGTCAGTCCTTTCGACGGGTGGGCTGGCAAGGGGCAGGCCMGTGCTGTGACCCACCTTCTCTGTGCTCTAGGTGGTCATGGTGAAGTTTGGTCGACAAGGAGAGTTCCTCTCAATCCTGGTTGCCTCTGATCTCAAGATTTATGTGCTGGAAGTCACTGGGGTTATCAGGTGAGGAGAATGGTGGCAAGTGAGACCCTGCAGCAAGGCTGTGAGTGCTGGGTAGTGCCAGCCTGTGCTAGCCTTACCCTGGAGGTGTGGTGACATGCAAAGGCTCTTCTGGCAAACCCCCCTGCTGCAATCTGATGTGGGAGAGGAGATGGGGCAGCCTGCTGCAGCTGAGGGCTGTGCTCTGTGATTAGGGGACAACCTGCAGACTGGCTGAAGAAGAATGACTCTCACTACCTGTCTGATATTTCCCATCTGGAAGTGGGACTCTGCCACCAGAGCTTGCGAATGGAGTTTGAGAATCCAAAAGCCTCCTACAATCTGCTGATCCGGAACCAAAGCTGCTGTGACCAGTTCCTGCAGACCCTGACATGTAAGAGTAGAGCTGTAGCTGGGGTGGGGGCGAGAGTATTTGGAAGATTTGCTCTTGGAGAGCTACCAGGAGAGCTGTAGTTGGATGTGTGTTGGCAACTCACTTCTTGCCAGCTCAGAAAAAAGTTGGGGGAGAACCCCACTGGCATCATAACTTCCAGGGCCTTTCTGTAGACTAGAGAACCATCCTGAGCTGTTATGTACTGCCCTTGGGCTTGCAATAAAAGACGTCTACCTTCTCCCCCTCTTTAGATCTCATGCAAGAGCTGCCTGCTAAGCACAGGAGTAAGGTGAAGGAAATCCCCACTGTGGAAATGAATCCACAACATTGGCTATGGTAAGAACAGCCTCTGAGAGGTTGGGGTTTTGGATAGAAGAGGATGTCTGCTTGTCCAGCAGTGCCTGGGAAGCATAGCGCTCAAAACAGGGCAGCGCAGGAGGAGGCACCACTAGCATGGCAGCCAGGCCTACGTTACAGGTTTAAGGCAGCTGGCTCAGGTGCCTGCTGCACAGGGGGTGAGCAGGCAAAGGGGTGTCATGGACTGAGCCAGGCTGGGCAACTCCAGCTCTCCTGGAGGAGACTGAGCAGAATATAATGGAGGGAGGAAAAGGGGGAGGCATAGAGTTGCCTCCTCCCTTGCGAGAAGCATTTGGTTACTAGCTGGCAAGGTGGTGGGCAGAGTAACAGGAGAGAGGAATTTTGCAACATCTGGAAAAGATGGGTCCCTCCCATCCTCAAGAGGACAGTGAACAGTAGCTAGCTCGCAGCAAGCCTAGACTCGAAACAAAGTGATTCCTTGATCGGCCTGCTGTTGTATCTCCTCTAGGCCTCTGCTGGACTCCAAGACCACAGGTTCTGCAGCTGCAAATGACACTTGTTTCTTCTACCTGCTGGCCTACCTGATCCAAGGTACAGGAGATCTCAGTGGCCAGGTGTCCCACGCCTTGTGCTGTCTGCTTACATGCTTGTGTTTTTAGTGTACAGTCTGTGAGAACAAAGCTGGGCCATTGCAGCAGAGATGGGGTGGGGGCATGGGTGAGGGCTTTTTTTTTTTTTTTTTTTTTTTTTTTTTTGTAGATATCTTCATTTCCAGCAGCCTAGAAAATGCAATTTGATTTTTTTTTTTTTTTTTTTCTTTTTTTCAGTGCTGAAACATGTAGGATAGCAGCATGCTTCTTCCTATATATCCAGTGAGTCTCCCAGCCCTTTTTGATGTGGAAGTCCAGGCTCTAGGGAGCAGTTGGTCTTGCACACCAGGTTTGGTGACAACTCAGAATAGCTTCTGAGAAGCTGGAAATGATCTAAGGGCTGGATTGTTGCCCTGAGCTGAGGGAAAGCTGAGGGGTTATACACACAGCTGGTTTGTGTGAGGAGCTGAAAGGCACCTGGGGGTGCTGATTGACAGCCGGCTGAACATGAGCCGGCAGTGTGCCCAGGTGGCCAAGAAGGCCAACAGCATCCTGGCCTGTATCAGAAATAGTGTGGCCAGCAGGAGTAGGGAAGTGATCGTGCCTCTGTACTCGGCACTGGTGAGGCCCCACCTCGAATACTGTGTTCAGTTTTGGGTCCCTCACTACAAGAAGGACATTGAGTTGCTGGAGCGTGTCCAGAGAAGGCAACAAAGCTGGTGAAGGGTCTGGAGAGCAAGTCTTATGAGGAGCAGCTGAGGGAACTGGGACTGTTTAGTCTGGAGAAGAGGAGGCTCAGGGGAGACCTTATCACGCTCTACAACTACCTGAAAGGAAGTTGTAGTGAGATGAGTGTTGGTCCCTTCTCCCAAGTAACTAGTGATAGGACGAGAGGAAATGGCCTCAAGTTGCGCCAAGGGAGGTTTAGATTGGACATTAGGAAAAATTTCTTTACTGAAAGAGTGGTTAAACATTGGAACAGGCTGCCCAGAGATGTGGTTGAGTCACCATCCCTGGAAGTATTTAAAAGACGTGTAGATGAGGCGCTTAGGGACATGGTTTAGTGGGCATGGTGGTGTTGGGTTGACAGCTGGACTCGATGATCTTAGAGGTCTTTTCCAACCTTAATGATTCTGTGGTTCTATGAACTTGAGACTGTAGGACAGGAGCAGCCTGCTGGAGCCTACCAAGTCCTGTCCCAAGGCTCGCTGAGGGCCAAATGTGCTAAACCTGGGATTTGAGTCTTAAGTGAACAATTCCAGTGTCGTCTTAGCTTGGGACACTGAAAAAATCAACCTAGCTGTTAATCACATTCTGACCAATTTGTTACTGCTCTTGCATCCTCCTTCACCATTGGCCATTGGGGAGGTATGAGAGAACGAGAATGAGAAGGAATCTGTGGGAAGTATGTTTATTGGTCTCCTCGAGCTGAACAAATAGCCTGTGGGAGGCAGAACTTAAAGTGCATTTTTCTTACTCTACAGTTTTTCTCCTTTTTTAGAGTATGGTGCCCAAAACTGGACGCAGTTCCAGCTGAGGCCTCACTGCCAAGTAGACAGGACTAATTAAACATCCCATTTCTGATATTCCTACTAATTCCCAAGAGTGAGATGTGACAAGAAAAGCAACATGTTGCTGTAGCAGATTGTGATCCCCTGTGACCTCAGCCAGTTCTGCTAGTGGTTCCCTATTTCTGTGCATCTGACTTATTCCCAAGTTCTAGTGCTTTTCTTTTGCATCTGCTGAAATCAGCTGGATGATATTTATGCTCCCTACAGTTTATCAAAACTACTTTGCTTCCTGCCATTCTTATGACACATCCCAACTTGGTATTAAACTTTATGTGTGTGCTCTCTGTTCCAACCATCAGATATCTGCAGCCAGACGAATTCAGGCCAAAAAAGGCGGCCTTTTAGCTGGAGCTGCTGACTTTTAACTAAGGAGTAGTAAAGTGTTATTTAAGACATCAAAGGACTCAAGTGTCTTTTCCTGCCTCACATGAGGACGTAGGCTGGACAAGGCTTGCTGGGTGGTCTTTCATATGCAATGAGCTTGGATAAGCTGGTCAAGCCCAGCCACATTTAGATTCCTTGCTCCCCTTCTTCAGTCAGGAAGCTGGATAAGGCTGTTCACCCAGTTACTGTTGCTGGGAAGGATTTCCCTAGGGGAGGAATGGAAAGCAAAGCTGGTTCTGTGGTGACTCAGGCTCTCAGCAAAGCCTCTCCTATTCCCTCATATCCTTTTAGGGGCATCTGCTTTCCCTGTGACCCTGCTGAGCACCCGAAGCATGCTGTTTCTGCTGGAGGAGAATCACCAGTGGCAGGTGCAGCCCTCCTTGGATGAAGACCATGAGGCAGAAACGCTTCCTAGGAGCAACATCCAGTTGAGGGAGAAGCAGCCGATCAGCAGTATTAGCAATGTCATAACCTATCGCCTCTGTCCTTGTGACATCAAGCTGATGCTTTATGATGAGGTAACCAGGAGGTGGTCATGGGACACACAAGATGCTAGGGGCTGGATTGTGCTCAGATCCTGTTCCTGCCAAAAGTGTCTTGGGGCTGTCATCTCCCATCCTAACCTAGGGCCTTGCACCACAGAGGCAGGGGAGCACAGCGAATTGCTGCTGTACAAAAGTCATGCAGGGACACTTCCATGGCTGGCAGCAGAGAGGGAGGAGGATGTCACTTAAGAATTGGGAGGAGCTGGCAGCTGCGCTGGGGAATAGCAGCTCAGGGCTGATCAGTGCCTTTGAGGCTAGGCCCTGCTCATCCACCTCCCTCTCTTTCCTCCCTCCCAGGTGCTGAAGGTGGAGAGCACTTGGCACATCCGCACAGAGTGCCCTGAGCTCCTGGTAGAGCTGGTGGAGTGGATCCGCGGGCCCTGGGAGGAGATGTTCTCGATCGAGCTACGGAAGGCTGTGTATGAGGGACTGGAGTGAGCTTGCCGGCTGTAGGCGGGCAGGACTTGGAGTCAAGAGTGCTGCTGTGCTGGCAGTGGTGCACAAGTGTCTCCCACTGCCATCTGACCTTGCTGTCCTGTGGCCTCTGCTTTCTACTCTACTCTTGCCCCTGGCCCTTTTTGGTGAGGAGGAGGGGAGCACACGATGGTCCAGACTGCACAGTCACTCACTTGCACTGGGCTGGCCATGGAAGGAGGAGGTGGAGGGTTTTCCCTGTAATACTGCATAAGCTACACAGAGTTTTAACTTGGCAGTGTCTGCTAGTCTCCTTTAGGGTCATACAGAGTGTCACTGAAGGAAGAGGGGAGCCAGGCCAGAGCATGTTCCATGGGACATGCAGTGGTACTAGGCAAACAGCAGGCCAGAGGCAGTTGGGTGTGCTGTGGTCTTTCTAGCAGGTGTATTTGCTGCCTTCCTAGCTGTCTCAGAACAGCTGCCATTATCTGCTAGTGATTCCTTCCCCCCCCCCCGGCCCTTGTCCATGGCTTCCCTAAAGCTGCCTGTTTCAAAGAGGAGCCAGATTGCACAAGGGGATGAGGCATGTTGTACTAATAACCCCACAGAGAGCCCTTACCTGCCTGCCTGGCGGGGCATGGCTCAGTCTGCTGCTGTAGTCTTTCACTGTCACTGGGGAGGGAGGAGCTGTGAGGCTCTTAGCACTGAAATGTGTTGCTCATCGCTTAGGGGTCAGGACCCTGGTGGGCACTGGCAGGTAAAAGTGAGGCTTAGGCTTTTCTGAGCAGTCCAAAAGCAAGAGTCTATTTTAAAATGAGTTTTACTATTTTCTATTGTAATAAAAGCTTATATTTATTGAATTGTCACGTTTTCCTTGTTTCACCCTCTTGCACTGCTGTAATGTCTTTGTAAGGTCTTGCATACTAGCTCTGCAGCAGCCTCAAGGGCTCTGCAACATCTCACAGGGTTCGAGCCATTCTCCCCCTCCTGTTCAGGGTGGGTGCTGATGGGCTGCTAGACTAATCTTCTCCACCTGCCTGGTTCCCAAGCAGCAACCAAGGAACAAGGCCCAAACAGGATTAGACTGACAGCAGGTATTGGTTATGTTGTTCTCCTGTGACAATTGCCTTCAGGTGAGCATCCTGTGGGCTTCCAGCCCCAGCAAGTTGCTTACTGGCTGTACAGGCCCTCCAAGGCATGCTTCTCACAGGAGGTGTTGCTGCTGTGGCTGTGGAGGTGGGAGTACCTGCCCCCAGGTTCTTCCCTGTACCAGGCTTTACCTTGTCTCAACCTCTCCTGCACAGAGTTAAATGCATCTGAAAAAATGCTGCTGCCTGGCCTGGGCTTGCTGTGTCACAGGGTCTCTGCACCCTGCCCAGTGAAGAGCAAGTGGAGATGCTGTGTGTGGTGTTTTGATGCAGTTGAAGCTCCCTGTTGGGGTGAGCAGAAATGGGCCTGTTACATTAAGGTGCTGCCAGGTGGGATCTGATAGTCCAAGCAGGGACCTTTTACTGATGGTTGCTTTTCCCAGAGCAGTGTCTCTGTCTTGCTATGAGTGTTCAACGCACAGTTTCAGGGCAAGTCTTCCAACTGCTGAATCCTTAGTGACAAAACCTCTATTTTATGGCGAGGTGATCTTGATTTCTTTAAAGATGTGTATTTGTCATTCAGTGACCTGATGCCTGTTTTCTCTGGATACTGAGCATGGCAGCTCTTTGCAACAGTCTCTATGACATCCAAACCTTCCACATACCCTAAGCTGGTGTCTGTGGCTTCAGCTTCTTTCATCTAGAAAACAGCAGTGACTGGGTCCCACAGCACCCCACTGCTCCAGTCTCACCTGGACAGAGGAGATAAAGTTTCCCTCCCTGCTCAAACCCAGCTATGCCATCATCATGGCGTTAGGAGAGCGGGAAGTTCAGTTTCCGTACTTTGTAGTGGTCTAAAGGCCACCTTGCAGTGCGCAGTTGGACGTTCTTGGAATCGCTGTACTATTAGACTTTCTCCTGTCACTTCCAGAAGCAGTTGAGTTGCTGAAGGCCCGCGGTGGCCGATATTTTTATCTAGCCTTCTATAGACTTGATTGACAAGATCTATACTGTCTTGAGGCAGATGTCACAACGCATTCCACTTTCTCCCCTCTTCCTAAATGGGCATATGGCTGCTGCTCTCAGTTCCTTTGGAGCGATCTCAGATCGCAAGCGGGAGTGAGCTCAGTGGAAGCGCTGCCAGCACCTAGCACTTTATCTGGGGGAAGGAGTCTGAGAGAGCTGAGCCAGTGAAGACCAGTAAGGGTTTTCTGTCTTCATCTTGCCATTTAAGGAGCTTGTGTAAGTACTGTCTTCACCTTCTATAGCTGCATTTTTCACAAAGGGTAAGAGTCAAAATTGGAGTTATTGGACCAGCTTCTTGATGTCTCTTCTGCATAAGCTGATCCCCTGAGAAAGCCCATCCCTGGAGCTTGCTTCTTCCATCTTAGCCAAGCTGCACCTTTGCTCTGCCACGCCAGTGTCTGGGTATATGTTGAGGGGCCTGACAAAGTGTGGACTGCCAGAACCAAAGGTTTCGGCTGTGTGCCTGTCCACAGCTCTTTTCAAGCTCTTCCTGGTTTTTGTTGCAGAAGTGACTACTCATTTGCTTCTGCTCCTTGCCATGTCTCTGCAGGTCTGTGCCCTCAGCTCAGCACTAGCCTTTTGGTCCTGTTAACAGCTCCCTGCTCTTCTGCATTCCTCTGGCTGCTGACAGGGAAGCTCACATGTGCTGCCACAACCTGTCTCCTGCCTCTTAATAAAACACTTGCTTTGTTTTCCCTTAGGGTTTTGTCCTGGTTGTTACCAGATTAACCCCTTTGTGGTTGATTTGTGATCATGAACACTTTGCTGTGGGGCTCCTCAGACTAGGCACAGTGATAGGATTAACTGGCCTCATTGCATCAGCTGGGTGTGTGCAAGGGCTTCCCGGACATGCTCTTCCACTCCGGCACTGCGGCCAGCCCCGACTGATGGCTGTGCAGGAACAGGGACTGCATAGGAGAGCCAGGGTTTGTGGAAAGGTGTGACATCTGTTGAACCAGCTGCAGATGTCTTCTGCCTGTCACAGCTCTGAGCATGCAGTCCCCCAGCTGTGCTCTTAGATACTCTTGATTTTCCCGCTCCTTCACCTCTCCTTTTCTGGGTGCACTCGGCTCTAGTGCGCAGCTGCTAGCATGGAGCAAGGCTGGTCAGAATCTCAGCATTTCCCTGCCTGCATCTGCCTGGAGCAGGCTGTTCCAGAGGTGTGTGTAGCTGGAGGGATACCTGGGCCTGGGGTGGCCACAGGGCTCTGGAGACAGGCTGCAGGCAGCCCTAGGCAGCAGTGGGCTCAGGCTTCAGGCTGGCCACGGCCATGAGCCTGAAGCTACCACTGCTTTTCCACGGGCACATACCAGCCCTGCCTTACTTTGCTGTTCAACTCATTGATGAAAACGATGCCTCAGTCATGGGTTTGGCTATTTCAGTGCTTCCTACTCCGTGTCTCTGCCCTCTAAACCAATATTGCCTTGAGCATACATAGCCTGTGGGTTAGCTGTCAGCCCCCTTGCACTATGTCTAACTAACAAAGCCTTGTTTCTAATCAAACTGGGTGACTGGAGGGACTGGTCGTTTACTTCTAGCAGAGTATCACTGCTGGCCTCATCTCCAGGGGACTGGAGATATAGCACCAAAGGGCACACATTCCCTGCAGCTCACAGACCTGCCTGGCCAGCTTCATCCCTCCTGCGGGTGCCAACACTCCTTACCCAGCTTACAGAGCAATGGCCCGGGGCCGTGTAAAGCCCTTCCCTTTGGGCTGCCCTCCAGCTTGGCTGGCAGGGGAAGAGGAGCGAGCACAGGCTGGGCTTGAGTGCCACGTGCAGTACTGGGGTGCCGGCAGAAGTCAGCACCCAGGAACTGGGAAGGAGACCCTAGCCGGAGAGAGGTGAGCAGGGGCTGTGCCATGTACCCCTCGCTCTGCTTCATAATCAAGCAGGGGGAAAAGGGAAGGGGACTTTATTTTGAAGCCATCCCAGCCTTCTCTCGGCTTGTGTTAAAGGGGACGGTCATTGCCCTTTGCGCTCCTGTGACAGAGTGTGCCTCTGCCTATTATCAGGAGGTTATTAAGCTAGTTGTAGAGCTGTCCTGTATCAGGACAAACAGTCCCTAATAGAGCCGTCTGCTCCCTGTCCCAGTGCCAGCTGAGTTGTTTAATCTGGGAAGAGCATGTTTGTGGCCGAGGACTTGCGCTGCCCACCTGCAGCCCTGCCCGCCTGTGGCCCTGCTCGGGGAGGGTGGAGCAAGCTTGCCCCTTCCTCATCCTGTGGCCGAGCACCAGCCGGGCAGGATCCATGCCGCCCCACAGCAAACACGCCTGGGGTGCCCGGCCCTGCCATCTGCCATGCTGCCACCATCCCCGGAAGCAGAGGCAGTCATAGCAGGGCCCAGCCCGTCCTGCCCTATCGATTGGAGCAGGAACTGAGGCTGCTATCGAGAGCCAGACTGGGCCCCGTGCCCTCCCTGGCGCCCCATATCCAGCAGCCGAGGCAGGGTCTGGCAGTGGTGTCCCTGAGGGTGCCTCCATCACGGTGTTGTGGCTGAGCAGCGAGCAGGGGCTGCTTGTGGGAGTTCTTGCTATGTCCCTCCTGAGCTGTAGCATTTGTCCCAGAAGTGGATGTTCTCCTTATCCCTGCGCTTACACTTCCCCTCAGCCATATCTCCTCGATTACTGGCTCCCCTTGCTTTCTTCAGGCCATGCAGCTGTCCTGCCATGCTCCACACGCTTGCTCCAGCTCTGGGCTCTGCCCCACAAACTTAGTGGTTTGGGGCTGATCCTGGTTTTTGTGGTTGGTGACGGTGCTCCTGTTTCCTCTGCAAAGCTTGTCTCTGAGCTGGACCCCGCAAGGCTGCTGGTCTTGCACATCCTTCCCACCCGTGATGGGCCCGGGCTCCGTCAGCCTCAGCTGATGTGGGAAGGGATGAGGGTGGGCAACACCCTTCGCCCGCTGCCTTCCTGTCTCAGCTGTTGTGGGTTTGCCCTCTGCCCCAGGCTGAAAGGGTGATGCCTCTGCAGGCACTTGGGTGTTGCAAGCTCAAGATGAGGGTAGAGCCCGGGGACATGCAGGGCACTGTCGCAGGGAAACGGGAGGGCTCTGACGCCAATGGCCGGATGCTGGCAAGCACAGTAACGCCTGTCCACGGGGGGTGTCCGACACCAGCCGCTGGGCCTGGCCTCCCCAGGCAAGCTCTGCCCTGCAGCCCAGGCATGGGCTGAGCTGTGCTGTGCAAAAATGCTGCCGCTGCGGCAGCTGTACCTGGCCCCGGCCCAACAAGCGGCTTCGTTCTGGGTGCAACGGCCTCAGTTTGCAGTGCTTCAGTGGGTCATGCTCTCCAGTTTAATGTGAGGCTGCTACAGGGGCTTGTTCTTAATGCGCTGAGTCACGTAGGTCCCTTACCCCTGTCAACCTGCTCGGCTGCCTGGGGGCGAAGCCAGGCTGGAGGCGAGACTTAGGAGCACTTGAAAACTAGTGGTGACTGTGGGGAAAGAAAACCCCAAGCCACTTTAACCACCTGGGAAGAGCATTAGGTTCAACATAGGCTGTGTGCTGCTTGCCCTCCCCAGCCCGCTGGGATGCGGTCCTCGTGCCAGCAGCCCCCTGCTCTGCTCCCACCTCTCTGTGCCGCACTGCGGGTGCCACTTGGCTGCAGCCCCAGGCTCCCTCCCTGGCCCTGAATGCTTCCCTGCATCCTTCCAAAAGCTTGAGTTTCTGTGCTCGGCTTGCTGTCTCCCTGCATCTACCTCCACCTGTTGCTCCTTGCCTGGGATGGAGTCTGTGCCCAGGGGTTGCTACCAGAGCATCTGTTGCTGGATCTGCAACACACGTTTCCCCTTCCAGAAATGTTAATGCTGCACTTGGGTGTGTGGGGGCGGGATTCAAGGGAAAGTGTTTCTTCATGGCCAGGTCAAATCCCCTTCCTTCTGCTGCAGCTCTCCCTCCATACGGCTGAAGCTGTCACCTGGGAAGGACCCATCCATGAGCAGCGTGGAAGGAAGGATTGAGCAAGAGAGCCCGAAGCAGGGCCCTTTCCCCCTTCCTCTTGTGCACACACCTGCACCCATGTCGGGGTGCAGCACGCTGCTCTGGGGGGCTCCAGTTGCCCTCCCGCACAAGAGCACTGAGTCTGTGCCCGGGCTGTGCAGGTGCCACGGCAGCGCCATGGTGCCTCTTGCTGACTTAGGGAAGCGGCAGGGGAAGCGGCAGGGCTGCCGTTACTCAGTGGACCCAGAATAACCAAAAACCCACACCGGATGCGGTGGCCATGCTTCCCACCCCACTCCTTGCCCCAGCTGCCTGGCCTCAGCCCTCCTGCAGCCAGCCCCGGGCACTGCCTGCAGCAGGTGGGCTGAGGTGCTGCGCCCACCAGTGCCTGCTCATGGAAACCCTTCTGCAGGAGGGAGCATGTGTTTCAGTGGGGAGAAGCAGCGTTTCACAAGCTTATGCAGACACCAGCTTCCCCCCAGCTATTTGGGTTGCACAAGGCAGCCTGGCGTCCCTCCCTGTCCAAGGGCACAAGGACAGGGTGCTCTGCCCAGGATGTCACAGGCGTGGTTGGCCCAGTGTGGGGGCTCAGCCCCGACAAAAACCCCCAGAGCAGTGCAGAAAGTGAGCGGCCGGGGTGCTATTGCGGAGGGACAGCCCACGGCTCCAGGGTGCTGACTCAAAGCCACAGCTGCCATTGCTCTGGCCTCGGGAGAGTGGTGCTATGGCCCAGGATGAGCAGTGGTGACTCTCTAAGGGCACATCTGGAGGTGCTGCGTGCTCAGCCTGGTCCTGCTGCAGGGACCTGGCCTGGGGCATGAGAAACAGCACAGGCTTCAAAAGATTTGAAGCACGTTCCCACCACACAGGCACATTTTGCTCCACGTTCCCACCCTGTCTGGGGCCACCTGTCCTCTGGTGCCACCAGGTCTCTCCTTTCTTCCATCCTCTTTCTTCGCTGGGAGAGGAAGAATTTGGTGTTACGAGGGGCAGGAGGTTATTGTGCAGGAGACTCCCATGGCCGGAGCGCTGGCTCCCACCTCTCCCCCTGCGGCCAGGCTCACCAGTGCTCCTTCGGAAGGCGTTGCTCATCCCTGAACACCCCGCGGGCTGAGCCAGGGCCCCCGAGGCTGCTGCTGCACCAACTGTTTGGAGCGTTTCCCTGCAATGAGCAGGAAGCCTCAGCTTCGCAGCTCGGCGGCATCCCAGGAGCCAACGAGCTCCCCGGGGTCAAAGGGCGGAGGGGGATAGCCGGCCCACCGGGGGCTGGATGGGGCTGCCGGGGCCGGGAGCAGCCTCCGGGCGACGGGTGGTTTTCGGCGGCTGCCTGGAAAGCGGGGTTTGCCGCGGCTGATGTCGCCAACAGACGCGATGCTCAGGCGAGTTTCGGCCGGGGCCGGCCCCTGCCCGCAGCCCCAGGCGGCCTCTCGAGCCGCGGCGGGGAGGGGGCCGGGGCCGGGGCCGGGGCCGGGGCCGCCGGCGG